>LR990162.1:12990000-13590000 GCA_905147325.1 Notodonta dromedarius
GGTACTTACATAATTCAGCCATCTTCATGCTAACAAATACCACTTTGATGAGAGATTGTTGGGTGTTACAAGGAAGATTCTGGAATAATTATTTGCGGGGTAATAGTTACCTACAAGACGTATTCTGTCAGTGGTTGAAATTATTATGAAGTACCTAGTAGTCGGTAAGCAGAATAGAACTTGAATCCACTTTATCCCAAGGAGATGTGTTATTACCAACACTAAAACGATTATCTCATCAATTGTTGGTTTAGTACATGCAGGCTAGATGTTATCGTTTCAAAAAATGAAAACGCAATCACACTTAGTTTTGAAATTAACCGGATTGGCTCATTAGAGTAACGCCAAGCCCTTGTTTTCTCTTCGCAGCCGTGCTATCGTCTCACCTACATACCTGTTTACCTGTAATATGATATCACGCGAAGCGCGCTCGAGTGGAAAGCATATGCGTTAGTTAAATATGACATGGAGGAAGTAGTTCCGGAATAGTACAGAATGAAATAACCTTCATCATAGCAACGTACTGATAGCTGTTCCTGTATCTTGCGTAGGCTTTTGTTTACTGATAAAACATTCCTCAGTAAGAAACTTCTCAGCAGTGTCCTATCACTACGCTCATCAGCTTCAGTCATGTGATTTATTATTTGTATGCAAATGTCCAGCGTGACGCCACTGTCGGTATTATGACAGTGTTATTTATACGAATCTCTTCATAAGACTAAACAAGAACAGTGGCATGGTAGGTATTTGTGATGCAGACATATCTCATGGTAAGTATAAGGAAAATGAGAAAAAGGAAATATTGTTAGATCCTTTAAAGATACGGAGAAAGTCAAAGTCTACGTAATTTTGCTCTAAAAATAATCTATAGAATTGTTCGTCTAGGATAAATAGTAATAGTTAAGTCCAGTTCAAAGGGGCTAATAAATTGATGCAGACACCTATTTTATAGGTCTTTTTTATGTATTTTCAAATAGGGAAGGTTGGCTGTTGAGCTCCACGTACACCTGATTCCTTCCTCTTAACTCTCGCGAGGCGAAACAGTCGGGAAGTGCCCACTATTCATAAGTTACTCATATACGAACAACAAGTCGATGGTATCGATAGCTCCTGTAATTCAATAAACATTTTGTTCTAGTATTTGTTAACGCACAACCTGTACCTGGCTTGATAACAATCTCTTTTACATTATCTATTGTTTATTATGCAAATTCTTTACGGAACGAATTGTTAGTTTCATAAAGTATTATTTTGTGGTGACATGTGTTCCAAAAAGCGTAGTTAACATTTCTATTGACTAAATAAGCCCGTGAATGTATTATTGTAAGTAGGTAGATATGTTTTAATATTGTAATGGTTGTCCCATACGCGTTTTTTTTAATAGTCGACAAAATTAGAGCTACAAAGAATGCTGACTCAATATCCCGAAGATTTACTTTATTGTGTCGGAAGAAAATAATGAGATTCTCGAAGGGTCTCGTCCGCGAACCCTCCCATTTGGGATTCGTGTTACTATTTCAATTTGAGAGATATCGACATGAAATGGGTCGGATTTCGTCCTCACCCAAACAAACATGCGAAAAATGTTTAAACCAAATTTAAACTAAATTTGCGCTGTATTTGATTTGCATTTAATTGTTTGGATTTAGATTTAGAGTCTATCAAAGCGACACGGAATTTAAATTGGTTAAGCATGAATAAAACGTATCTATTACTGATTGTGGCGTATGCGTTGTTTTATTACCCCTAATGATCACATTAATGAAGATTTGAAACTCCAGTCTGATGCGGATCAAAATAATATTTTTCTGCATATTTGTATGGCGATGGTCTATTATTTGATTTGTCTTCCACTAATATTACGTACGTACTCAGTTACTGTACTTGACACGAGTGCTATAACTATGAGTATGGATATAGTTGTATGTTACGGAATCTGCCCGCAATATTCAAATCACGTTGCAGGCCGGACATCTGTCCGTAGGTATCGGTCGGATTTCCGCAAACACGGCTCCGAATAATCCGGAGCGATACAGTGCGAGCACGAATTGGATGTAAATTGATTGCACTAGCTTCCAATTTCACAACAAAACACATTTCTCCAAAAGGACTTATTAAGTAGGTTGGTGGTTATATAGATGATTATTTTATTTTATTGCATATTAAGTATAAAAGGTATAATACCTTGATTACTACCCGTAAAATAACTTCCAAAACAACTTTAAAATGGGCAACTGAGTAGTTTAAGCAAATTTTAATAGCGAATATCTTTGTATTTACGAGTATTTAAAGAATCTGTTATTTTAAAATATATCTAAAAATAATTGGGAATTATAAGTTCATATAAAAATATACTAAGTTCAAAATTCGCTTTGATTATATTAGCCAATAAGCCCATTGTAGACTTAGGTATCCTAAGATGCAAGTTGATCTACCTTCTCAAAGTGTCCTGAGCACAATCTCTGCGCTATCGTATCATCATCGAGAAAGTATTTTGCCACAATTCATGCTAAAATTTACTTTAGAAAATGTGATATGGGGAACTTGTGAAATAGATACAGTTTGAGACACTGACCATGTTTGCGAGTTATTACCATTATAGGACAGCAATAAGTACTTATATCCCACGTACCTATACACCATTACGATCACGATCTAATAAAAACTATAAGGAGAACTAAAACTGTTATTTTTATTTGCCATACTTTTGCCTATATTTTTTATTCACCCTAGATTGCAGGTGCCTACAGCGTGAAAGATAAATAACTCCGGAGTTTTCCGATTAATCGATGCCACTGAGTGCTCTTTCCAATTCATTTGCTCACGCTCTCAGCTCGTGAATCACGGCGCTTTCAAGCCAATGGGGATATCGATTTTAACAGTAGCGTGGTCTGGTTGCGAAAATAAAATAATTTTGTTATCCTATTATCTTTGTCTCCAAAATACCAATTATTTTGCATGCATAAACAAAGAGAAAGAAGCTAGATGCGACCAAATACGCAATCAAAGTCTTTAAGTACTGGCTAGCTTGATTGCGAACAGTTGTTGTTACTGAGATGTGAAATATTGCTAAAGAGTTCATATCAGGCGCTTGTAGTGTAAAATGAGTAATAGTTTGTCAAAGTATCATTACCATCAGCTTATTGCTGGTAAGGACCAGCAATAAGCTGATGGTAGCTGGACGTCTGTGGAAGGCCACAGACGTCCAGTTAGGTAGATACATTATATTCTAGCTAATGAAGTCGTGATCTTGTAGTAAAAAAGTAGGTAAGTAATGTACCAATGCTACATACTAAACTAAACAGTAACTCTACCATATTTGCTAGAGTCGAGCTTGCCTCTACGTAAATTGTATGGCCAATATAAAATTGTTAATTCCTCTGATAACTGTTTGGGGCCACTGTGCAATATGCCATACAAATATGCTCAGAAGACGCTAGCGTCTGGCGAGCCTTGAACTCATGATACAGCTGATAGATATGCCATGATTCTTGTGAATTTAAAAAAATATATATTGCATGATTACGTACAGATGCCTCCAGAAATATGAACAGTGAATTAATTTTCAAAAGAACCTCAATCTTTGCTAAAATCTGTTACCTACGATAACTTAGTTATAATAAAAAACTTGTCAGTTTTTTCGCTTTTCGGAGAACTTTAAAACTCGATCAATCGATACAATATCTTTAATAATCAATCCTTATGATTTTTTATAAAATATAAGTATTACTTTCTAAATTCGATATAAGACAAACACCCAATTGTCCTGAAACAGTAGTTTTAAAGCAAACTATACCCCGTTCATCCACTTCAGATAGTCTGCATAATAATAAACGCTATTCAACGAAGTTCATTGATTGATTTTTATCAGCACAACTGGTCAATCTGTTCACAGCTACCCAAACCCAGTCCAACGTCTTATTTTTATTATAAGTCTTATATGAGCTCAGAGTTGTAAAAGCACAAATAGTAAAAGCGTTTGATAGCGCAACGGTTCTCTGACCGGCAAACGAAAAAGCAGGTTCGATTCCTGAATTTATCATTTGGATGTTATTGGATCTTCTAATCTATTATTTACCTACCTAAATAAACATCAAAAATACTACTGCAATATGGCAGCAACTTAAAAGAGCTCATAGAGTAATAGACAACGTCAACCAAACTTTGTTTTCCCCAGAGACTTGAAAACTTCCTTCGCCTATGGTTTTCCCGCCCTCATATTTTTTTTATAACGTCATTAAAATCGGGTTGACAATGACGTGAGCGAGACAACTGCGCATGCGCGCCATAATTTCTCGCAGTCACCTCACATAACCTCAAACGGGGAATCAAAAAGAAATAATTTTATACCGAACAGTAGCGCTCAGCTGTACTATTTACGTGTGTACGCTATAATTGTGCGTGTGTTTGTGTGTGCGGCCTGTTCTATTGGCTGAGCAGATCGGACCATTCTTCAGAATTAAATTGAGGAATACAGACTTACCGGTAATACGCGTCTTGGCATCCAAACAGCACTGGGGATCTTAATATCCGTTGTACGAACTCAGTAGACTTATTTTATGCGTGATAAAAGTGGGTTTAAGAAAACCATAATAGTGTTTACAGTGAAAACAATGTGTGTATTGCGGTGAGAATTTGCGGGTTATCTGTTATCCCTCTCGCACTTTAGAGTAGGTACGGTCCGCAAAAATATTTTTGCCGGATTTTGCACCATATGGTAGACTACATCTACACCTAGCTAAGAGAATTTAATTAATTAAAGCTGACAATAGGAGAATCAACAGTAAATGCGGTAAAAATATTGTTCTAATCTCTTCGATTAATTTTTCGGTAGCTAAATAAAAATTGGGTTTCAATTATGACCATTAAGATGATACTTATTTGAATAAATATTATTTAGGTTTTGTAGATCTAATTAAGTACTAGGGACTTTTCCAAATAACCGCCGTGCATTCTATTCATTTTTGCATAGGTTTAATTAAATATCTTCCGTATTAACTTCAGTAAGTATCTGTTTTTACACCTACCTAACAGTGGGCGAACTATCATCCACTTGGTGCTTCATTGTAAGTACAAAATAATACTTATTATGATTGCCGACGTTAATAGTTTATTCCTAGTAAAATACATCATGGTTGAAATAAAACTATTTTTACGGATTATATCGCGTTTATTTAATTTTTATGTTCTTATGTAAAAAAAAGTAAAATAGTTTAGTAAAATAGTTAGTGTAAAATGTAAAATAGTTTTATTTCAATGTGTAGTATTCGCGTAAATATAAGAAAACAATATACATCATCGTTATCGTCTACAAACGAGGCATAGTCGCGTATCATAACGAGTTATTTATTGCAGCTATCAGTGGACAATGTCCAAAGTTGCGCTGTAAGAGTCCATTCGATTTAGAAAGAGCGCCCCTTCTCAAAAATACGTCTCCTTGGGCTGTATCATTCAACAATAGGTACTATTGTAAGGACGATAAGATCCTAGCCATTCAAAATAATAGTGACGGGTATTCGTCTTTGGTCAATATTCGTATCACAAAGCATATTGTACCTAGCGCATTTATGTCATATACCTTAGTAAGTAAAATTTAGACCGGCGAATCGGCTGTGAGTAAAGTTGGAGACTTCTACTTCTCCCGTTCTCTTCAAGAACGGTTTCACCTACATACGGATTATAAAATATCGAGTACAATCATGAATTTAATGAAGTGGGTTCGCTTGTGGACGCTTCCTAAGGTAATGGCGCGATGCTAACCAAATAATCTTTCTGCTTCATTAGTTACGCCGGAACAGTCCTGTTACCTGCTCGAGGGGAAGGTTATTCGTTTAGTGCCTGTACTTAATACAAATTGATATGTATTGTACTGATGGATATTACTAGATAACCACGCGACAATTGCTTGCTCCCAAACATTGATTTTAAATGATTGTTCGTCGCTCCCAATCTGACAAATTTTAATTTATTATACCACGCATCGTAGTTCGCAAATAGGTTTAACATTCGTCATTCAATATTCATGACTTAAGACTAATCAGCCTAGGAATGCTATAAGTGGTGTCGACGTGGAAGTGCGCATAAAATGCTAATACCAATAACTTTATGAGGTAATTTTCCGCTATTAAAGTCAATACTAAGTGTTTTAAAACGAGACATCGATGTATACCGATGTACCGTTTACGCCACTGAGTTGATGCTGAAAGGAACAAAGAAGGAAATAAAATGTATTTCCAAACAGACACGCACTTCTATAAACATAATAATAAATTTCCTTTGGACATATAATGCACGCTGTCTGTGAGAAATGGGGCTGTCAATCAGCTTGATTTACTGGGGCGCAGCACAAACTGGTACTCCACTGGCCACTGGTAGGGTTAAGGTCATGCCTCAATTCCACTTATCCCTACCAGCAGGCATGATAAGTGCGTGACTCCATTTCACCATTTACTGACGTGATGCTCTGACTAAGCTCCTTATATGACCCAATTCCAGTTTACGATTTTGCAGACCAAACAGATCTCTAAAGTCTAAGGTTTGAAGGTTCACGGTCGATGACGGCCAGGGCACACGGTACATAAATTAAAGTATTTACTCTGGCGGGTTAAGTCTCCGTGTCGGAAACTTTCATTCTTCTTCTACTGCATTCGTAAAAGAAGTATGGAAACTGTCGTTTCCGATATTGGAAACTTTTTCGTCAAATGTGAACACAGGGCCTGGTCTGTGAACTAACAGGACCGATTCCACTCCATGTGATGCCCCTGGAGGATTAACTGGGTGCCCATGGTTAGGATCATTATATCCATAGGATAAGTGCACTAACGGCTGTTAAACTTTCCAATGGATAACATATATATACACATACATAACCCAGGTTAATGTCAATGCCACTGCACCCGTTATCAGCACAGTAAATATTAACCGACCGTTTAAAAATAACATATATACCTAATGCGATTTACTCGCTCATTTCATGCATGTATTAATTTATAATCACGGCATATTCAAGTTAGTTTTGTTATAGTCGTCGTTATATCGCGACGTGTGGGAAAATGTTCTGCGAAAAGTGTAAAAAACTAAAGTGCGTTAAGTGTACGCGAAGTGTAATTATCTTCGGCCATTTTTCGTTGAGACTAGATAGTCTCAGATGAGGTTTTGAATTCTGATTTATCTAATAGATATATATAAGGTCTGTTTAGATTTTAGACCAAGCTTGTACCGCCAGCATAAGGTACAACGGATTTTTGTATCGTTAAAGACACGAAAGTCGTTGTTGCAAGAGTGTTAAGGAGTGCAGAGTTGATTGTATGTATGTATCGATGATTTGATATACTATTGTTGAGAATGATTGCTAGTTATCGAGCAAGTGGGATAAGATTTTTCTTTCTCCAATGTTAGCTTAAATGTACAATAGCTGTCTTATTATAATACCACACAATACATTAATTACATTATAAGCGGATTGATATATATAGATATCCCTAAACAATTTCATTATTTCCCTGCAGACCAAGTCTAGGACTACCGAAAAATTAATCTTCAAGCCTAAAATATCTACCTGCGAACTTTAGATAACTAAATATCACACTACACAGCAATAAGGTGATAAAACAATGAATATTTTAGCCCTCTTGAGATTAGAACAAATTTTGCCGTTAATCCAATTTTTTGCCACTTATCATCTGATATCTAAACAGGTGATGCGGCGTCATAAAAGATGAGGCGATGCGATTAGAATAGTTGACTCCGGAGTGGAGCATAGAACACAAGGGTCCAAGATACCTGTGATAAAAACGTGCAGTTATAAAATCGGTGGCCTAAAAAAATAACAAACTGATTTAATGAAAGACTGTGTTTTAAAGTAGAAATAATGCTAGAATAACTGTTCATATTAGACACTGTACAATTTTCCGAATTAATGTGACATATGAAATTTTATACAATCAACTTTACAAGATAAGTGAATTCAACTGTGATAATAAACTTTAAATAATTGAAGTCTTAAATGACGCAAAACAACAAGCCGCCAAATCCAGCTCTCCTCTTGCAAAACGGGGAAATATCGCGGCGAAGTTCTGTATCGGGCAGCGTCATGGACGTGCTGAATTTGAGTCCAGAAAGTACACAGTACAAAGTATGCCCTTTTAGATGGGTCATGCTGTCAATATTCGTACTGTACTCGGCGTCGAACTCGCTGCAATGGACGCAGTACACGATAATACAGGACATTGTGGTGAAATATTATGGCGTGTCCGGGAACATAGTGTCCTGGACATCAATGGTATACATGATCACGTACGTGCCGTTGATATTCCCGGCGAGCTGGTTCCTGGATAAAACGGTGAGTGATCTTTGTTAATTTATATGCAAACCTGCCTTCAATGGGCGCTTTTATATTTGCCATTGCGCGGCACGACCCGCTATAAACGTGTATGGTATACATACAATATATCATGCCGTGGAATCTTTTGTAATTATCACTAGCTGTTGCCCGTGGTAACGCTCGCGTGGTAGGTACTTCAATAAACTAAGGTCGGCAACATAAAAAAGTAAATAATCGCAATAGAATCCGTAAAATAGTTTTATTTCAAACGAAAGTAGGTACTTCAATAAAATAAAAGTAGCCAAGTTACTCCTTATAACATCAGCTGTCTGCCAGTGAAGTCCTGTCAAAAACAGCCGTTTCTGAGATATGCCGGAAGAATCATACAGACAAACAAAGAAAAAAAATATAGTTTTGGTATTACAAGTACCACTATACACTTTCATATGCATTTAGTGAAAAGCTGTTATTTGATATTACAAACAGACACTTCAATTTTATTTATTTGTATAGATATTGCCATTTGTGGGGTTGTTAGCGGGGAAGTGGGGCGGGAAGAACACAAGCACCACGCACCCTTCTCACTCACACAATAACAGACTTTCGCTCTTAATATTAAAAAATTAAGAAGCATTCGATTCTTATAGATTCAGTTCATTTTACAGTAATGAAATATTGAGTTAACTTTTCAACTCTTGCTTACGTCACAAGCCCCAGATTAATCACCTCGCGTACTTTATTCGCTAACTTTAAACCACCATACATCTCGTCCGTGTCAACTAGCCAGACGCTGATCGCTGGCTACATTTCACCCTTTATTGGCCTTCTGCCTTCATCCATCTTCCACGTCCAATCTAAGAAGACCCTAGTACACTAAACCACATTGTTCTCGTCTTAAAAGGAGCACAAAGCGTCGTAGTTAGCGCTATAGGTCACGTTATAATGGACACATTAGTAAGTGTTTGAACTTATGTAATTAAGTTTGTTTAGGAGTTGATACATAAATGTTTCCTTTATAGGTCAACATAGTTTCTAGGGAAAATAATTTTAATAATAGCGCGGCCTAAGGATAAGCTGATATGGTCAAATGTTGGTAACCATAATTTAGTATGAACACAACCCCTCCGGGTTCCGAGCTCCCTCTACATTGGACACACAGGTATCAC
Source organism: Notodonta dromedarius (assembly GCA_905147325.1). NCBI lineage: Eukaryota > Metazoa > Arthropoda > Insecta > Lepidoptera > Notodontidae > Notodonta > Notodonta dromedarius. The sequence goes on from LR990162.1 coordinate 12,999,490, forward strand.
GATGAAACTATTCTGTACTATAGAGCTCTTGTTAAAGAGTTTAGTCTTTGAGAATAATTTAACCATCTTCTAAGGGGGCGTCCATTAATTGGGTGAGATGTTCTAGGGGGGGAGGGGATCACGCTAAATCTCACTTGGGGGGGAAGGGGGGTCTTGGCAAATATCACGTAATTATTTTTCTAGCAGAAAACCATGTAAAATTTATGAATAATTATTTTTAGAATAAAATATTGCCAAATCTGAGACAATAGTGTTTGTCGTGTTCGTCCGAACCCCGCACAGCAGCGAACTAGCGGGAAGTTGCAAGGATGGCATTTAAGATCAACTGTTCTCCTAATTTTTTTCTCAAAAATCCAACACGTTTACAGCCAACATACATTTTGAAAAATCTCGCGTGAGATTAGGGGTGCGGGGTAGGGAGTTGAAGAAATTCTTACGATTCTCACTAAGGGGGGAGGGGGGGTCGAAAAATTCTCAAAAATGCCTCACGTAATTAATGGACGCCCCCTAAATACCAAGAAAGTCTCTATAGACTCTACCATAATATTTAACATCATAATTTTAATAAGTAGGTACTGGAATAACTCTACCCGCTGAAGTCACTTGTGTAGAATAGAACCAATACAGGTGAAGCGGATGTTGTTGGAGAATATTCAATAAACATTGCAAATCATGAAATAAACCGATAATCATTGGATTAGACGTCGTTTTACGAGGCGCGTGAAATCAAATTAACCGGATTTTTTTTACGCCATTGTACGTGTTACTAATTTGAATTACCTACTAGACCTAGTAGGCGCGAGAACAAATTATTTATTGAAACTTTACAATAAAGCCAGGTTTCGTGAGATTTACTTTAATATTTTGAATTAGGATTGATGACAATTGTGTGATACCTTTGTAATACCTGTAAGATTCTCCTATAGAAATACCATTAAAGTCACTTCCTTACCTTCTATCTGCGCTTCTAAAATTATCACGTGCGAATTTCAAATGACCAGACATAATACTTATCACTTAGGTATAATGTACAAGGTGCCAACCACTAATATGTATTGATACACGTAGAACGATGCAACAAACACTTCATGTATTTCTCTAAAATCTCAAATAAATTCAGTTTTCTTCTGCCCGGGGCCCGGGCTCTAGTTGCATAAAAGACTCCAGGAATAAATGAATAATCCGCGACAGGCTATTAACTGTCGGTTATGATAAACGCTGAATCAGGGCGCGCTCATTACACATTGAACTCCCCGAGTCACGCGCACATAGAAGGGACATCACTTTACCAAAGTTTATTCTATTATTTTTGTTCTTATCACTACCTATTTAACTGCGTCTCTCTGAGTGAATTTCAAGTGCATTTACAAAGATTGGAGTGCGCTTATTTAATGATTGCCAATCAAATGCTAAGCTAGCTTAGTTAGTTGGCGGTCGAAATATCACTACTGCCTCTACCATGAGTTCTACGTTAGTTAGTTCCTATAATAGTGTCTACGTAAAAAAATATACTTAACACAAATACCTAACCAAACACCTTTACTTAACACAACATACGTGTGCTCAACAATCGAAATCTACGATCCGTGACGTCCGGCTTGTCAACATTTTTAATCCGTCACAAAATAATATCCAGTTTGTAGGCGCTTTACATCCTTGGTTCAAGGATCCAGTGACCTGATTCCAAGTCAAAGTGCGCCTCCTAACAAATGACGGTCCCTGTTCCGTCGAGAGTCGACGCATAAACCGTTTGTGCCTAAATCCTTTCACGATTGATAATATTAATATCATCATGGATAGATTATAATATCAAAAGAAGCAGGCCGTTAATTATTTGGTCACAAAACAATTTTAATTAGTTTGCATACAATTTGGCAGGGAGTAACGATGTGTAATGTAATAAATGAGTATCTACGTTACGTAGATGTACAGATTCATGATAGGTTATTCTGGTTATTCCGGTAATTTATTGGAGACTAGCGGCCCGCCCCGGCTTCGCACGAGTACATTGCGGTTACATTATTCAAGTTTTAGTAAGGATCTTAATTTTTTTTAAATATATTATAGCCTATGTCACCCGGGGATAGTGTAGCTTCCCAACAGTGAAAGAATTTTTCAAATCGGTTCAGTAGTTTCGGAGCCTATTCATTACAATCAAACAAACAAAGTTTTCCTCTTTATAATATTAGTATGATAACAGGGTTCAACTGTTCACTGGGAATTTTTATATAGGTACCTAATATATTCCTAGAAATTGCTCTTTCCATGTTGCGTCGGATATTTCTAACATTTAGATTGACTCTAAATCGAGTTTATAGCCAGCTAAAGTGCAAGATACATAGATGCGGTCATTTTATAGGAGACATTCTAAATGTTACGGAGGATAATAATAGTGAAGCCCTTTGCGAAGGTTCCCTTAAATGGATATAGGGGTTGAAAGTACCTATCTTTAAAATCCCGAGGTCATCTTGTGTTATTTTTAGTTGGGAAGGATATAAGGACTATAAGTGGGTAATGCTTATTGAATCACAAAATAAACATCATGAAATACAATAAGTATACTTTATCTACTTACGTGATATTTTTTATCGTCGTTGCAACTGGTAAAAATCGTAACAAGTTTTTTTGGTAAAATATAAAATCGAATGGTTTGTTACATATTTGATTTTAATAGTAAACAAAAAACATACATTTTGTGTAGAAAAGTAATAGGTAGGTACCTAATATATATTTGTTATTGAACCGGAACCGAATGTGAAGTAATATACGTATTTAGATAGCTGTAGGTGATAGAAATAACAAAGTATCCACGTCCTGGAATTTCATAATATATTCTGTAAGATTGTTTGGTATCTAAATAAGTATTTGGCTATATGCAATCGTTTACAAGTAAATTGCTTTTTTATATTTTGATGCAAGTAGTAGATAAATGTCTCTACAGGTTGTTTAAAAAGTCCGAATCAATACTCTCGGCGCGGGTTGGATCCGGTGGTACACTTATCCCTACAGACTGGTATCCCTACAGACTGGTATCCCTACAGACTGGTACCCCTCAGACTGGTATCCCTACAGACTGGTATCCCTACTGGATATTATAATTCAACTAGCTGTGCCCCGCGACTTCATACGCGTAGTATTTTAACTTAGCAAAAATTTCGGGATTATCGGGTTAAAAAGTATCCTATATGTTAATCCCGGTTATAATCTATCTGTGTTCCAAATTTCATCCAAATCCGTTCAGTAGTTTTTGCGTGAAGGAGTAACAAACATACATACATACATACATACATCCACACTCACAAACTTTCGCATTTATAATATTAGTAAGATGGTAGGAAATAAAAAATATCGAAATGCGACGACATAATTCAAAGGTTATTTTCCCGCGCATTTGAAAAAAATGCCACGTGTCACTTACTATAAAAAAAATTACTACCTTTTTAATATTGGTGGCGGATACTCCTAACTCAGGTTACACTGTTTTCTAGGCCATTGAATGTCCCTACCTAATGCTACAAGTATTCAACGTAACTTTGAAAAATGTATAGTTACGTACCTACCTATAGTCTGTCTGGCTACACGAGACATGTAGGTACATATAAGCTATCGTAAAGATAGGTATTAGTGATGTAACGAATGTTGGATTTTTGACATTCGCGAATGCGAATGCGAATGCGAATATTTGGCTTCAACATTCGCGAATGCGAATGCGAATGCGAATGTTGACTTTCAAATAAAAAACCCTTTGAAAATTTAATGGAAAATTAAAAAACTTTTTAATATAAAAAAATAATAAAAGATATAAATATAAAACAAAATTTAACGACTTCTTAAATTACAAAAAAGCTGGTAATTTTCAAACGGTTGAATTGATTTTCGTGAAACATAGCTAAGAACACTCTCGATCAGAACACCTTTCTAAAAAAGAAACAAAATTAATATCGGATCATTTGTTTGGGCGCCCAGACACACAAATACACATGTTAAACTTATAACACGCCTATTTCTCGGAGGTTAATAAAGAGCGCGCAAAATGTTAGACTGGATTGACATTTCGTATTGGCCAAACATAGCCGAACCCATAGGTTGAAAGAACGAAGTTATATAATATAACTGTCAAAAGGGACGTATTCGAGTTGGGCCCCAGACAGCACATCCGCCACAAATGCTACGTTTGGCAATAAACTATGATAAAACTGCACGAGACGTATTTATTATGGGCTGTAACCGATTTCATAGACGGCGCGTTGATAACTCAACCAATAAAATTAAAATCCGGCAACAAGTAATAATGACGATGTGTAATCATACAAAATAATGGTGGTCAGGCCCCTGAATATAAACCAATGAAGATGTGACACTAAATGTACCGACTTTTCTTTATCGCGTTTTATTCTTTTATCCTACTAATATTATAAATGCGAAAGTTTGTGAGTGTGGATGTATGTATGTATGTATGTATGTTTGTTACTCCTTCACGCAAAAACTACTGAACGGATTTGGATGAAATTTGGAACACAGATAGATTATAACCGGGATTAACATATAGGATACTTTTTAACCCAATAATCCAATACTACGCGGATGAAGTCGCGGGGCACAGCTAGTATTAATTAATTCTAAAACCAGTGCCTGATAGTTGCTATTAGCAATCGTGAACTCTCTATGATTGCAATTCCATTTGTAGCGTCGCGTTACCAACCAAGGTTTTACAAGAGACTATAAATACACTTTGAAGATTAATTGATTAGCATCAGATAAAGACGCCGCTACGCTATCTACTACCCCTGATGGGGTGCTTAGCATAACGATATCGTGCAGGTAATGACTCTCTTTTATCTTACAGTGTTCGTTGATGGAACTGTACCAGGGGGACTCACAAAGCAATCTTGAAGAGAATTGATGGGAAGCTGAATGGCATCTAATTAGTTGCTACCGCGATCGCGGACGCGCCACCGCAGAGGGCTATCGATTACTAGACCCCGAGGCAATGATCGACTGATATTAATTTGCTTGAATGGGTTGATTATCGATATCACTTAATCGGCATAAGTGGAATTGTAGGTATAACAAAGCCAGTGGTTACCGTTTCCTGAATAGTTTCATGAGAAAAGATTACAATATTTTCTTCATATCCTACTTATATATATAACTAGCTGTGCCCCGCGACTTCATCCGCGTAGTATTGGATTATTGGGTTAAAAAGTATCCTATATGTTAATCCCGGTTATAATCTATCTGTGTTCCAAATTTCATCCAAATCCGTTCAGTAGTTTTTGCGTGAAGGAGTAACAAACATACATACATACATACATACATACATACATACATACATCAACACTCACAAACTTTCGCATTTATAATATTAGTAGGATATACTAGCTGTGCCCCGCGACTTCATCCGCGTAGTATTGGATTATTGGGTTAAAAAGTATCCTATATGTTAATCCCGGTTATAATCTATCTGTGTTCCAAATTTCATCCAAATCCGTTCAGTAGTTTTTGCGTGAAGGAGTAACAAACATACATACATACATACATATTTGACCAAACATTTTGGATATAACCTAAGTATAAAATATAAGCAACTGGCGATTTAAATATAATACAATGGATGGAAAAAGCCAAGCCCGCTGAGTTCCTTGGCGGATAAACCGAAATACAATGAGTTTAATGTTGATATTCGCGACAGATTCATCATAGTGCCGCAGGAAACAAATATATTTCCGAAATGTCCAAAGCTGATGGAAACAGAACATTAACTTTGGTACATAATTAAGTATCTACACTCCTGAAAAAGAGACGGCCATTTTTAATAGCTTTCGATACCGGCTTTGTCCTGATTAAATAGCAAACTGGATCAAATTCTCATGGAAAAACGTTGTAACTGGGAATTGTCCTTACATAATATCTACGTATTATGGCAATTAATCAACCTTAAACTATTACTTTGTCGTGTTTCTCCATAATCAGCCATGAAGCCAGTATAAACACACCCATGTATCAGGGGTGGGCAAAGACCAGTTTCCCATGCCACTCAAACACAACTTAGAATTAATTACACAGTGCAGTGGTTAAAGTTCAAGGTATTAAGCTCAGTACCGTTCTGTTGTAGGGTGGATATTTTAGCAAAAAGTCCCGGGAATTTGTAGCAAGAACATAACAGGAGGTATATTTCCGTAAATCACACCCATGTTTGGACTACGTTTTGCATGCTAATGTTAGCATTTTGGGATAATTGGGATAATATTGAACGAACTTTTTTTATGGAAATATTTTTAACAGTAATTGCTGTTTAAAAATCGGTAATCAGCTAAGTCAGGGTAGGCTGGAAACTGACCCTAATAAAATTGGGAGAAAGGTTAGTCACTGGGCAGATTTTTTAAAAGGGGCATTATTTCATTTGGGTTTATTGAATATTGAAATAACAATTTCAACATATTATACTAAACTCAAAAGGTTGGTTGGTTGGTTGTTTGAAAGACCGCAGAAGAGTTGCAAGTTGCGGGTCGGTTACAATGTGTAACAACACTGGCTGACGGGTTGTCTTCATTTTGACAACTGGTTAGTTTCCCTTGGACAATCATATGCCCTCAGCTCGCCATTTTAGCCTTTACTATTAATAAGCGGGTGATAACAATAATGGTCAATAGTTTCACGGATTTAAAATACCAATCGTATATGAAGAAATAGACAGGTAATAGTTATTTTGGCTATGTCTTTAGCAATGTCCAAATCACATGATATGAAATGAATAAGATACTGTCTGAGGTAATTACAATACAATTTTTATTCATTTGCAAGTGGAAGTCAATAAGGATTATAACAGACGACCCTGAATTGTTAATGAGTGGAATTGAATAACTGCTGACAAAAACCTTCTTTTGAGTGATCATCACAATACTTGCAGATTGATTGGAATCGGTTCAGTAGTTTTGTATGTTTGACTTAGATAAACGAACAGGTAAACTAGGTAGGAGAGTTTTTAGCTAACTATATTATGTTAATTGTGTATTGGGTAAATATCAGAATATATTTCTTCCTAAGACTAGACAGTGTGCGACAAAAAGAAAGTTGACATATTTTTTGCATTCTTTGTCTGGGGCTGTAATGTTATATATGTCTAGGTAATGTTTTTCGTTGCAGGCCATTGCCTTCCATCACATTTTCCAGCCCCAATCCAGCCCAATCCGCCATTATTTTTTGGGTTCACCACAGCATTCTGCATATGCTCTTAGCGTACGAGTATGCAGCATGTATTAGATGTGACCAGCCTTGTCCCACTTCAGTTTTGTAGCTAAAATGCTTACATGACCAATTTGTGTTCGCGAGCACAGAATCGAGTTATTAGACAAAATATGTTCCAAGTCTAATAAGTTATTCTTATGCTTTGACTTCGTTCATCCTTCAGGCTCGAATGTCTTATTACCAAAATTCTCTCATTTAGCATAATTTTGAACGACATAAATGTATAATATCGAGCGGCTATAGCTACTCTTCGGAACTAAGTATCGGGATTATTTCTCGCACCACCGCCCACTGATCTTATAAACTGTTTCATTAGGAACACGGGCTCTAGATCTGTGTTATAAATTTGAGCAGTTAGAAATATAACGAGGTCTGTGCGCGCCGCGGCGCTAATGATCCCGCCAATTTATTAAACCGGCTCGCAACTCATTAACTACAGTTATAATTACTTATCTTTTATACCCTAACTGGGGATTCTATCATACTTTGAATGTAATGGCAATGGCGTTGTGGGTTTGGTTTCATCTGATATATTCATTTATATAGTCAAAATAGCGTACTTAATTATTCTTTCGTCATAAAAATGAAATACCGCTGACTGCTTCTTCTCTTGCTGAGTTTTCTTACATTCTCGCTAAGAAAGGAGTTTAGGAAAGGAGTCTAGTTTTATTTAATACGTCAAGATTATGGATATCGTCTGCTGAAGTGATGTGTTCCTTTCTGATAATGTTGACACAAATGTGATGGACGGTATATTGACGAATGTTGACGAAATGTTATGTAAACACTGACGCCGTGCTCCATCTAGATGGAGACACTGATAGAGATCTTAATAATGCAGTTTATAACTTAGTTAAATAGGAACGGTGGAGGAGATAAAGAAAGGTCATTGTCCTGCAGTTGGACGACGTCGGTAAAAATAAATTTGTAAGTTCATTGAGAATTGAAAGATTCCGATAAATAAAATCGATATTTGAATTCACAAACAAGGTCACTAAATATGCCCAGTTCTACTTATTTCGCCTTGCCGTAGGGTAAAAAAGTCTGATTGTACATAATGGTCGCGATAAAATATTTTTATTTTTTAAGCTTTTTTTTGCAAATTCGTATACAATGTTTAGTTAGGTTCAGTTTTTATGTATCTAAAATGAAATATCTAAAACTAAAACTTGTCGTTATAAGATTTATATCTTGTAGATGTAATTTCATAAAGTCACTGTATTCAATATATGTCTTGTTTGGTTGTTCTAGAGAGTAAGTAATCATTATGCTTTAATAGATATTCCACCCGAATGTTATTAAGATCTATAAGAGAATTTCTTATGAGATAACTGTTAACTCCTATATAATCATAAATGTAGTAAAGCCATACAACAGAAAATCATCAACATGAACTTTATAGACTTCAGTTCTGTTGCTCATTAATTATTCATTCATGATCCTTCGGCATAAGTTGCTTACTCAATTGCAATTGTGCAAACTACAAAGTAAGAATTATTCATATTTATACCAATTTTGACATCTTTATAACGAGGAAAGCTATTATCGGCTAGTTAAACCTAACCGTTTATTTTATCGGTATTGTTCTTCGTGGCAAGGCAATCTCGTTCACAATGATAACGCCAGTTGAACGTTTAATCTTTATTAACCCCCGACGAAAAAAGAGGGGTGTTATAAGTTTGAAATGTGTACTTATCTATGTATCTGTCAGGGGCATCGTAGAGCCCAAACGAATAAACCGATTTTAATTTTGTTTTTTTATTTGTTTGAAAGGTATCTTAACTGAGAGTGTTCTTAGCTATGTTTCAACAAAATCTGTTGAGCCGTTTGAAGATTATCAACTCTTTTGTAGGTTAGCGTAGCATGACTATAACTAGTGATAGGTATAAAGTACTCGTATAAATTTAATGAAAGCGTCGTCACATCGGAGATATTTTCATTTTTTAATTTAGAGTTATTTTACTAACCTTAAATCATCTGATTATATTATTGATAAACGGTCAAGCCGCTATCAACGCGCAACACGCAGCGCACGGGGGGACCCAGGAAGTTCTCCATTCAGCCTCTCTGATGGCAGGAAAATGGAAAACAGTCAACGGCTAGCTGCCGCGCGGGCGACACGCTTGTACCTCCATAAAAACGCGCGCGCGCGCGTGGGAATCCCGACAATAATTACAAATAGTATAGAATAAAATAGTAGTGCCATTTTAATGCCAAAATAGACAATAATTCGACAATAAATAAATATTTACGAGATATAAATAAATATTTTAATAAAATTATAAAAAAATGACTGAGCCGAAAACTATGGAGGTTTGCGGCAGCGTCATGGATGGGATTGCGGAGAAAGGAGGTGTACTGGAATCTCCCTGTAAAAAAGCAGCCACCGAATACACCGTGTACCCCATTAGATGGCTGGTTATAGTCGTGTTCATCTTTACCTCCGCCTCTAACGCGATGCAATGGATACAGTACACGATCATTCAAGACGCTGTCGTTAATTACTACGGGGTGTCGAGCATCTCCGTGTACTGGACATCCATGGTGTTCATGCTCACGTACATTCCGCTGATATTCCCGGCAAGCTGGTTGTTGGATAAAACGGTAAGATCATTTTAAAATTGTAAACAGTTTAATACCAAAACCAGTTTACTTGAGTACTCACTATTTTGTATTCAAGCAGCAATAAGCATACTGAGATGATTTCAGAGTAATATATTCTAGTCTATAGCTAATATATACTAGTTACTGAAAAAAAAATTTTTATTTACTTATTTAATAATCAATTTCTCACGCGAGAAAACTTCAATAAAGCTTCAAGACTCGGACTTGTCAAGTTCAAGTTAAACTTTTCCGTTTAGTACTAAACCTAGGTATTTTATCTCATTTATGTATGTTTTTGGTGGAATTTCAAAAATACAGTGCGTGTGCTATATGTAGCTGTGCCTATTTTTCTCGACTACGGCAATGCAAAAAGTAGAGTTATGATATTGACCGGCAGGTATGTATGTATGTTCATCCAATACTTCATAACTTCTGAATTACTATCATAATTTGACAATTGAGGTATCGTCTTGAAGCTTCTGGAAGCGCCACTTTGTCCTAAAGCTTAGGATTGCCTATTACTGTTAGAGATTTATTTTGTTTAGTGTAGGTGACATTCGACCACGGCTATTTTGCTAGTTTGTACATAACAATTTGTGATGAGAATACTTTCTTGTTTCATTATTTTTAGAGCGTGATTTTTCAGTATTCGGGTTTTACCTAGTTCGTAACTAACCTAATAAGAAATAATTGAAATACTCATAAATGTTAGGAAATGAACTTAATTGCAGATTACATTAATTGTATGATAGTGATTATACAAGGTGACACATAATGGGTATACTTTTTTTTTCAAAACTTAACTTTGTAATTCTAAAACCATCAGCTTTGGAGTGAACTTGAAAAACAAAAGGTGTTATAGGAATACAGCTGTTGACCGATTTCACAAGTCTACAAAAACTTTAGTACTTCAAGTGTCCCACAAAGCCGATAGTTTGAGATTTACAAAGTTAAGTTGCAAAAAAAATAGTATACCCATTTTGTATCACCTAGTATATCAGTATCACTATTAAATTATTGCTTGTTTCTATGAACCGATAAGCACAATTACCGCCCTTGTATTATCTGAATAGTTTAACAAGTGTATCTCACGGAGATTAGTCTTGAAACGTGTAAATCGACGTTATTGTCATGGTTGCCGATTGTAGCAACTGAATGTGCTGCACATTTACATTGTTTCATTAATTTGCAACAGTGGTATGACACCCCTTGCAACTTAGGTGACTACCTACTTACAACGTTTATAGGTATTTACAATATAAACAGAAACAGGCCGATACTTTTAGGTCCCAATGTAAATAGGGCTTTGTAAGTAAATAAATAAATATCGCCACACTAACACAGTAACTGTATGGTCCCAAACTCAAATAATAGGCCTGTACTTATTATATTTAACCTATTACTGTGCAAAATAATCATTTTTGAACTTTAAACAGCAATTTTTATTCAGGAATTTGCACCGGCAATTTATTTTTATAGCTGCCCTTACCAAATTTGTGAAAAATAATTTAATGGAACTGCGACCTGAGTGGGTCCGACTGCAACAAATTGCCTTCTTATTGCAATTAAGTGGCACTCGGCCCTGTGACAAATTTTCTAATAATAAACCTAAAGTACAGAAGGCTCGTTGAAAATTAAAGGCTTTTTGTAAAGCTAAAGACATACTGAAATTCCTAATAAGCGATTAAAGCTTATACAAAACAGTAGTTGTGACTGTTGCCCTAAAACAAAATAACCAGGACTTGGCTTCCATAGTCGTATCCTTCTGCCGAAGCTATATGGGCATTGGCCATAAGCGTGGCGATTGAGCATATTACGCATGTATAGGAACACGATTTGTTTTACAGGTGTCCGTATTTATACCGCGTTTCCTATATACAATACAATATTTAGCAGCATACATTTAATAGAGAAACTACCTACAATGTTCTTAGCACTCTATTCTTGGATACTCTAAGTTGTTATCAGACCAAGTGTAGTTACAATTGTAGTTTAAAAAGAACGTGTTACAAAAAACAATTATCACTGCTCTTAAGCAGTTTATAAGTATAGATAACAATGTTATTATTAGTAGTTCTACCGCGTGGTTTAAGTTTTATAGTAATTACTAGCTATGCCCGCGACTTCGTCCGCATGGAATAGTGTCTTTCGGTAGCATTTTTAATTATTTAGGCTTTTTTTTACAAATAAGACACATACGTATAAATACTTTAATGAGCTATTTGCAGTGTTTCACTGCAACGAGCTATATTTCCACACAAACTTTCATCCCCTACTCCCTATTGTTATTTTACACCCTTGAGGGTAAAACTTCTACAAACTTTGAATGTCATATTTATTTATATCGAATCAACAGCCTGACAAATAAGTTTCCAGCTTCTAGCTCTAAAAATGACGATACTTCCATACAACTTTTCATCCCCCCTTTGAACCCCATATAACTCTTTTTTCGCATTAAAAAGTAGCCTATGTCCTTTCTCAGGCTCTAGACTATCTGTGTATCAAATTTCATTGAAATCGGTTCAGTAGTTTTGGCGTGAAAGAGCGACAGACAGACAGACAGAGTTACTTTCGCATTTATAATATTAGTAAGGAAGTACGGATTATCTACCGTGTACGATGCTGACCTTCAATTATTAAAAAAACTATGGTCTTCCAGATAAACAATAATGTAAGGTATTTAAATGAGAACCTGGCCCCTTCACTATCCACCACACAGACTTGGTGTGTAACAAAACAAATTGCTTTTTTTTATTTAAATTATGTGTTATAATTTTTTGCCAACAACTCGTTTACGCCACATAAAGTATAGGTAAGTTTTAAAATATAGGCACGGGCTACGGCACGTGCCTCCATACTTGATGAATACGTCACTTGAACTCCACATTTTTGAGTATCGACTATTTGGGAAGCTGATATCAGGGCACTATTTGAAGCACTGGCCAATGTAGTCCTTCCTTAGCCTTTGATATTCTGTGATTCAAATTCAAAACGATATCGTTATTTATTATGATGAAGATAGAGCATTCCAACGGAATAATAGTGCGCCTTTATAAATAAACTAGCTGTGCTCCGCTACTTCATCCGCGTAGTATTGGATTATTGGGTTAAAAAGTATCCTATATGTTAATCCCGGTTATAATATATCTGTGTTCCAAGTTTCATCCAAATCCGTTCAGTAGTTTTTGCGTGAAGGAGTAACAAACATACATACATACATACATACATACATACATCCACACTCACAAACTTTCGCATTTATAATATTAGTAGGATTTCGTAAAAAACCTATATGATTGCGATTAAAAGATACCTAGGTAGGTAAATTATCGAAAACAGTTGTAATTCGTGAGTAATTCAATAAGATAAGGATAAGATATCTAATAAAGATCAATATTGCCTACTTATAGTACCAATAGTACCACGCATATCTATATGATTAGATATGAGTAAAAATGACCTGCTTATAATCTATGACATTCGCCCTTTCTCCCATTGGATCTAAATCTTATAACTACAAGTACCTTTGGGTGGTTATAATTCGACGTCTGTATATTGCAAGTGAGATTACGTAATAAAATTCAATTCCCATAGGAGTTTACGCAGGCTCGTATTTCCTTAACGTTGATATAATATGGATGTAGGAAACTAACATCTCCACGACAGAGGAGCCGTTTTCATCAAGATACGTAAATACGTGTGTTGATGAAAACGGCTCTTCTGTCGTAGACACGCGTCGCGTGATGTAGAGAGCGGTAACCATTATTTACACGTGTACGTATTAGCAGACGCGACTAGCAGAGGCTTCGCGAATCCATTCGAGTAAGAACGGGTTTACCAAATTTATATGTTTTTCATATAATTTTAATATTGTATCAAGGTAAACGTTTTACCAAAATCAATTAATTCATACGATTTATTTATATAACACGGCGGGCGGGAATTTTGTAGAGATATTACTTTTTACTAAAGTAATTCGATTTTTGTACCCCCGTTTCTATATCTTATATAACGTTTATTTATGTTTAAAATCCCGTTTAAAACATAAATAAACGCTTGAAATATCATGCTATATCATGCAAGAAGCAATAAACTGGAGAAAGCTGTATATTTATAACCCGCGATGTTCTGCGGGGATGTTGTCGCTTGCCCCGGGGAAATACCCTGTATATTTGTTTAATAAATATCCAATAATCCGGTTGGCTCGACACCTACGTTATTGCTAAGATGGAGATAGAGTTGTTTGTCCTCGTCTCCGTGACGTCACTCAGTCTCCCCATAAGGTAGAGCTATTTAATTTTCTTGATAACTTCTGGCGACTTCTAATTACTACAAAAACTTAGACTGGGCTAGCGTAGCATATTAGGCCTGAATTCTGAATACCCCTCGCATCGATGACCGCGTGGCGCAGTGGTCCGAGCGTAGGCCGCTCGGCTCACTGCACATGGTGGTTGCGGGTTCGATTCCCGCCGGGGCAAATTTCGGAAATGGCCTTTTCGTAATTTGCCCAGGTCTGGGTGTCACTGGGATCGCCGCCGCCAGTCCATTGCACGGTACCCATAGTACAAGCGTTGCTTAGTTTGGGAGTATGCAGTTGGTGTGTTCGTCTGGCGATATTTATTATTATTATTATTATCGAGGTTAGGGTAGGGCACGTGCCCACAAGTGGGATGTCAAAAAGGTATTTTTTTACACTTCATTAAGTAGGTCATCATCATAATGATTTCCTATCATTCCTACTTTCAGACTGAAATGATGGAAGAGGCTAAATGTTTGCCTATCTTCTCATACAACTATTTCAGATTGAATATCATTATTCTGGTCGTCCCTTCACTGATGACATCGTAATTTATCTGATATATGTGAATCGATGTCTGCTGAAGAGCACCCATTACGAGGAGGGAATATGAATACATAGATTAATGGACGAGGACGAAGCAACTATGTCGCAGAGAGTTCAAGTTATTTTTCTGTTCCAATATTAGGTATGATAAGCTTTATATGCATAGGATGTCATATATGAACGAAGGCAGATCTATATATTTATTTGAATTTTTAAATGTATTTCGACGTTATTAGGCCACTAGGTTCACTCCATCGGGTGCTTACTGGTTCAATTCCCGTCAGATTTTTTGTTATTTTATGTACATAAAACATTAAAAACGTGAAATAATTTTTTTTTCCCTTTTTACGAAAATTACGTGGACGGAGGAGTATGAAATTTGTCACAGTTAAAGTTTATATGGAGAAGGAGAGCAGAATTCTATTGTTTAATGTAATAATACTTAGAAATACATTAAACTAATCAATAAATAATTATACACACTAGTATACAGAAATAGGTGAATTAAGTGTATATAGCTACCACTCGAACAGACAGTTATACGTATACTTTTTTCTTCTCTTATTACACTGTAGTAATCTATGATAGTTTAAGTACTAAGTTATTGTAAAGCTTCCAGCAACAAAATTCTACATTGTTCGCCTTTATCTACATTACTTTCCTTCCTTTATCAAAGACATAACTGGTCATTTCCACGAGTGACGTGTTTACAAACATGCTTAAGATACACAACAACTATACTTAAGATTATTTACTTTTCGTTTTCGTCGCGTATTTTCGTGTGAATCACGTTTGTTTGTATAACCGGATCAATCTAGTCTTATCTAATCCGAAGCAGTCTAATTCCCTAATTAGTTTGTGTCATTTATTGTCATTGACTCGGACATAATTTTATAATAATATAATGAATATTATGTGAATAAACGACGAAGAAACAACTTGGATAAAAGCTATTAACAAAAAGAACTTGCTTGCAGAAAAATATTATCTCTGTATTATCCACATTCCAATCATATTAATCAGGGATTTGTTGAATCGCAAATCCAATACAATACGGATCTTTGAGCGAAAGCCGGGTTGCGAATTTACAAAGGCTATACCATTAGAGTGAAAGTGCAAACTGAACTGGCTTAGCTTTTGTTTGACAAAAACTTGACGAAACCCTAATCTATTCTAGTACAGAAACTGACCGAAATCGCGTAGACTTTGTTAGATAAATTCATTCTAACATTGCAGCAACAAATGCTATTCAATTTGATACCGATATGCAAATTGTATTTGTATTTGATTGACAAAAAAAGGGTCATTGTGTAGCCTTAGGGGCGCTATGACTTAGGTTAGGTTAGGTTTAGGTTTAGGTTAGGTTAGGTTAGAACAGTGATCAAAACGAATAAATATTTTGGCTCCAAAATTCGTCTAAGTCTGGCTTAATAGCCCCCCTAACTGGGAACTAACATAACCTAATGACACATTCGGATTCTGGCGCTTCGCAGGCCGCTGCCGCGGCACGCTCGCTTCGCTCGCTCGGCTCGCGCGTTCTGGTCACTGTTCTAACCTAACCTAACCTAAACCTAAACCTAATTCATAGCGCCCCTACATATACATACTATACTCGTAAGTAAACGTATTGCTTATAGTGGAAAAAGAGCCTTATAATAGAGTAACAGAAGTAGACACTTTTATCAAATTTATAGGTCCGTATTCGACTAGGTTTTGTTCGTACGTAATGTTTGAAAATATCTCGATAAAAGCTTATCTATTTGAGTGAATATATATAATACAGTACTAGTACTGTATTATATATATTCACTCAAATAGATAAACCAAAACCTAGGTTTTGTCCGTGCATTTTCTTTGAAAATATCAAGGCAAAAAGCTAATCCATTTGAGTCAATTTTTTTATTGAGATAGATTAGGTATTGTCGATTAATATGCATAAACAAAAGCTCATCTATTAGAGTCTGACTCGTGACTCAAATAGTATAGCCTTTGTAAATTCGCAGCCGGGTTCAGCGAGGACTGCGCAATACGAAGCATTAGTGACGACCAATTAATTTGGTATTCTTGAAACAAGCCGCGGGATTCCTACTCCCTGACCTGGAACACCCGTAATTTCAGGATAAACTAGTGTTACACTACTTTACCTAACTGGATACATACCTACGTATTAAATAAGTGACCGCTGTAGTTATTGTAATTTTATATCTACCTTTAGGGTCGATATCAAAAGTTGAGCTAAGTTTATCGCAATCAGATTTTAGATCGATAATACTAGTTTCGAGAATTCTACATTGTATTATGGATTGCAGGGAAAGTTGGTCTATAAAATCGGTTATTTTTACCGTAACCTACTTATGTGCATCGAAAAAAAATCGGTCAAAGCGAAAATAATCCAATATATTCTCAGCGAAAATTTATTCATTAAAACGTACCACCAAAACTGAAATGGAATTCAAGCGGAATTCAATTTCCTATAAATCCTTCACGGACATGACCTATGGCCGAGTGTATCCGGACCACAGAGTACCTTGTATATATCCGGACTAAACGCTACACCCAGAGCGATACAATAAGCTGGGATGTGCCGCACATCTGTGGGATCTGTGACGTCATGGGGATATACGAATCCGACCCAGCATAACTATTTAAAAGAGGGCTTTGCTTTCAAAGTGTTTATTTAATATAAATATAGGGCTTTATAATTAATAGCTATTTTGCAATAACCAATAAAAATCTAGAAATACTTTACTATTTTACCTAAGAATCAATAAACGTATACACATATACATATATGTATGTGGACGTCTAACGTACCAACACCCGCAATTATGGAGTAATATTTAATAGATGTCACTATCACCAAAGAAGTTAAGCCGACTCTCTATGTCATTATTAAGGGCGTGCGTACCCAATAATTCGCCTGGTACTCTAACAGACTCTACTACATTAATCAAGTACCTGCCTAGCATGTACTTATTCGGCGAGGTCGACGTACCCCCGCTTCCGCTAGAAGGTGCGTCTACTTACCTAGACGCACCTTGGCACCCGACAAGCCCGCTGAGTTTCTTGCCGGATCTTCTCAGTCGAGGTCGCGTTCCGATCCGGTGGTAGATTTACCCTCGCCACCTCTTCTGGCAGCGGCCCAAGCCGAGGTCGTGTCCCTTGTGGCGCCCTTGAGCTAGCTGCCCCCCTGCCCCTCTGGCTGGAGCGCACTCGCGCTCGCCCTCTGTCCGGGTGAAGTTGTTATGGCCACTCTGGCCAACAACATTATAGTAATAAAAAAAAAAGCATGTACTTACAGTTAGGTACGTCTTAATTCGCAAAAGGAAGGATGATAAACAGTAAAAGGTACCATTATTTACCGTACTTTCTGAAGTAGTTTAATTAAAACACTGCTTGATAAATGTTCTGGTCGCAAATTTCATGTTTTATGACGTCACATGCGACCCCGATGTTTCAAACGACGAGTTTTTAATTAAATTTGTTTTTTGATGCGAACATTCTTTGCGTCTTGCCGACATTCGTTCACGTTATATAGGTAATACTTTTAAATGAATTTTAATGGAGATTGCAAGGCGTGTATTATTAGTATATAAGAGAGAAGAGAGTGAGTTACGTAGGTCGGTTGATTTGAAGCATAAATTAGGTACCTACTACTAGCCTTCTTGCAGCCCCATAGAAATTACGTGTTTTTTTCGATATTGGTCGTATGCTTCCGGATCCAACTTGTTGCCAATAAATTCCTTCCTCGGAATATCCAGCATAAATATTTAAAAGCTTTCTCTAATTGATTAATGGGCCGTGTTAGCATTCCACCAAGTAACAATAACAATACTACTTGAGTCAGTCATTCACACGCGAGTCGCAAGAACTAAGTTCAAAGACTATCTCTCCGATAAGGAATTCGTTCAGAGCGGTTATCTCTACAAGGTGACACATAATGGGTATACTTTTTTTTTCAAAACTTAACTTTGTAATTCTAAAACCATCAGCTTTGGAGGGAACTTGAAAAACAAAAGGTGTTATAGGAATACAGCTGTTGACCGATTTCACAAGTCTACAAAACCTTTAGTACTTCAACTGTCCCACAAAGCCGATAGTTTGAGATTTACAAAGTTAAGTTGCAAAAAAAATAGTATACCCATTTTGTATCACCTATACTCCATTTATTATAGCATTAGACAGAAGTTAAAAAAGGTTATTTTTAGTGTCCACTTTGTAATAAAAGTACAATTAACGAGTTACAGTTACGATTGACGTCGAATTTATTATAATCTATTTATATACTAGCTTCTCACACCTAACTGTAATAATATTAATTATTTATCTTATTAAATATAGTGCCTTTCATTTAAATAATTATTATTTCATTACAATTTAAAATTAGTGTCGATGCTAAAAACCTAAAAGAAGCAGGGGTGAACATACCGGGAACGTTTTTCGTTTCACTATAATCCTACCAAATCTAAAATGTTACCTAATCCCTTCAGAGGTTATGACAGCAGGGTATTTCAAATTTTGTCGGACTATGTTATCTATGAAATTGATGTAAATAACGTGCTGTCAGTGTTTGTCATTGAGTCATTCGACTGCACTCTAAGTTCCTGTGAATACCTTCTTTGTTATTGTTGTCGAATTTTCGTGATTTATCTATCAAAAGTTATGTTAAAACAATTTTAATGTCATGACTCTAAATAAAAGTTGTTTTGACTTAGAAAAAAAATGTTTTGCATCCCTGCTTCTGCGAGCCTCTTATGTCTAATGTTATAATAAATGGAGTATAGTATATAGTATCAAGTTTACTTTACCCATTTTTTTACAACTAATATAAATAGATAATAATTGTTAAATTTATCTGTATGTTTTAAAGACTGTAAGTATACATTTTCATTTCCCGTGTTTACTTGTCGACTTGTAGCGGCCTTCGCGAAATAATATTTGCCTACGCTTCGTCTAAAAAGTCGTCGCAGTAGGTATTAGGCATGTATAAGGATATAAATTGTAATGTTAAATACTTCGAAACCCCGATGATAATATTATACTTAGTAAATCTTTGCACAAAACATTTATGTTACATACTTTACCTATATATTTTTCGAGTTCCGTACGACAAAAGGATACTTATAAACGGAACCTGTAGAATACTCGCGTCGTCGTCCTTTACCAATTACTGCACCTACCTACATTAGAAAATTTTCCGTTCCTCTGGAATGGTATAGAATGTACCTATGACTAGAAACCTTGTTTTGTTTAAAGTATAAGATTTACGGTTAATATGCGTTTCAGAAAACGTTGTTATCGACCATCCTAGAAACTAAACAAATAGAGTGACTATATAGCGAACACTCATGATAGAGGTACCGACTGAACTTAGATTCGTTTTGTAGGTGGTTGATACGTCGTTCAAGTACTTTTCCAGTGCCAACAATCCCACACTTTCATTATCTAACTCCACGTTTCATTGTTTTAGGATCTCCGCGTCACGACAATCATCGGTGCCCTCGGCACCTGCCTAGGAGCATGGATGAAGGTCTTTTCGGTGCCCCAGGAGAAGTTCTGGCTCGGTTTTATGGGACAGACGGTGGTGGCCATCTCCCAGGTGTTCATCCTGAACGTGCCCCCGAGGCTGGCTGCGGTATGGTTCGGCGCGGACCAAGTGTCTCTGGCTTGCGGTATGGGAGTGTTCGGAAATCAGGTATGGATTTGTATTGGTGGAAGAATTAATTTGGTTGTATCTCATAATAGTGTAAAATAGAAGAAGGGACATTGAAAGTTCATTCCGTTGCAAAAACCACGCGATCGAAATAGCAGGCAAAAGTTAGTGAAAGCGTATAGTGTCTGTTAGACCCGTATTAATAATTCGATCTCAAGCCGAGAGTGGTTCTGAGTAAGCTTTTGACGCGTCATTTTGTACTGAAACGACCTAAGAATGACATATCCAAGATCGCTCTCAGACTTGAGATCGATTTATTAGTACGGGCCTTAGTGTCTACAGTCTTTCTTGCCGGATCTTCTCAGTCGAGGTCGCGTTCCGATCCGGTGGTAGATTTACCCTCGCCACCTCTCCTGGCAGCGGCCCAAGCCGAGGTCGTGTCCCTTGTGGCGCCCTTGAGCTAGCTGCCCCCCTGCCCCTCTGGCTGGAGCGCACTTGCGCTCGCCCTCTGTCCGGGTGAAGTTGTTATGGCCACTCTGGCCAACAACATATAGTCATATCAAAAAAAATAAAAAAATGTCTACAGTTCTTTCTGAGAGCTATTCGCTTCACTACCAAATTCAATCTTTCTAAATGTTAGATACATTTACAGCACAGCTATGGCATCATCCTCCTTTCCCACTTCCCTTCTAAATGACCTCTTCAAATGTTCAATCCCGCATATTTCCAACAGAAACTCATCTCTGGTTAATGGGCTGCCGATGGTCCAGCTAATCGGCCGATAATGGAATTTTTAATGGAGTGCTTGTAGACAAAAGATCCGCTCCAGCTTTGTTGTTTGTTACAAGTATCTCTCCTAAGTATGGTAATGAAGTTGGAAGTTTAAGGGGCTTTTCACATTGAATCTTTGGAAAGTAATTTTAAATTGTGATTGTATCTGCTTTAGATAAGACCGAGTTTCAGTAAGATCTTTAGATGATTTTTGAGATACGAAAGATGTTAAAGGTATATGAGTGAGCATTTAGATTGGATCTGTCATCATCTTGTTCTTGGCAATACGTAGGTATTCCGGTCACATTTATTGCATTTCCTAATTGGTGGCAATAATCCGCTAAAACTAAACTGTAATTTTATTTGGTACAAATATACAATCCGGTTGATACATAGATCGGTATATATAGTTTACTAGCTGTGCCCCGCGACTTCATCCGCGTAGTATTGGATTATTGGGTTAAAAAGTATCCTATATGTTAATCCCGGTTATAATCTATCTGTGTTCCAAATTTCATACAAATCCGTTCAGTAGTTTTTGCGTGAAGGAGTAACAAACATACATAGTATGACATACATACATACATACATACTAGTGATGTAACGAATGTTGGATTTTTGACATTCGCGAATGCGAATGCGAATGCGAATATTTGGCTTCAACATTCGCGAATGCGAATGCGAATGCGAATGTTGACTTTCAAATAAGAAACCCTAAATTGAAAATTAAAAAAAAAATATAACAAATAAAAAAAACCTTTCTAAAAAATAAACAAAATTAAAATCGGATCATTTGTTTGGGCGGTACGATGCCACAGACACACACAAATACACATGTTAAACTTATAACACGCCTATTTCTCGGAGGTTAATAAAGAGCGCGCAAAATGTTAGTCTGGATTGAAATTTTGTGTCGGTCGAACATAGCCGAACCCATAGGTTGAAAGTACGAAGTTAGTCACATAAAGTTAATACGAAGAGATGTGTTTTGATTTGAGGGTAGTTTAGTATTATTTCATTCATCAAATTTATTTTATATTCATATTTATTGAGTTAATATTTTATTTAGACTAGCAAGAGCAATAGAGAAAGATCCTATTTATAATTTAGTTGCCTACCTCAAGACAGTTACATTTTTTTAAAATCCTACTAATATTATAAATGTAAAAGTTTGTGAGTGTGGATGTATGTTTGTTACTCCTTCACGCAAAAACTACTGAGCGGATTTGGATGAAATTTGGAACACAGATAGTTTATAACCGGGATTAACATATAGGATACTTAATCCCGAAATTTTTTCTAAGTTAAAATACTGCGCGGATGAAGTCGCGGCGTGCATAATGTGCAAGTGAGCTAAGTTACGATCGAGCTGGTTTGCAGCCAGAGACTAACACGAGGGCTGTGCTGTAATGGAGCCAAGGGTTCATACGACATTTTTCAATTCACTTGAGAGTAAAAAATATTTTGAATAATGCAATCTTAATTGGAAAAAAAACACAATTCACGATTTTTTTTAAGACCTAGAGAATTGCAGGAACCCTTATAGTTTCGGCACGTCCATCTGCAATCGCAGTAATTTTATACATAGACTATTAGGGCTAAAATACCGCAAACTAGCCAAAAAATTGAGTTTATGTACCGCTAAAAATTGAAAGCAAAGGTATTCCATTGTACCTCCCGTACTTAAGAAAGGGGAGTAAAAAAATGTTTACACACCCCCTTGATTGAGATATTGTTCAGTAGTTTTTTAAAATTATTTGAAGGTTTCTATGACAGTTTTTCAATATTAATTCCCGTTTATGAAATATTTAGCTTCATTGTGGCCTTTTTAACCCCCGACGAAAAAAGAGGGGTGTTATAAGTTTAACATGTGTATCTGTGTATCTGTGTATCTGTGTATCTGTGTATCTGTGTGTCTGTCTGTGGCAACGTAGCGCCCAAGCTGATGAACCGATTTCAATTGTGTTTCTTTTGTTAGATAGGTATTCTGATCGAGAGTGTTCTTAGCTATGTTTCATGAAAATCGGTTCAGCCGTTTGAAGATCATCAGCTCTTTTGTAGGTTAAAAAGCCACATTCACGGCCAAAACCAACTTCCACGGCTCGAATCCAATCGAAGTTTGAGATTATTGGATTTAGATTTATTATATTTTTAAATGATCGTAATAGTCTGAACTGGCTTTTTATAATATTATAAATATGAAAAGTTTCCCTGATTCTGGAAAAAAAATATATTTTATCAATTTTTATATGAGATTTGTGTATGAACTAAAGACGTTCCATAAGTCACGTGTCAAATGAGGGATACGCGCATGCGTTAAACTTTGTCTGTTTTGTTAATGGTCATGGAATATTACGTTATAATAATTCTAGAGGGCGCTGCTCCGCCATTGAGAAAAAATATAAAAAAACAAATCTAATTTAAAATAATTTTAGCGTTATTGTAAATTCTTCCCCTGGGCTGCTCCCATCCACCTCAACCAGAGTTATTACAAGAAATTTAATCATAATTGATAATATTTTACTAGGAATTAAACCTCCGTGGCATCAATATTTAGATTCGTTGTCTATTCTAATGTCAATTATTAGGTATAATGTCATAACAAAATAATGACTACTTTTACGCAGAGTTTCTGTTGATTATTGAATACATTTGATGAAAAAGTCGTCGCATCGGGGGTTTTTAAATTTTCAATTTAGAGTTATTTACTTAAGTAGCAAGATTCATCCTTTAAATTAGAACCACATTACAAATGGTTTATCATAGGAAATAAATAGTTATTTACTATTCAAAATCAATATATTATTAATTATTTTTTTTAAACCACTGATACTGATTGTGCACCCAGTCTAATCACAACTTAATTATTTGAATTAAAAATCCTTATAAGTATTTTCATCAGTCCAAAAAGAAAATAAAAGTTTGTCACTTTTGCTGAAGATGTCTATGATAAATTTAGTAACAGAATTTCTTACTATTTTATTTGAAAAAATGACTAATAGTTAATTAATTTCGCAGAAATTAATAGGTTACGTGAGCCGCCGTATTCGATGTTTCATATCAATAAAAAAAACACTTTTATTTTATGAGTTCCGTAGTATCGAAAAGTGGCGGGATGTCTACGGAACTCTAGAGTATGCGTAGGCGACATGCTTTTGGCTGGTTATATTTATCTATGGGTTTGGCAAAGCCGGTGACAATTATTATATTATTTGAAATATAATAAATCGAATGTTTATAATATGTTTTATTTACAATGAAATTGAATGTGAAAGAAATTTATTTAAATAGTTAATGTATTTATGTATAATATTTTAATAAACATTGTTTATTTATTGTTTTAAATGTTTACTATTTTTAGGATAACTCTTTACTAAGATTTAAAAAATGTAAATGTAATGTAAAAAATGTGCGTAATAAGCTGCTTTATAAACCTAAAAGCGGGGCAATAAGGGCCCCACCCTATGAGGAAGTTTGTTTAAATAATATATAATTCTTACTAGTTGTTAACATTCCATATTCGTCTATAGATAATTTCCTTTTTGTTTTTCAAAAACATTCGCCAAACATTCGCATAGATTTTTGCGAATGCGAATGCGAATGCGAATGTCAAAAAATATGCGAATATTCGCGAATGCGAATATTCGTTACATCACTAATACATACATACATCCACACTCACAAACTTTCGCATTTATAATATTAGTAGGATAACTCCATAGAATAACAATTAATATATTATATAGAGTTGTTCGCATACAGCTTTGTATACGTTATCCTCAATCAATATTATAGGTACCTACCTACGAGACTTGAATCCTTAATGCATGACCTCATGTTAGATTATGTAAAGATTGGTATCATGTTGTGGCATCATTTTGCCTGTTGCCTGAAATGGCCAAAAGGCAATCATTGGATGAAATGTTATATCTCGCAATGTTGTTGCTGTGGTAAATTTATAGTTATTATATTATATTCAATATGTACCTACAACCAGCTCAAAACTTAATGACGACCGCTTGACGCAGTGGTTCGAGCGTAGGCCGCTCGGCTCACTGCACATGGTGGTTGCGGGTTCGATTCCCGCCGGGGAAAATTTCAGAAAGGGCTTTTTCGTAATTGGACATATCACTGGAATCGCCCCCAGTCCATTGTACGGTACCCTTAGTACAAACGTTGCTTAGTTTGGGACCATACGGTTGGTCTGTCAGTCTGGCGATATTTATTTATTTCATGGTTTAGCTGACTGATGGTGATGACGGATACGGCACATTGTCATATTACTTAACTCGAGACTAAATCCTAATTAATAAAAAGGAAGAAATAAATAAAAGTTTATTGAGTACAAGACGATAGGACACAGTACAGTACAGTTAATGTTACAAGAACATACTTAAGCTATAAAAAACCTTTTAAAAACTGGTTCACATTCATGTGAGTTCTATAAAATTACAAATCCCACAACTTAAATAAAATAATTTCATAAGTTCATGGCTCTATGCTCCTGACAGAATTAGATAACAGGCTGCCGAAGAATAATGACCCTTACTCCACGGTGACTAGACTGGCCATAAAGTTGATGAAGCTTGATGGCCAATTTCCATCCTGCTTCTGGTCTGGTGTGATAACAGCACAAAATATTTTATAAAAGGACCTCTAGTTAAATATTATTGCGCTCGGCGTGTATATTAGGACTTACCCAGTAATAAAATGAGACTGTTATGGCATTGTTTTGCTTTTACGACATGATATTTCGCTTCTGCAGTGATAGATACGGAAAAAGTTGGGAAAAATATTTAATGGCAAAAATGTATTTTGTTATTTTTATGTTTATAAAACCTCACGTGCCGGTGCCGATATGTTTCCCCTTCAGTCGAGTGTTTTTGTTTTCTTATCCAAGCAAATGCGCCTATGTATGGTAAACAGAAAGTTTATCATAAATAACTTTAATAGTGATAGAAGTCCTTAAAATCAATATTATAACTATCAAACAATCTCTAGTTATCACCCTTCCGGCATGCGGCAGTGCTATTAGCTCTCATGGTGATTGCTGCTCTCGGAAGCGATCAACCAATTGGTGGGCGAGGGGGTCTGACACAAACACCGCGATCATTTATCAAATTGAACAGAATTATGCAATTTTGTGCACGCTGTACAGTGCGCTTATGCTGATCTATACCAGGATTGTGAGACTCATTTGACTTATATGGATGCCTTAATGACTTAAAATATTGGTTTTCATCAATATACTAGCTGTGCCCCCCGACTTCGTCCGCGTAGTATTTAACGTAACAAAAATTTCGGGATTATCGGGATAAAAAGTATCCTATATGTTAATCCCGGTTATAAAATCCCGAGAAAATTACCAATATGATCAAGGCCATCTACGGGAAGTATTCCTACAGAGTGACACACGACGGCCTCATCTCGGAGGATATATCGGTGCATGCGGGCGTACGACAGGGGTGTCTTCTCTCACCTCTCCTATTTCTTGTTGTTCTCGATGGCGTCATGTGCAATACATTATGTAACAAGCGTCGCGGCATAGAGTGGGAACTATCCAGCGTCTTGGAAGACCTGGATTATGCCGATGACCTATGCCTGCTGAGTCACACAAGAACCGACATGCAAGACAAGCTGGACGACCTACAACGAGAGGCAAAGGAGATGGGACTGAAAATCAACACCCGGAAGACCCAGGAAATGAGGTGCGGGGCGACAAGCTCTTTGCAGTTGCTCATTGGTACAGAGGCTGTGGAAAGGGTCCACAAATTCACTTACCTCGGTAGCGTGGTGTCAGAAACTGGAGGGACCGAAGAGTACATCGCTTCGAGAATCGCCAAAGCGAAAGCAACCTTCGCACAGCTGCGCTCTGTATGGCAATCACGGAAGCTGACTAGGAGAGTTAAGCTCAAGATATTCCGGTCCAACGTGAAAACCGTGTTGCTGTACGGATGTGAGTCGTGGAAGGTTACTAAGGACATCTCGCACCGGCTCCAGGTCTTCACCAACCGTTGTCTTCGCCGTATTCTTGGTGTTTACTGGCCCGAGAAAATGTCCAATATAGAACTGTGGGAACGCTGCGATGAGACCCCGATCGACCAGCAGATCAAACGCCGCAAGTGGAACTGGATCGGCCACACGCTCCGAAGGGACCCTAATCACATACCGAGACAAGCGCTAGACTGGAATCCCCAAGGAAAGCGTAAGCGTGGCCGCCCAAAGCAAACCTGGCGGCGGAAGATCATCGCAGAGGCGAAGAACATAGGGGAGACTTGGAGCGAATTAAAACGCGATGCTCAAGACCGAACGGGATGGCGGCGCATTGTGGAAGCCCTCTGCCCCAGCTAGGGGACACAGGAACATAAGTAAGTAAGTAGTAAGTAATCCCGGTTATAAACTATCTGTGTTCCAAATCCGTTCAGTAGGTTTTGCGTGAAAGAGTAACAAACATACATCCACATTCACAAACTTTCACATTTATAATATTAGTAGGATACTTGTCTTCTTAATAAAATTCTAACAACGGGACTGATTGATAGACTATACATATATCCTGAACCGGTTGGGTTTAGTAGAAGCATGACATTTTGCACAGGAATAGGTACCCTGTATATTTCCTGTGTAAAGTTATGTACGGGAAACTAGGTGGGACAAGAGAAAAGATTATTGAAAATTCATCCCGTAAATGAGTCAAATAGGGGATGAAAGTTTGTGTGGAAGTTTGTTCGTGCACACGGTTAGTTAATTTGTAAATATTTTTAGTAGAGGGATCGCGTAAGCAAGTATTCTGAGATGGTTCGGCCAAATGGATGAGTGAAAGTCAACTGACGGTAGATGTATAACGAACGAACGTAAATATAACCTTTCACGACAAAGTAATGATTCAAAAAGATGAAGTTCTTAATAAGGAAAGTGAAATAAATATATGACGCAAATGAAGCGCAAGAGGTGTCAGGATTGTAGCATATGGCAATCAGTAGTCTCTGCCTATTCCCCTGGACTACAGGCGTGATTATATTATGTAACTATATATATATATTTATTGCATTCTACGCTTTACGGTCTCAGAATCCTTTCCATTCAAAAGCAATTTCGGCCAACGACCTTCTACCTGCGAGCAGGTTTCGGTGAGATACAAGGAAAACGCGGACCGTCGTCTCGTGAAGGTGCTTATAATGTCAGCGTTAGGCAAGTACGCACTAGCGATAATTATACGCACGTATTCATGCATGTAACTAATTCCGCATAACAATGCACTGGTTAAAATGTTAATGAGTGCTGTTTTCAGTCTAATGCTTTAGGTAGGATCTTTATTGTATACGTATGAGGTCTTCGTCATACATAAATGTCGTTAGAATTGGCGTTTTGTTCAGGTTTATATTTTTGTCTGTTGAATAATTATTTTGCATTTAAATACATACAACCGCCAAATTTCGGTTACAATTGATTTGCAATGGCATCACACACAATGCACTTTTGTGCTGAAAAATGTTTTGTTAAGCTATTATAAGTATATGTACTAAAAGTATAAAAAATATATATGTCAGAATAAAGTTTTAAGTTTCACATTTTGAAAGTACGAAAGCTTCACCAACTCATCATACATGCCAAATTCAATTTGCGTTAAATCAAATAAATCTCCTTTTAAATCTAAATCTTCTTTTGCCAACCAGGTAGGCGGTGAAAGGCATGATTTTACAGCTGACAAAGACGGTGTGGTGATAAATAGTACATTGTTACACGAGTGGTGAAAGTGACTTATTTAGTACCGAGACGGAGTTTGGCGCCCGAGCGTAGCGAGGGCGCTAATAGTTCGAGGGACAAAATAAGTCTTTCACCCGAGGTAAACACTGTGCTTTTCATTACGAATACAAAAGTAAAAATAAAAACAGGAATTGGCTAAAGAAATAATACAAGGAAGTATGAACAATACTCTACAACTCGAAAAAAAAAAGATCGGATCGCCGCCTATTTTGTTTTTTTTTCGTTTGCCGGCCAACTTCATTATTTAGCCATTATTTTTCATTTTCATCTTTAAATATTTTGCCCAAATCTATGTTATTTTAAAGAAATTGTTGAAACTAAATTATAATTAAGTCATTTAAAAATATATATTCTTTAATTAATATTTAACTTTATGTTATTTCAATTTTACATCGTGCTGTAATTGAGTGATTGTTGAAAAAGTTTGAACATGGTTCCATAGAAATGTGAAAATGGAACTAGTTTTTTTTAATAATTTGACAGCTGTCAGTTGAAAGCGATTCTCCCGGGCCGGAAAAGTATTACCTTCAACCCGCTCCTCAGGCAACTTCAGACCTACTTTCAGAGTATGAGTAATGAAAAATAATTTAAAAAGCCTTTTGTATTTCATTCTACTTTGCAGGCGGATTAGGTAAGGAAACCGGATGAAGTTTTTGTATTAAACCTTTGATAATATCCCTCTGTCAAGCACAGACTTTATCTTAAAGGGGGATTCGGCCACAGATAACCCCGCCGCGCCAGCCCGTCAGCCTAGTGCGGGCTTTCACGTGTTTTTCTAAGAACTGGTTTAAGTGTAGTCAAGTTTAACACTTTTATTGCTAACAAGCCCCCATAGCAGGATAAGGTCCAGAAAATATAATATTATTAGTATACCTACAAATTCAAAATCTTTGTGATATATCTTCGTAATACCGAGATACTTTGTAAGAACTTACCTAACAGCTAGTGACTTTGAACGCTTAATATAACAAATTTGCTTAAATTATCTTCTTTTTATTTGACACACTTAACCAAAACCTTATTGTCATGTAGGTACCTACCTATTTGCTAAACTCAGACCCTCTTAGTAATAACCGTGGATTAGCGGTTGTGTAGTTACACCATACTTTGTCTTCTTCTTGTCAATGTCAAATTACTGATGACTGAAAGGGATACTTCGGTGTATAACTATTCGCTAATACACGTCTATACAAATAAATTAAATCGGAGTGTCTGTTTGTAATATCAAAATAACACCTTTTCACTAAATGCATATGAAAGTACATACGACACCTATAGCAAAACGCGATTAAATTTTTTTTTTCTGTCTGTCTGTCTGTCTGTGTGTTTGTTCCGGGTAATCTCCGAAACGGCTGGACCGATTTTGACGGGACTTTCACTGGCAGATAGCTGTTGTAATAGGGAGTACCTTCTATTTTAGAAAAACAAAATTTAAAAAAATGGGTTCTGTCGTGCGGGCTCAAAACGCGGGAGCGGGCTTTTTTGTTAAGTTAAATTCCACGCGGACGAAGTCGCGGGCTCAGCTAGTTTATTAATAAGGGGGAAAGATTGCGCTACGCTCAAATATCTCTGGTTAAACCACACATAATTCGCAAAGTAAGTATCACTTATGCTTTATGTTAGCAATATTTCTTCATTAGGTTAGTATTCATGTTACGTCATAGCGAGCATGCGAAAATAGTCAAGGTTTATAATATTTGCAGTAGGATTAGCAGAATTTTGAATTGAGCGGTGATAATAAACGTGGTTTATGACTCTAAGCCTTCAATGTGTTTAAGTATCGCATGATAAATTCCAACTTATTAGGTACTATACTGGCTATAGAGCATATTACCTAATACATGCCTTCGCATAAGTACCTATACTAATAAATATATAATAATTTAGCCCTTTTGACGTCCCACTCCTGGGCACCTGGCCTCCTGGCCTCCCCTCAACATGAGGGGGATTCAGGCCATAATCCACCACGCTGGCCCAGTGCGGGTTGGCGGATTTCACATGTGTTTCGAAAATTTGTTAGAAAGACATGCAGGTTAACTCACGACGTTTTCCTTCACCGTAAGCAAGTAATAATCATATAGAAATTATGATTCGCACATAGATTTCGAAAAATCCAGAGGTGCGAGCCAGGGTTTGAACCTAAGACCTGGTGCCCGCAAGACGCGTGCTTTAACCAATCGGCTATCACTGCTTGCATAAGTACCTACCTATTATTAATAGGGCAATCCTAATCCTAACTATTGATTGACGATTAAAACCGTAACTATACTTCCTAGAGAAATTATAGAAGGGGCACTTACAAATACCTATTTGTTACGTATATACTTGCATAATAATGAAAACACATTGAAAGATTTATGCCGTGACAATTACACCTTTGACGCACCTAGCGTCTAATGATTACTCATGTAACGACAGGCGTGCAATACACTACATATTTAATAGCCTACAGCCCAGCTCATCTCATTATGCAACTGGGGGTTCCCGTCTATGTTTTTCATCACTAACAGCAGTAGGTAGTAACTTTTACGATGGTAAACCCAAGCCTTCAGCTGATATAAGTGCTGGCTCCACTGGGGTAGTAGAACCCTTATGCAGAAGATGGTCGTAAAGTAGCTATAGTTGGAATCCTAACCCATCCCCTCCCTCTACCCCCCCCCCCCCCCCCCCCCTTCAGATCAGCAATGTACGAAAAATGCCATTGGTATTGCAAACATCTATAGGCTACGGTAACTGCTCAACATTAAGCAGGCTGTACGCATAAGAATCTGACCATAATGTCTCGCTTGTCCACAGCTAGGTGTCGCCATAGGCTTCGTGCTGCCGCCCCTGCTCGTCCGCGCCAACGGCACCATCCCCGAGATAGCCTCCGACTTCAGTTTCATGTTCTACCTCGTCGCTGGATTCTGTACAATTCTATTAGTCTTTATTGTGCTTTGTAAGTTACTATTACATTAATAAGTACCTATGTTTGCTTAGGACCATTCTTGTTAACCTGATGCATCTTACTAATCCATATTTATAATCATAATATTGCGTTTATCGGCAAAGATTTCCTCCATCAACTATATTAATGACCTTACTTTATGATCTATCTAATTTTATAACCAAATTGTAGAGCAGAAATTTAAAGGAATTCGTGTCATAGACACTACTAGTTGTGTGGAGAAGGACAGGCAGTGATTATTTGTAAACCATCAGAGTTTATAAAAAATCAACAAGAATAAAATAAAAATTTGGGCTCTCTTTAGGTAAACACTGAGCCCAGCTCAATGTATTCATAATTGGTTTAAAATTATCGATTAATTTTTTTAAATGTTCGTCTCATCAGTCTTCAAAGCGGCTCCAGCAACCCCGCCGTCTGCCGCTGCGGACCTGGGCGCCAGTCTCGACTCCCATTTCCTCATGTCCCTGAAGAAGCTGATCACCAATCGTAACTACGTGCTACTCCTCTTGTCGTACGGACTCAACGTGGGCACATTCTACGCTATCTCGACGCTCCTCAATCAAATTATTTTGACTTATTATCCGGTAAGTGTCCGTTTATATATATATAATATATATATAATAATGATAGCCCAAATAATAGCCAGTCTAACGCAAGGTACCTAAGTGAATTGTCAAAGTAAATGACTGAGATACCTAGTTTAGACACAATAAAATGAGCAAACGAAATTAAATGAAATTATGATAGTCAGGAGAGGGCACCTAAGGAGAGCCCATTTCAACCAAATAGTCTTCTCCATTATTATAGTAATGGTCAGAAGAAATGAAAGAGATTAGGTTTGTCAGGATCGAGGAAAACCGGATGATTAAACGGTTGTCTCGTTCTTCCTCGACTTCCGCCCACAATGCACCAAAGTATTCCTTAATGTTGGTCGTTAATACCAGGGTGCGAACGTGGACGCGGGTCGCATCGGCCTGGTGATCGTGGTCGCTGGCATGGCCGGCTCCGTGACGTGCGGCTTCGTACTGGACAAGACTCATCGGTTCAAGGAGACCACCCTCGTGGTCTATGCGGCCTCGGTGGTCGGCATGCTCATATTCACTTTCACCCTGAACTGCGGATACATTGGGGTTGTTTATTTGAGCAGCATCTTACTCGGGTGAGTTACTATTTCTCTGGTATACCCTACAACGCTACAACCATAACATTATAAATGTTAGTTACAATGGCATTCCCTGGGCAGTAGATGAAGAATGAAGTTAGATCTTGTGTTGAATGCAACATTAGGTGATGCAGATAAAGGTCGAACCGACTGTACCACCTTCCTATGCCTTGCTTTCCTCACACAACAAATTGCTTCGGATTTTGCATTTACAATCAACGGAAAGTTCCGATGTCCAAAAAAACAGCTTCCATCTTTCTTTTACAAATGAAGTAGAAGAAGGGTGTAAGTAAGACTGTAAATACGGGGAGTATAAGAATCAAAGGCATTTTTAGGTGTGCCCGAGCTTAGGCCCCAGCGTTTAAGACGCTTAAAAACCAATAAGCAGTGCATTTTAAAAACGTGCCTACTTGTCACTGCGTTCCAGATTCTTCATGACCGGCTACCTACCCGTCGGCTTCGAATTCGCTTCGGAAGTCACGTATCCTGAACCCGAGGGAACCACATCTGGCTTATTGAACGCTGTTGTTCAGGTGAGACAACCCATGGATACTTAAAGACTTACGTATAAAGATAGAACCAACTCTCGCGTCTTGGCGGGTTCTTAATAAATCTATTCTTTCAGCTTCTTTCTCAAAATTTCCCCCAAGGGTTTTTTATACTGCAGAAATTTGTGTATTGGAATTTCTTAGTGTCCTACGCTACAGTCATTACTTATAATTTATCTAATCGTGAACCAATTCTACTTAATTTCTATAAGTAGGTGTTGCATGAAAACGGTCTTGGGTAGATGATTGCCATATTTCAAAATGCAAACCGGCCTCTATTGTACCCAGGTATTCGGCATCGTGACGACCCTGCTGTACGAGTGGATGCTGGGGTCGGTGGGCGACCTGTGGTCCAACCTGATGCTGTGCGCGATGCTGGCGGTGGGCACGGCCATCACCGCCTGCATCCGCTCCGACCTGCGCCGCCAGGCCGCCGGACAGGACGGGAAAGGTTAAGCCCGATCGTACAGATTTCTAACCTGATAGTCTCTGTATAAAAAATAAAACTTCTAAGTGAATCATCCCTCACTTTTTTCTATTTTGAATTCAGAGTTTACCCGCAAGTGCTCGAAAATTGTAAATTGTAATTTATTTTTTTCATGTATTATGAAAAGTACAGTTGTCAAATAATTAATGTGCGTTCGATTGATGGAAATAACTTTAAAAGTAGATTGCCTGCAAGGTGCAAACGAAACGTTTCCGAATAACTTACTTCCTAGAAGGTTTGACGGTTCTAGCGCAGTGTTGCCTACATTAATTTAATTCAATGTTTCTGTAATGTTGGTAATCGTATCCTCCTTAGAAGCTACTTCCGGTTTTGGCTATTTACGGGAAGTAAAAAAAATATTAGTACCTATACTATTTCGAATACCTATTAATATTCAGTGCTAGAGCCTCGCTAAGGATGACAATAAATAATGTGAATGTAATTATTTGGTAGTTTTTGCCAAAAATTACTAGGTAATTAATTTATCGAAAGTTGATAATGTTTAGAGAATATTGATAGGGCAACAACTAGGTATTTGATTAAAATTTGTTACCGTAAATAAGAAATACATGATATTTTGAGACAAATTTTACTTATTGGTAGAAAAAAACACTTACACTTTTCAATTGTGAACTAGAGAAACAGAATCCTTGACTAAACTTTCTAGAGTCCATTTTAACAGAATATACAATAGGTTCCGTTTAAGATGCCCGAAGGGGAAGTCAAAATAAAGTGATAATTGGTTGTAAGTTAGCAGGTACCTACTTACTAATTATGTGGATTGGTTTTAAACTGATCTATGTGAGTACCTATGATACGGCTTTACTAGATTTCACAGAGCACTGTTTTAGGGTTCTGTATCTCAAGAAGAAAAAATAACCCTTAGATTTTGCCCTAAGCCCTTAAGACCTGACGTAATAAATTTATAAAATTAATTCATTTATAAAATTTCGTTATGAACGAAAGGTAATAAAATAAAGTTTAATATATTTTAAACTAAATTCATTAATATTGTCTTGTAGGCAATTAGGCATGAATGAAGCTATTCCTATGGATTATTTTAACTAGCCTGCTATATTTGTTGCTAATGATTATAATATTTTATTTGGGATTTTGAATCCCCACCTTGTGATTATTATGTAAGGATTAACGCTAATTATATTACCAACTATATTAAATCAAAATTCGATATGGAATGTTTGTAAACCAAACCTTGTTTTGTTTTAGTTATTACTAAGTAAATAAGTATATGTTTGGAGGATAATGTTGGTCAATGGATGAATACGCTGGGAAAGTATTTTTTAATCGCAGGTACTTATAACTGAGAAAGAGCGATAATATTACAATATTAAATGAAATACTTATAAATCAAAACCCTAAACACGGTTTGTTGACAAATGTTCTATGTTGTGTATGGCTTGAATATAGTATTTCTTTTAAATAGTTATGTGTTATGAAATCTCTTCATTTTTCTTCTCTGTAATATAGATGTATGTTATAATTCTTATTGTTATATAGGTGTGATTATGTATGTGCAATATTATATATTGAAAGTAAGGTTTTCAGTGAAGGCTTTTGATATACCCAGCTGGGTAGATTGGAAGACACTTTATTTACTTAGGTACTATAAGAGGACAGATATATAAAAAAGTGATGTTGAGAGATCTTTAAAACAGGAAAAAAGAGTAAAGGTTCGGTAAGAGAGGAACTATGCCAAAGCCAAACTTGATGTAATGTTTAATAACAAACCGTTCCCAAGCGACCAATGATGATAAGATTGTTAGCAATATTTTATTTACTTATGAAAAACGACAACAATATAACAATGACCACAAAAAATTACATAAATAAAATAGCATTCTACATCGAGTTCGGCCTTAGTATACCTAGGTAGTTCACACACTTTTTGTTTGCATTTCAAAATAGGTATTCTACTACTGGAACATAATTATTTATTATTGTTTTTGTTTGATTGTGTGAAATATTAAATTGTAATTTGGATACTAGTGGAATGATAGAGGAACTCTTGTGTGTTCTTCTACGGGTTATTTTTCTTTGAAGCGTTAATTGATCAACCGAGTGATAAATAAACATTAAGACCTAACTGCCATAGGCAAATCGTTTCTAAGACCTTGCTTACACTTTATTACGATGGAAATTATTGTATAAGAATGATAGTGCCAATTTGTTCGTAATTACTAGAACATGATACGTCTTTGTGATTTTATTGTGAGTTACGCAGTATTAAATTCGTTTTAGATTTAATCACCTATGGGTAGCAAGCGGAATTATAAAAGTACTTACTTATCGAGTACAGTTACTTTTTTTTAGGAATGGTCTTTACTCCATAAAATAAATTGGTCTATGGTTTATGTGTATACCTAAGTAGGTACCAATTGACGAAATAAGAAACTAGGCCACTCAAAACAATGCAACTTTTTGATCAAAATTTTTCAGTTTTTCCATTATTTGGGTGATAGAATGAGTGTTACAAAATGATAACCTAAAACCTACGTAAGTGGGTACCGCATATAGGGAAGTGTACACTTTAATTTTTGCGCAGGTCTGTATTCTGTAGGTAGGTAGGTACAAAATCTTTTTTGTTGTTTGCAAAATAAATTGTTTTTGTTGTATTACTTACTTTAGTATTTGTGTTTTAAGTACAGTAGGTACCTAGGTAAGCAATGACGTATTATACAGGTCGTTATATTGTTGGATTTGCTACTTTATAACGAGAATACATTTTGATGATCTACCGATGGCTATAGCCGATAACATCAATAAGAAACATTTGCATCTATTATAATAAGGTGGGTACAGACTTTAATATTTTAAAATCTCAACGGCAAAACGTTTTTGTTTAGCCTTTATAAAATGTTTCACAATACGGCTGAACTAAAAGAAAATATGTTCGAGTCTATACAACTCCATGCTTCCTATTTCCGAGCGTAAAAAACGCATTTACAAGTTGCCTAACTAGGTACTAGATAATCGAATAATTGGAGTACGAAACACGCAGAGCGTGAAACGGTTGAGAAGTTTAGCCACTTCCTACGATGACTTTTCTTCGGAATCTTAGCAATAGTGGGTTAAATTATTAGTAGATAATTAACTACTTAGATAACATAAGTAGGTAAACCTAACTTCGGCTTACTTAATAGATTCGTGCATTTCACCGTTGATTTATTTAAGCTGTCAAAAGTTAGAAAAATTCAAAGTAATACCCAAGGTAGTTCAATGACAATAAACGTAGAACCTTAATAAAACATAACTTTTGCAATAGGTCAGTAGGTACTTTATCCATG
The DNA here is from genome assembly GCA_905147325.1 of Notodonta dromedarius. Lineage (NCBI taxonomy): Eukaryota > Metazoa > Arthropoda > Insecta > Lepidoptera > Notodontidae > Notodonta > Notodonta dromedarius. The sequence continues at coordinate 13,036,825 of LR990162.1, forward strand.
AACAGTAAATACCTTATTAATTTTGTAATGTGAATTCTTGTATAGCTACGTCTGTTTTTAAAAGTTCAATTTTTAACTTATACCTACTACGCGCGGACTAACTTGACCGGGCTGAAGTAAGTGAAGCAGCGTCGCAATGTATGTTTTGTACTTATAAAAAAAGTATACTGCGTCGACGCCGCCCGCCCGTTAAAACCAAGTTCAGGCCGCACTTAAGGTACCTACGTAATGAAAATATATTACTTAACTGTAGATAAGTAGGTACCGTAAGTATGTAGGCTGTTAACTAGACTCTACAGCCTTTTCTCCTAATATCAACTTGCAACTGTCATTTGTCATTCCATAGCTATAGTTATAGATAGCTTATAATGTAAAGTAGTTTTAGTTTAGTTAAACTGTTTAAGTCATCGATGTGTTATAAAGATTAATTGTTCAATAAAACCTGTTGCTGGAGTGGGTTATTTCATTGTTATTTTATCCTAGAAAATAATAAGATACAATCTGCATAAATGATTTTACAAGGAAACAACAAGAATGTCGCATTGATCACTCGAGCGAGACTCGTCCTCTGTATGCTTCATTTTATTCTTTACCCTTAATTGCTTTCACTTACATTACCTAAACTTGGACCCAAAAGTACGAGGATATAAAGTCAAATGTATTCGGTCAAAATCCACGGTGTATTAGGGACCTTACTAAGACCACAAACCCTATAAGGTATATAAAAAAATACGGTACCCAACGAAAGAGTACTACCTATAATTCTGAGTAGGTGTTACTCACTCTATTGTCTCTATTTTATATTTGACAGCTAGCTACAGATTAAGTACACCATATAATTATATACAACTAGCTGAGCCCGCGACTTTGTCCGCGTGGAGTTTAACTTAACAAACCTTCATCCCCTATTTTATCCCCTTGGGGGTAGAATTAATCAAAATCCTTTCTTAGCGGATGCCTACGTCATAACATCTACATGCATGCCAAATTTCAGCCTGATCCGTCCAGTGGTTTGGGCTGCGCGTTGATAGATCACTATGTCAGTCAGTCACCTTTGAGTTATATTATACTAGCTGTGCCCCGCGACTTCATCCGCGTATTATTGGATTATTGGGTTAAAAAGTATCCTATATGTTAATCCCGGTTATAATCTATCTGTGTTCCAAATTTCATCCAAATCCGTTCAGTAGTTTTTGCGTGAAGGAGTAACAAACATACATACATACATACATACATCCACACTCACAAACTTTCGCATTTATAATATTAGTAGGAAGTACTCTGTGGTTTACATATTATAGCATAAAAATCATTAAAACGCAAACATTGTGATTACCATTGAACCTAGTATAATAGTGATACCTAATCACAGTACCTAATCATAGTCTGTCTGTGTTATTATCTCCAACCATTATAATAATATCAAAAATTCAGGGCTACCAATCCAGAAAGAAAATCACACATGATAAGAAAGACTTTTGGCAATAATTGCCAAAGAGAAAAAAGAAGAAACAGCTTTACATTTAAATCACTAGATGGCAGGATTAAAATAAGGATCTAAATTAGACTTTAATGCACTGAAATAAGACAACTTTTGAAGTACTAGTTCAGTCAGGAAACTCAAAAATACTTGCTTTGTTGACATTCCAAACAAGTTGCTATGGCGGCATTTTCATTTCATCGACGAAGAAATCTTACTTTCATGTGAAATTAATAGAAGCTGGTGTTACATTTAACTAAAAATTATGCGGCGTGGATATTATAATCGAAAGAAATTAAACAAAGGCCAGTGTTGTTCAATATATGAAATGTTTGGATAATTTTCATTCAAACCAGGCTAAAATATTACTTGTACCAGTTTATGTTCGTTTTCTAAAAAGTGCATGTGTTTAAGATGAATAATTTCAGTAAAGGTCAAAATGGTCGCGATTACACGTGTAAGGGCCACTCTGCCAGGCCTGATCGAGGTAAATATTTAAAATGATTCACAACTGCGACTACTGGTAGTTCTATCTAAACTTCTTTATTAGTTATAGTTTAGGTAGGTCGTGAAAATCTAACAAATTCTACAAAAGAACGACCTGGATCAAAATTATAAGTAAAGAGACATTAGAGTGGAAATAAATTAACTAGGTTCTCACTAGCCTATATAAGTACGTACCGCAGCAAAGGAAACTGTCAAGTCTTTGTACCTACGTACCAATTCTAATGTATAGGTAGGTAAGTACTTACCTATTCTAGTTGCTTGGTTAGTTAGCTACCAATTCCTACCTTAAAAAAACAAATGCTGTAGAAAATACTTTGTGACAATGTCCTATCATACCTATTCCACAGCTGAACTATACCGCATTTGTCCCTCAAAACTAAGCAAGCGTGAACTAGAAGACCTATACTTTGCCCTACTCGAGAACAACTTGGAACTGAAGCGCGCCCTCAATGGCCAGCAAGACAAGATCAAAGTGCTGTCCACTAAAGTGCAGAGGATGACGGCAACACAGAAGAATGCTCAGGACAAGGAGACTAAAGAGTGCTGTGTCGCTACTAAAGCTGTTGTATGTGAGCAGAAGAATTCGTGAGTATAGTAGCTACTAATGTTCCAAACTTTTATATTTTACATCTGCAAAATAATATTAAATAAATATCACTTGTATGCTAAAATGCTTAAGGTTAACATTATCTTACAAAAGAAGTGTGTAGCTAGCAAGCTAGACTAATTCCTCGCTAAATTTGGAGAAGCCATGTCCGGTGAATGGCAATAGTTATACCACTGGTGTAATGTGGTACAATAGTGCATCTCTGCCCACCCTTACAGGGAATATTTATAATGATGATATTCACTCAATTTTCTAGAAAATAAAAAAGAATAAACAGGTAAGTACTTAATTTGTGCATTTTTGTTACCATTGTAATTCAATGCACAAGTATTGCAGAGCCTATATTGAGTGTAAAACTGAGTAAGTATAAGTAGTATTGTGTTGCTTAGGTAAGTACTTACTATAGGAAAACTCTATTATAGTCTTTGCTATTACATACTCATTACATTTTGTTTACTTACACATTAAATAAGGCTTTTTAACCAATTTGAATATTGACTTTGCTAGTCTTAGGTACCTATGAGAAAATAAATTGGCATAGACCTCTAATAATAGAATAATAAGTACACCATCACACCTGTAATCCTTGCAGAGGTAGGCAGCAGAGTAGAATACTTAGGTAAATTATTTCAGGAATTTCAGTGTTTTTTTTTGTTGTTAAAACTTTTTAGTATTATTACAACAGCATACCTAATTGAGTTTAGAAGATATTATGCTGAGTCAATTTAATTTTTTTTAGCATGTAGGTATGTATAGATGCTTTGAATAGAAAATACAAGAAATGACTATTATAACCTCTATTCACTATTTCAGCAGGGTTTTAACAATACAACACATATGTTTTTATCCAAATTTCTAGACTTTTAAATTCAGGCATGTATGTACTTATTAAAATCCATGGTATTTACTTACCTATTGTACCAATATATTTTTGTATACATTAATTTAAGCAAGATTCTCATTGCATTGTCAACATTTTACCAATTTCTTTAACAACATTCCTTATTAATGGCTTCACTCACTTCAAAATTGTGCTATTTTCACCAGATTCAGCTCATACAGATATATAGGCATATTGAGCTAATGTTTTTTAACAAATTGCAATTTATCTGGATAACTTGATTTGTACCACTGTTTTTACTCTACATTGACATTCCATATTTAATTCTTACCAACACGTATAGATGTCGCTGTACCATGGTTCCGTATTTTAGGCTCGCGGTGTTAAGATCGCATCCCATTCAATGACCCTCCTTGCGAGCGTCAATGAAAGCATACTTACCTGGCGTAGGGGACACCGTGATCAAGAAGGCGGTTCCCCCAGGGCGAGGCCCTCCCATTGCACTGCGGTTGGGTTGACCCCTGCGATTATCCCTAATGTGGATAACTCGGACGCGTAATTTTTGGTAGTGGGGACTGCGTACGCGCCGTCCCCCTCATAATCTATTGAGAAAATCATTAACTACGGAATTTCATTATCGTCAATGTATGTTGTTCCTAGTTATTAGATTTGTTTCTGCTTTCCATGTCTCCAATTTAATAACATTGTCCACTCACACAATATTAAATGTCAAAAGAAAGATAATATTGGTTGTGTCATGGACATTTTGAAGTAGGTAGGTACATAAATGTTTAATTAATCTATTATTAAATTTCATTTAAGTTACACACATAACATCCTTAGTTGGTTGCCTTGGGGGTGAAGAACAAGATTTCGTATTCACTATTAGGGGCCATCCATAAATTACGTCACACGTTAAGGGGGAGGGAGGGGGTCGACGTAGTGTGACAAGGGGTGGCGAGGCGTCCCAAATTTTGTGATATGATATTTTTAAAATATAATATTTTATACCTAAGTATTGCAACACTAAATTTCAACTACATACCTACTCAAGAATAACATAAAAATTGCTGCAACTCTGTCTGCATGCCTATAATTTTTTATGTTTCTGTTTAGTTTGCAGAAGTGTGTGCGGGTTAGTTCCATTTTGCAAAACTTCGTCCATTTTACAGTATAGCGGACCTAAAAACGGCGAACGAGCGCATGTCCGAGCGCATCCGGTTGCTGAACATGCGGCTCTGCTCCGCCAAGCAGTTCCTGCGGCGCGGGGCGGGCGGGCCGCCCTCCGCCCCCGCCGCCCCAGCCGCCCCCGCCGCGCGCTGCAGCCGCTGCTGCACCGCGCCCGCCACGCCCTTGAAGTGAGACTCCATCCCTCAGCCAGAACACGTTCCCCCTGGATAATAGTGTTCGATAACCAATACCAGACCACCAATAACTAATAACGAAAACCAGGCCAATATGACAATAGACCTCTTACGTCCACATATGAGAATGCAATTATAAAAATTTTGGCGAGGTATCGGAAAAGACGGTGAATTTTGATTAGTCCGTTCAAGGTCGAATCGTGAATGCATCAATCATAATGTCAGGCGCGGTCATACACATGCAAATGCAGTGGCAATGTATATGTTAGGCGAGCGGGCGTGCCCGGCTATGCAGCGTCTATGGCTTATTAGTATGTGCTGATAACCTATCTAAATATGTGTAATTTGTACTTATCGATATAATTATAATTTAGCCCTCTTAACGTCCCACTCCTGGGCACTACTGGGACCTTCCCTCAATACGAGGGGGATTCAGGCCATAATCCACCACGCTGGCCCAGTACCGGTTGGCGGATTTCACATGTCGTTCGGAAATTGGTTAGAATTTTGAAGGTTTACCATGTTTTCCTTCACCCTGACCTAGTAAAGCAAGTGATAATCATATTGAAATTATGATTCGCAAATAGATTTCCGAAAATCCAGAATTGCGAGCCGTTCTTTGCACTCAGGGCCTCGTGCTCGCAAGACGCGTGCTTAACCAATCGGATGTTTCGATAACTTTGATTAATTTTACCTATCTTCTCTACATAAATGTCGCTCAAACCACTGATCCGTCTTTATATTGTACTCTCAGGAACTTATCATCGAGTGCTCTACATACGAAACGTAGTGAAGGCAACCTCAAACCCTCCGTTTCAAGTCAATACATTGAAGAGTTTGTATCCTATGTGTATCCACATAACGTTTAATTTTGCATAATTTACGATGTGAACCTTATACTAAGTTGCAGTCTTATTTTTAGAGATGGACGCGTATCTACAAGGTCAGTTGAAACGGAAACACAGGAAGAAGAAAAGTAAATATTATTTTACGTTTGTTTCTCTATGAAAGGCTGTCCGAGTTGTATAAGTGATTGATTTTCTTATTATAGGCCGACCTCCGACAGACCGTGCGATGAAAATAAATGTAGAACTCTCATGGAAGAGTTGCAACAGAAGATCGTCAATTTGGAAGAGGTCAGATCATTCTCAATGTAATACAGTACTGATACATCCACGGATTTTGGGCCAGCGTAGTCGATGATGGCCCTAAAACCCCTCTCATTGTGCCTGATATAATGGCAATAGGTTCGACCTCTATTATTTAAGGATGAAAATACTATCAACGGCATGTGTACACATGAAATGGGCTATCCTTATACCCTCCTATAAGATTGAAACGGTGTTTCAGTTCTCATTTCTTGCGTCAGCATTCTCCCAATTCGAGTCGTTGAGATTTCTTTATATTTATACTAGTGTATGCCCGCGACTTCGTCCGCGTAGACTTCAGTAAAGTATTCTATGTGTTAATCCAGGTTATAAACTATCTGTGTTCCAAGTTTCATCCAAATCCGTTCAGTAGTTTTTGCGTGAAGGAGTAACAAACATACATCTACACTCACAAACTTTCGCATTTATAATATTAGTAGGATAGTGCAAGCAACATCGGGCTTGCAATAAAATCTCGATCAATTGTTTTGCGATCCATAGCAAAGTATAAGTTTGTCTTCACAAGACATTTTTCGTCAATATGCGTACCGTCATATGTAACATGGGTCGTGGTACGCGTGACACTTGTAATATTACTGACGATGTAATATACCCCAATACCGCCGGAGTGACTCATATGCGTCTATCCTCTATTGACTAATTTGCTTCTTCTTCTTACTGAACTTGTCTAGGAGCTATCGAACACCCACGAAGAGTACTCCAACCGTATATCTCGGCTGGAGCGCGAAGTGTCTGACGTGCGCAAGGAGAACGTGCTGGTGCGCAGCGAGCGGATCGCGAGCGAGCACGAGCTGCAGCAGCGCGCCAGGCGCGGCGGCGAGCTGGTGGCCAAGCTCAGGGCGGCTGAGGCTAGTTGCAGTACGTGCCATTAACATGCCTTTAAAAATCATATTTTTGGTGACAACCGAAAATCTATTCTATAGTCTACAAAATAAAGTTCGAAACTGTATGAAACATTTCGTAGCATCACTAAAGCAATTTTTTTTTACAACCCACTGTGATGTACTTAAAGTTTGGTAGTCAATAAAATTGTTATGTGTGAGTGTACTGTTGACAGATGAACTGACGATGCAGCTGTCAATAGAGAAGCGGAAAGTCGCAGAACTGGAGACGCAACTGAAAGCCGCAAACATGTCCAACAATGTCGCCAAGAGCATTGAAGGACATCTCAACGTTAGTAATAATATAATAATTAACATAATATTTATTTATTTATTTTCTCAATACAGAGAAATATCTTTACAGGCTAGACCCAATGCGATATTGTTGCAAACTTAAAAATTAAAAATAATTTAACTGTTTTTATTTAACATAGCAAATTCTATATGTAGCTGTTCTTGTAAATTCACCCAAAGTGCAACAGAATAAGTCCAAGTCCTCAGCAATGAGGTTGACAGTGCGGAGTGCGCTCGTGAGCGGCACCTCGCGCAGCAAGTTAGTTCGCGCGTACGGTTCCACCAGCAACCGCGGCTGGCGACGACGACCCACATACCCGTCTGGCACGGCAAGCGGTCCACCCTTCGCAATATATCCGCATTGTGTATCTTCCCTCTAATTACCTTAAAGATATGTCACTAGTGTGAGTTGCCTCCTGACCCTTAGTTCATTATATCCGACCATTCCCAAGACAAATAGCGTTGGATACATCAATGGATAAAATGGATATACCCCGTATTCCCTCATATATTTGTACCTGATAAATTTATTTTGCACTCGCTCCAACATGAGACTATACTTAGTTTCATGTGGAGCCCAGATAACTGCATTACATTCTATTCTAACTACATTCATATATACCTATTAATTGGTTAAACACGCGTTTTGCGGATACAAGGTTCTTGGTTTTAACCCCAGCTCGCTTCTATGGATCTTAGAAAGAAATGTGAAATCCGCCAGCCTGTACTGGGCCAGTGTGGTGGATTATGGCCTGAATCCCCCATCGTAATTAGGGGAGACCCGTGCATAGCAGTGGGATGTTAAAAGGGCTAAATAGTTACCTATTACAATGTAAGGCCAGTCCGGAATCCTGTCTAATAGTCAAATGCTCAAACATCACTTAAATAATTACTAAGTAGTTTTTTTGAATGAGAAATTAAAATTACCAACCCAGAGTCGATTTTAAATATTCGGGAATAAGAATCCTAAACAGTTCCCAAAAGATTTGTGAGAAACCTAGCCAAGGGTCGTAACCCAAATCGGACAATTTTTATGAACCTTACGGCCGAATACTCGTATCTCACTTAAATCTCCACTTGCTAAAGCGGCGCTTAAATTTGACGGCCTCTTAATTCTAAGTGGTATTCTCAAACGCCAATTAACTGATTTAAGACCGTGATTAGCTAAGTAGCCATCAAATGTCTCTAATATGGCAATACTTCAATAAATAGGTTCGTTCTCATTTTCAAATTCTATTTAGTAATTTGTTTGTTTCGTTCTACGCAGATCTATGAAATTTTAAACAATATAAGATATTATTTAAATATTAAATTAATCATTTAAGAGCCATTTTAAGTTAAAATACATGGTCGGCAATAAAACACAAATATTTATAATACTCATTACATCAAATAAAAAATAATATCGGCTACAGCTGCTGCAGTGATAACGCAGGAAGAACGGAACGGATGAACCACTTGACGGCAAACTTGTCAAACAGTTTGAAGAAACCTTTTCAAAACTCCAAATCATCGTTCTACGGGGTTCCTGATACTAATTTGGGCATGATTATAGGCTTCCTCAGGTGGAGATAAACAATTTAAAATGGGTGTGAGCAGATATCGGCGACATAGGTACCCATACTGTCATCCAGAAGCACCATATTACTATAGTACCGCCGATCTCCGTCTTGTACCGATCCAGGCTATTGCATTGGCTATAAATGTTTCGAATTCTTGGATACGGATCGCAAACCATTTGTACATTGTAGGAAAATAAGCCCTTTCTGTATATATCTCCGATTACCCGCTGAAAAATTCGGGTGGCGAAGAATCGTGGAGCTATTAGAATTTGGTCACGCGCCCGGATAGCTTGGTTCCTGTTGGTTCTTGGCTCTATACGTTCAGCTAGTAATTATTCCAAGTATAAAACTGTCGCTTTATTAAATCTGAAACGCATTTTGCACTGCATTTCGTCGTAAGACGAGAAAGCATTCAATTTTACTTTACTCTGCCTTCCTGTGCTCGTGCCTCAGGTTCATCCTCGAGCGAGGATAGGGAAGTTAGCGACATTTTTCAAGGAATTTACCGAAAAAGTACTGCGAGATAAACATAAGATTGGTCCAGACTCCACTTAAAGTTGAGAGGCTCTCAATGATGTTTGAAGGCTGATTCGACAGCTGTCATGCATTGAGTGGCCGTTCAGTATACCAATTTTTGTTTAAGTGGAGATTTGACGGCCTCTTAAACTAAGTTCAATTAAATTTAAGTAGGGGATTTGATTGACCTTTGAGAATACGAAAATGACGGATAGGGGCGTCTTAAATAGTTAAGAGCCTCTCAAATAGTTAAGTGAGCTTTGAGTATTCGGCCGTTAACGTGACTAAGTAAAGCGGATTTTACAATAGCGTTAATTAACGCCCTAACGCCTCAAGAAACCCTACAGAATGCTTCCAACACTCAACTGCTCAATGCTACGAAGCCAGATCGAGACGAAACACAAGTGCCCAAGTCCACAGAAGACTCCGGGTACATGGAGGCTAATAGGAGTCAAGATTTAGTCGACGACAAGGTGCGTTACAGACGTAATCTAACATATAATAATAATAATAATATCGCCAGACTGACTCACCAACTGTATGGTCCCAAACTAAGTGACGCTTGTACTATGGGCACCGTACAATGGACTGGGAGCGATCCCAGTGACACCCAGACCAGGGCAAATTACGAAAAGGCAATTTCAGAAATGTATCCCAGCGAGAATCGAACCCGTAACCACCATATGCAGTGAGCCGAGCGGCCTACGCTCGAACCACTGCGCCAAGCGGTCGTCGCGCATATAAATACATATTATTTACAAATTGATATAAATATTGCCTTAATACTTATCTCTTGGGAATGTCATTCCTAGAGATAAGTAGGGTTTTTCTAATGGGAGTCTCCAGCCGAACCACGAGCAGGACAACGAATAGGTACCTATTCATATTTTATATATTTTGCTCATGCCCGCCACCGCCTTTAGAATATAATAGTCATAATTAGGCCTAATGTTGTTTAAATAAATGGTTTAAGATATAAAAAAAATATTGGTATCGTATGTATTAATGTTGCCGCTAGTCATCGATAGTTGACCTTAAAATTAGCCACAATATCGATAGTATCGTCGATAGTACCTACTATCGATGGTATCTCAATAGTATCGATACTCTTGCTTGACATCAATCAACGGTAGTATTGGCAACTCATCGATAGACAATCGATACTTAAGTATCACTAGTATGTGTTGCCATTCTTCTCATCGCCATGAATGAACAAGACATCAATATAAACCTGTAGCGTAGTAAGAGATGGAGTGATATAAGATATAAGTAGATAGGTAATAAATAAGTTTATTAAAAATGTCTTATAAATGCAGGGTCTGGATAAATTGAATGAAGACCTCATGAAGAAGATATCCGATCTCGAGACTCAATTAGATAATTTGAAGGTGTCTACCGTGAGTATTATTATTTAAATATAACCTACCAACCCTTCCTTTCCGCACGCACAATCACTTCGACAATGCAATATAATGCGTTGGTATTGCGTGCATCTATAGTACGGTAATTCGGTAACTGCTTAACATAAGGCGGGTCGTGCATTTGTTTGCTGAGTTATTAAAAAAAATACAATAATATTGATTGTCCAAATCTTGCTATACTAATATGATTCATACGTTTCTAGGCGGCAGAAATGGTACAAGAGAAACTAAGTAGTAAATCTTTACATAACGCCGTGGACGGCGTCAATATAAAGGAGATTAAAGATAGAGTAGAAGCCGCTGCTAACAAATATGACGTATCAACGGCTTTGGAAAAAAGCGTTACTATTGCAGTAAGTAGCATTTACACCAGAGGCTTGCTACCGACATAAACTCTTGAAGGTCCCGTCGGTCCACTCAGCCGGGGGTCGTCCGCTGCTGGGGTGCTACTCTTAGCAACGATAATCGATATATTATCAACGACGATAATCATGTATTGTCGAATACTAAGCTAAATTCCATATTCTTTGCCGTCATATATAGTCTGAACCAACGATAATTTTGTAATGTTCGGTCAGTAATTGATACGACGGCAAAAATGGTGGAATTTAGAGTAGGATTCTACAATACGAATGTCACTATATATCGATTATCGTTGCTAATAGTAGCACCTTAGGTCACAGGTCACAGACCTCCTGCAAAGACTGGCACAGGAGAGCGTACATCGGATTCTACTGGCTTCCCAAACGTCCTTCGGTTCTGCGAGCCCCCTGTCACTTTTCTTAGGTTTATGTCGGACACCAGTTCGTCCGTTAGAATACATTCAACAAGCAGGTCAAGAGGCTGGCTCGTAATCCCGAATTAAGAGTTCAATGCCCAACTGAGCCATTAAAATCACAAGAACACTCCATTAAATATATATATGTTGATAATGAGTAATAATAATTATAAAAATTTACCTTGTTTGTAGACTGATAAAGAAGAACCAATGAGAATCGGTTTGGAAAACAATGCTTTGGGAACCAATGGTAACGATGTGGCAAATGTGGAGCCGGATACAATCCCGCCAACAACTTCCTGGCAGGACGTTCCGAGTACTAGTCAAACTGTGTGCGCGTGTATGGATACAAATGGCGAGTAAGTGTTTTATGACTCTTAGATAAATACACCTAGACTTACTTCCAAAGGCAAAGAGCGTAGGCCGCTCGGCTCACCGCACCGGGTGGATGCGGGATCGATACCGTCTATATTCCGGTATCATAGGATGTATTAAATTTTATTTTTAAGCAAAACGTATTCTTAAAATATAGTATTATTTTTAACAGTTTAAATAAAGAAGAATCAGCCGAAGCTTTTTCCAAGGACGGTACACGAAATGACGCTCAGAACCCGGACCAACATAATAAACTACAAATACCGGGCCCCATACCAACTAACGGCAAAGTATGGAGCAAAAGCTTTTTAAAAAAACTATCCATCGAATTGAAGACCAAAACCACACAGAAATATCAAACTAGGAGGAACTCCAATGAAGATAACCAGACCAATGATAGCACTACAAAACCAAACACAGATAACATCGGTCGTAGTGTCAAAAGCACTAACCTAACAGATATTGGTAACAAAGAGAACACGTCCATGTCTGTACCTACTTGCACAAGTACCAAAGCAACCAACGCAGAGTGTACGAATGACGTCAAAACCCAAAGTACTTTAGACCGAGCCACAGACGATCACGATTTCGATAGGAATTCCTATTCTAAAGACTTACCCGACATGTACAGGCTCAAAAGCAAGGACTCTATACAAGTAGACCATAATCGTTGGTATAGAGACTGTGGCTCGGAGGTCAAAGAGCAGACGCCGCCCTCTTTGAACAATTTGTACCCGAGTTATAGCAATGCGGAGGCGGCGGCCGCGGACCCCGCGCCCATAGGTAACTGTCTTTTCGCCGTTGACATAATTGCGTTAGTTGTAGTGTTCAATGCACACGATAATCCATTTAAGAATAGTTATAGCATCAAATTGTATGTGTCAACATTCACAGCCTTATTAACAGCATGGCACAAATCCACAATTCAATTCCACCGAATTTTATACGTCAATCTATCGGCCGGAAGACTTAGGCCCGTATCAATAAATCTACGGCAAGTCTGAGAATAGTTTTGAGTACGTTTTTGACATGTCATTATATATTGGTTGACATAAGAATGACATTTCCAAGATCGCTCTCAGACTTGAGATCAATTCCGATCAATACGGGCCTTAGATTGTTAGCGTCATCTCATCTCCAGTAACTTCCTTCGATCGGGATTCTCCGTCACTCGCACCCACCGGCTTCTTGGCGTGTCATCTCATCGAATCTAATTAACTATTATCGCCTATTTCACATACGAATATCCGCAGACGCGGCGCTATAGTCGCGTGCCGGTAATACACACAGATATCTGTGGTAATACAGTTTTCACTGTGTGCAATTTAGTTCAGTATATTTCCGCGAGACTTTCTATAGGAATAGACGACAATCACAAGGATCATACCATGCAATACTCACCAATTCAATGCACGCCCCTTACTCCCTACCTGCCCGCGATCCCTCCCAGAGTTCTGCGAGTCTCAGAGCCGCGTGTGCACGTGTCCTTCGGCCAAGCACCGCGCCGTGTCGGTGTTCCGCACGTGCAGCGGCACGCTGCGCTTCACCACGGTGGACACGGGCTGCGCGCGCCTCAGGACCTGCGACTGCGCCACCGACACTTACACTTGCGACCCGTGCGGCCCGAAAGTGACGGCAGGTAGGCTGTCGGTGACAACTATATTGTCGGCACATCGCGACTAAACTATTGACACCTCTTAAATATATATGTTCCCTTGTGGCGCCCTTGAGCTAGCTGCCCCCCTGCCCCTCTGGCTGGAGCGCACTTGCGCTCGCCCTCTGTCCGAGTGAAGTTGTTATGGCCACTCTGGCCAACAACATTTAGTCCAGATCAACAAAAAAAAATATATACATTGGTGGTCATATAATTAAGAACGCTGATATAATGGGAAGATTTTTTCAAACTAAGACGTATAACTAATTGCATGATTTTTTTTTTATTTATCTCAGTATCATAAAACGTTTCCATAAAACCACTGAATTAATTGATACACGTGATTAGCTAAAAATAAATAGGCAATTTTTTTTTACACTACTTCTGGCTGGTCACGTAATTAAGAACGCTTTATAATTTATACATTTATTCAAATTTAAAAGAGAACACTCAGTCGATTTGCAGCTGTAGGTTACTGTTTGTGTAATTTTGGCGCCATTTAGTGCTGTAAAAGATTAAAAGTGATTGCTTCTTATAAAAAAAACGATGGGAAAAAATAAAAGTTGTGTTAAATCTACAAGGGAAGTAATAATAGATCTCGCCGGAAAAATTGGTCTTATAAAAAGATAGCCGACCATCTGCAATGTTCAAAAACGTGGTTTTCCACGCTGTAAAGCATTTTGCTACGTATCAAACTACTTCGAATGTTCCACGTGTGCCTAGACAGAGAAAAACAACTCCTCGAGATGACCGAAACATCGTTCGTATGGCAAAACAAAATCCTTTTTCATTACTCATACTCTGAAAGTAGGTCTGAAGTTGCCTGAGGAGCGGGTTGAAAGTAATACTTTTCTGGCCCGGGAGAATCACTTTCAACTGACAGCTGTCAAATTATAAAAAAAAACTAGTTCCATTTCTATGGAACCATGTTCAAACTTTTTCTACAGTCACTCAATTACAGCACGATGTAAAATTGAAATAACATAAAGTTGAGTATTAAATAAAGAATATATACTTTTAAATGACTTAATTATAATTTAGTTTCAACAATTTCTTTAAAATAACATAGATTTGGTCAAAATATTTAAAAATGAAAATTAAAAATACTGGCTAAATAATGAAGTTGGCCAGCCAACGAAAAAAAACAAAATAGGCGGCAATCCGATTTTTTTTTTTCGAGTTGTAGAGTCGAGTTTTTTTTTCGAGTTCATGCTTCCTTGTATTATTTCTTTAGCCAATTCCTGTTTTTTATTTTTATTTTCCTTGTATTCGTAATGAAAAGCACAGTGTTTACCTCGGGTGAAAGACTTATTTTGTCCCTCGAACTATTAGCGCCCTCGCTACGCTCGGGCGCCAAACCCCGTCTCGGGAAAAATAAGTCACTTTCACCACTCGTGTAACAATGTACTATTAAAGGGTCAAACAAGCTGCGAAAATTATATTTTGGTGAAAATAACCCTTCAGCAATCTCAGCACGCACTATTCGAAGACGTTTGGTAGAAGAAAAATTGCACGGAAGGATAGCAAGGAAGGTTGAAACTTTGCCACAGGCAAGCCCGGCTTGCATTTGCGAGAAAGTATGAAAACTGGACTGTGCGGCAGTGGAAAAATTTACTTTTTTCTGACGAGACGAAAATAAACAGAGTATGTTCTGATGGAAAACGATATGTACGACGTCCCCCGAATACAGCATTCGACCCTAAGTACACGAAAGTTACATTAAAGCACGGTGGTGGAAATATGAAAATTTGGGGTTTCTTTCCTGGACATGGTGTTGGACCTGTAAAGTTGATAGAAGGTAACATGGATCAATTCCAATACAAAAATATACTGGAAGAAACAGTGTTACCTTATGCTGAAGACGTTCTACCGGTTATTTGGACATTCCAACACGACAATGATCCAAAGCACACTGCACGCACCGTAAAGGAATTTCTTACAGCGCAATCAGTTTCTGTCTTGGACTGGCCAGCTAACAGCCCAGATCTAAACCCAATAGAGAATCTGTGGTTTGAAGTAAAGAAAAAGGTTTCAAATACTCAGTGTGGTAATTTAAGAGAGCTGTACGACGTTTTTTTAGAAGAATGGAACTCTATTTCTCTTGCGAAATGACAAAAATTAATAGAGTGAATGCCTCGTCGGTGTAAAGCAGTGATTAAAAGCCGTGGACATGCTATTAACTATTAATTTTTGTTAGAAATGTATTAAATTGCTTGTTAAATTTTACGCGCTACATATTATTGTGATTTTTTAAGTGTAAATGTCATACAAAACAATTTCCGTTCAGTTTAACAAAATCGTTCTTAATTATTTGTCCAGCTTCAGTACTATTTGAATGTGTAACTTTGGTAAAATAAATTAAATTTTAGAAAAAATACTTGACCAATTTATTCGTTATTCCTAAGCCACGTTGCTCTATTAATGTGGCTATTTTATAACATGACTAGTTGCTTCTCAGAAGGTACACATCTCTGTGTATGACATTATTCAAATAAAAACTTCTAGAACTTCAAATCGTTCTTAATTATATGACCACAAGTGTTAATTATATGTCTTGCTAAGTATTACCATTATGGTAAGTGCCATCCTTACTAAACTTGACATACAGTAAGTTTAGTCAAGTTTAGTTTGTGTTGCAATAGAATCGGTAGTTACCCGCCCATTGACTGATCTTTCTAATGCTCCGTACATATTTTATGTATTGGTTTTGTTCCCTTAAAAGCGTATTGTTTTTAATGTGTCGACTTTATAAAAAAAGTATCGGCCGATCGAAATACATTTTCTTGTTTTAATTTTGTTGTTGGTCTTATTTATTACCTACCATAGATGGAGCTAATATGGGATCCACGCTAACTAATTAAAAACTTATCACAGAGCAACTTATATCGTTAGACAGATCTACGTTTGTTAAATATCCTGGTATTTTTTTCGGAATGTATCTTCTATTAATAAAATTTACAGTATGTTTTAACATTTCATCTTATCCTAGCCTTACATGAATTTTAAGCTACCTGTCAACCGTAATGTTTTTGAATATAATACATATGCCAGTTGTCTCCAGGTGGTCCAGGAAGGCAGGCGGGCGAGCCGGCGCGGGAGGGGGCGCGGGAGGCGGTGCGGGAGGGTGCGCGGCAGGGGGGGGCGAGCGCGGGGCAGGTCAGCTCGTCCGCGCGCTCCGTGTCGCAGCCGCTCAAGCACACGCACACGCACAACACGCGCGCCACCTCCCCCGAGAACACCGACAACGAGATATCCTCCATGACCGATCTGCCTTCCGAGAAAGATGGTGAGGCGACATTATATACAAAGTTATCGACTTTTGTTCTATTCAGTGAAGGTAATGTTACCATAAACTAATAATGTTAGAGTAGTCAACAATTTTACGTAAGAAAAGAATAATAAAAATAAGTAACACTACAAATTCGTTTCTGATATGATAATAAATTTTGATGAGGGTATTTAGGTATGATAAAAATAATAAAATAAAATAATTTACATTAACTATTCCCAAGTTTGCATATAGCTACATAATTGAGTCCATTCAATTTTGTTCGTTAAGTTTTTCACCTCAATACATTTTATGTCAAAAATTTGTTTCCCTTCACCTGTCCACCTACCAAGTTATTTAATAAAATTAAAAGTCGAAGTTTAGGTATAGGGGGGTAGATGTAGGTAGGTTACTATTTCATGGAAAAATCCTTTATTGATACAGACTTGAGGTACCTGGAGATAATTCCAGCTAGATAACTTGACCTTATGCGCACTTGCTTAGCGTGGTGAACTATGGCCCGAATCTCCCTCACATTTCAGAGGATTGCTTAGTTATTATACCATTGGTTATGCCCCCATTGGTTACATTAGGAACAAATTGCCCCGAGCGAAATGTGGCTGCACCTACAGTGCATCTCTACTTATACCTTCGGGGAATACAGGGCCCTAACCACGCTAGCTACTCAAATCGTAATAGAAAAGCAAACGCTCGCGATCACGTTTCAAACGCTCCGCTTTTGACGTTTTGCTGACACCATACCATATCAATGTCAGTAGAAATCGTGAAGCTCGTGTCAGCAAAACGTCAAAAGCGGAACCGTTTGAAACTTAATCGCGAGCGTTTGCTTTTCTATTATGATTTGAGTAGCTAGCGTGGTTAGGGCCCAGGTGTGATGGTGTGAAAAACTCTAATACAAAAGTGTGTTTTCTCTACGTTTAGTTAAAAGTCCCCGGCCGGCGCCGTCGCCGGGCGAAGACAAAGCAACGACTACCTACACTGACTCCTATACGACTCCTATTACCACCGACTACGGGTCGCTCAGCGAAGGGGAACTGCCAGCAAAGAGTACCGGTGGTAATCAATTATACATGGTTTTGCAAAAAGAAACTAACCCACACTTACTCTTGCAGACTAAAATCAACCCCAGTTGAAGTGGTTGTAGGTTGGTTTCAGTTTGCAGATGTATGGGTGGTTGGATCCTTTCTGCATTATCTATATCCAATCGTATATTTATTACACACTAGCTGAGCCCGCGACTTCGTCCGCGTGTTATTTAACTTAACAAATAAGCCCGCTCCCGCGTTTGGCCCGCGCGACAGGACCCATTTTTTTTAATTTGTTCTTCTAAACTTAACGTAGCCTAAGTTACTCCTTAAAACATCAGCTATCTGCCAGTGAAAGTCCCGTCGAAATAGGTCCAGCCGTTTCGGAGATTACCCGGAACAAACACACAGACATACAGACAGACAAAAAAATTTAAATCGCGTTTTTGTTATAGGTGTCGTATGTACTTTCATATGCATTTAGTGAGAAGGTGTTATTTTGATATTACAAACAGACACTCCAATTTTATTTATTTGTATAGATGATGTATCAATTGTAACGTACGGTGGGTAGATCCAATCTGTTGCCGATTGACTAAATCTCATATAAGGGCTGGCTCGACGGGGGTAGTACTAGTCCCTCACTAAAGATCGGCGTTAAGCAGCTACACTAGCTGCGTTTCGTACGATAATTGCGAGTGCGGGACACCTAATCCCACTCTTCGTCAGATCGGCATAGTGCGAGCAATGCCATTGCTATAACAAGCATCTATAGGCTAATCTTAATCTAAAAGTAACAGCTTACTCATGGGGCTTTAATAAGATGCTATATTATTTAAACTTTTGTATGAGTAAATTGTTTTAGATAAGATTTCATGGATTGTTTTTTTTTGATAAGCTAATCGCTAATTTATTTATTAATCATTTTGTCGTTCAAATTCCTTTTTTTTTGCAGTCCGAAGAGTGTCCGTAGGAGAAACAACAAAAATAGATGAGTTAGTATGCATAGTTTCTATGTTTCTATGAACTGTCTAGGTATTCAAAATTTTTTAAATCCCTATGCATCGATATCCTACTAATATTATAAATGCGAAAGTTTGTGAGTGTGGATGTATGTATGTATGTTTGTTACTCCTTCACGCAAAAACTACTGAACGGATTTGGATGAAATTTGGAACACAGATAGATTATAACCGGGATTAACATATAGGATACTTTTTAACCCAATAATCCAATACTACGCGGATGAAGTCGCGGGGCACAGCTAGTTTTATATAAATATAATAATTAAATCCACAGGGTGCCGGTAGTGTCGTCGTCGCAGAAGATGGAGGCGGCGCTGCAAGCCATCACGGAAGAGCTGGCGCGGTGCAAGCAGCTGCTCCTGAGACAGAAGCAGGAGGAGGTGACCCCGAGACGTAGAGTCCTGTAGCTTAGTACGTGATAGAGGCTATTACTTATTAGTTGTAGCTTAACTCGAAGTCGCTACCCGCGTTTGTCTGTTTGTCTGCTTAGTTCTTCTACAATAGGCAGCAGATTTTAATGCGATTTTCAGTGTCATTTAGAGAATTTCCCCAAGTTTTATGAATAATGAAAAAAATAAATTAATGTTAAAAAACATTTTAAAAACAAGCTTTTTTGATTTAATGTGACATTGTATTAATAGGTATTCGTGTTCTCCTCAGCAAGCCCTTTCATTTGATACCCATTCTGTGGTAGTGCAGAAAAAATAACAAGTCCACCATCTTGGATGATTCGCCATATTGGGATTAGAATGACGTCACATAGCTAAGCATGCTTTGTCATCCAAAATAAGCGTGTATACCAAATTTCAGCTCAATCGGTTAAAGATAACTGATTTAAAATTCAGTTTCAAGATTCCACCTGGACAAACATACAATCAATCAATCAATCATCAGCCTATAATTGTCCACTGCTGGACATAGGCCTCCCCTAATGAGCGCCATAGCGCCCTGTCTTCAGCTTGCCGCATCCAGCATCTGCCTGCAGTCTTTCGCAGATCGTCATCCCATCTGGTCGGAGGGCGTCCTACACTACGCTTGCCGAGTCGAGGTCTCCACTCAAGAACACGTTTACCCCCGCGGTTGTCGGTTCTCCGCGAAATATGGCCAGCCCACTGCCACTTCAGCTTGCTAATTCTTTGAGCTATGTCGATAACTTTGGTTCTCTGTCGGATGTATTCATTGCGAATCCTATCCTTCAGAGAAACTCCATTAAACATTAAACATCCTTTGCAAGTTAAATAAAAGCTTGTAAAATGGTGTTTACTTAATTTTTATTACATCACGGTCGGTCGTCTTACACCAAATGATTATAGTGACTGCAGATTACCTATTCTGCAATGCGTTTAAACATGGGTAGCGGTTTTGCTAAACGTAGCGCAATGGCAATCACGCCGCACGTCGTTCAGCTGTTTTACAAAACCGTGCTGTTTTGTAAAACAACACATTTTACAATCTATCTGCGACATGTATTTAATATATGCTAATTAAATTTATAAATAGTATAAAAAGCTGTGGGAAGCCTGGGCGGATCACTAGTTTAGAAAACTTTAATGAAAGCCTTCTTGTAGTTTGTGTTGTAAGTTGATTAATCTCTTGTTTGATAGCTTGTATATTTCTTGATATTTAAATGAATTTCGCATTAGTTTTAGGTATCATCTAAGTAGATATACTAGAAATAATTTAATTAGTGTTTGTAGGTATGTAAATAAATATTTTAATGAAATATTTGTATTTTATTGATTCTACTTTGATAGGTACTATTGGACCTCCTTTTGCAAAATGGAACCAACCCACACACACTCTTGCAAACTGAAAACAACCTAGAACCACTAACACAAGGTTGGTTTTGATCTATAGTAGTGCATGTGGTTTGGTTCCATTTTGCAAAAGTAGGTCCTATTTTTTTCTTGACCTTAATATTTCTCGTGTTATCCATACGCAACCTAGAACATATGCATAAAATAGTATAAAACCTCGTCTTTGTTTAGTGTTATATTCGATGGCAGTGATAGCCAATTGGTTAAGCACGCGTCTTGCGGGCGCAAGGTCCTGGATTCGAGCCTCGGTTCGCATCTCTGGATTTTTCGAAATCTATGTGTGAACCATAATTTCAATATCATTATAACTTGCTTACGGCGAAGGAAATCATTGTGGGGAAACCTGCATGTCTTAAAAATCTGGCCAAATTTCGAAAGACATGAAATCTGCCAAACCGCACTTGGCCAGAGTGGTGAATTATGGGTGGCCTGAATCCCCCTATAAAGGAGATGAGACCCGTGCTCAGGAGTGGGACGTTAAAAGGGCTAAATTATTTATATAATTATACAAGGTGAAACATAATGGGTATACTTTTTTTTTCAAAACTTAACTTTGTAATTCTTAAACCATCAGCTTTGGAGGGAACTTGAAAAACAAAAGGTGTTATAGGAATACAGCTGTTGACCGATTTCACAAGTCTACAAAACCTTTAGTACTTCAACTGTTCCACAAAGCCGATAGTTTGAGATTTACAAAGTTAAGTTGCAACAAAAATAGTATACCCTTTTTGTTTCACCTAGTATAGTATTATACTGACTGCGTCCTTTTGCTTTATGAATAGTATTCTATATTGTGAAGTGGACGTTTTTTAATATTATTCCGTGGTAACTGGTCCACTGCGTGTATAGCAGCCGCGGGCGGCGGCGGCGGCGGCGGGGGCAGGGGCGGGAGCGGGGGCGGGGTGCGCGCGGCCCATCGCGCTGCACCGCGCCACCGCCACGCAGAGCATCGGCGACACGCAGGCGCCCAAGTGCGTCTTCACGCTGCACATCGGCACCGTCGTGTTGTCCGATGAGGTATGCGTCTGACGAAATACCGCTTTACGCTTCTCTTCTTATTTGGTGCCAGGGCTGGACTCCGGTATTACTAACTTCGTAGTATCAGTATTTTGGTAGTAAGGTTCAACTGAAAATTAAAGGTATACTTACCGAATGTATGAAAGGTGTTAATTTTTTTTTGTAGAATATCCTGTTGTCCTTTATTATTTTGCTTTGAAAAGGGTAACGTCTGTGACGATAACAATTGAGATTCTAGTCGTAAATTATTCAAAAAAAAGATTTGAAGGTGACACACAGCCAACAGTGGGTAAATCTGATGAATGGTGCTGTGTCGTTGTTGTTCAATTGTTCACTAGGCGGTGTTAAACTCGCGCAACAAGACGCTGATGCTGACGTGGCAGTTCTACGACCAGGCGGTGTCCATGACACGCATGCGCGCCGGCCGCGTCATGCTGTTCGACTTCTCCACCGAGTACGACATCAAGATCACCGACGACTTCCTCCACTATATGAAACATGTTAGTTGCACATGCTACGCGCGGCCACGAGGGATCGATACCTAAACTATAAATAAATATCGCCAGACAGACACACCAACTATATGATTCCAAACTAAGCAGCGCTTGTACTATGGGTACCGTACAATTGACTGGGGACGATGCCAGTGACACCCAGACAAAGTCAAATTACGAAAAGGCCATTTCCGAAATTTGCCCCGACGGGTATCGAAACTGCAACCGCCATATGCAGTGAGCCGAGCGGCCCACGCTCGATCCACTGCGCCAAGCGGTCGTCTACATTCACTATGTCTTTTCGTCATACTTTTTACAGATTCATTATTGAACCTTCTACGTAATATTGAAATTGTCAGAGAACGTATCGACGTCGTCCGTCACAAAGATTTATTTACTTATTTTACAGAAAAACTTTCATCACCAGCTCAATAAATTATTTTGTGTGATATTAAAGGGTGCGTTGTTATGGTATCTTAGTAAACGTTCCATTTTTTTGGTTTTGAAATTATCTTTGGTACATTAAGTCGGCTGGTTTTCTAGCGGCTTGTACTATTTACCTTATTGAGTGCGTTGAACGCACCTGATATCAGGAGGATATGCCGCTGATGATCTGCGAGCTGGACAAGCAGGACGAGCCGTTCGCGAGCTGCGCGCTGCCGCTGAGAGACGCCCTGCTGCACACCAACAGGCGAGCCGATATGTCGCTGGCTCTAGTGAGTACACAACCCATTTAGAGCATGTTTTCACGTCGAGAGTGAACAGGTACCTTCTAGGCAAGTATGCACCGCCGTAGACCTCATCGTCACTTACCATCAGGTGAGATTGTGGTCAAATACTTGCCTTAACTTAAAAAAAAAGAACAACGAAATCTTACCGTAACGACCGCCACTCCATTCTGTAGTGATTTGGTCAATTTTCGCGCGTCGCTTGTACTTATTTCCTATAACCTTATACAGTTTTGTCCGACTACCGGTTCCAAACGTTGGTAGCACAGTTATTTGGGTTTTATCTGGCATTCCTTCTTTAAATGCCAGCGAGGTAATAGGGTGCTATTGCCTCGAAACCTAGCCCATTAGAGCCTGGACCTGAGTACCTTCCTGCGAAAATGACTTTTGAAGTTCATTTTGCATGAGAGTACTTAGTTCTAGCGCGATGACTGGACACACCCCGCCGACCTGTTGAAACGGGTGAAGCCGGTGGGGGGTGGGGGGGCGGCTGGTACACGGGTGCGATCGCAGGCGGAGGGCGCGCGGCGCGCGGGGGGCGGCGCGGGCGCGGACGAGCTGGGCGTGCTGGACCTGTGGTGCATGCTGCGCGCCGAGCCGCGCCTGCTGCCCGCCATCAACCGCGCCATCGCCGAGGTACCTACTATGAGCCTCTCTATTATGAGTTATCTATAAAACTGTACCTCGTCGACAGCAAAAAGTGTCTCGTTAGTGCATGGTCTTAAGGGTCTGTACAGTGCTGCTTACACAGCGTTCGTTTTTCTCATACAGCCATCCTTGGATATGGCCCCTACGCGCATACTGGAGCAGGTGAAGGAGGACGAGCAGTCCTTCGAGGGCAACATGTCGCACGACCTGGACCTGACGCTCGCGGGGCAGAGAGTGCCTGTGAGTCAGACGATAAGTCCCCAATATAGCAATAACCAATTGTTTTTATTGTTAAATAACTACTGGTAACTATTTGTTACTGCTCTAACAGAGCGTTAGTCTATCGTATTGGTGAACTCGGCCTTAAGTGTCTAATTCCAGATATTTTTTTCAGATTAAATTCATTATGAGTTTTACGCTAGAAAATCGAAACTACTAATATACTAGATCCCAAAGTGTTGAATTTCGATGGTCAACCGCTTATCTTTTCTGTATGTACCTTGCGCCGCGTTCGACCGAAGTCCCGATTACTTTATTAACATTTTCTAAATATAGATATTTCGACACGATCCCTGTTCTGCTATTTATAGTAAAAAGTCCTGAAAAATGGTTTAGTTGTATTGTTCCTTTCGGTACAGCGTCGCACGTCCACCACGCGGAGGGGGTCCCAAACTGTGAGCGAGGTCCCGCGGCGCTCGTCCGTGCTGTCCGCCACCCGCCCGGAGCCGGATAGGCCCGCCGCCGCCGCCGCCGCCGCCCCCACCGCCGCCACCACCAACACTGCCGCCACCGCCAACAACGCCGCTACCGCTACCTCCGACGGGCTGGACTTCGATGTGAGTATGCACTCATAGTATTAACTCTTGTGTAGACCTGAACATTTCTACACATTATATTTTCATGACGGTACTTCTTCCCGCTGCTGGGCAAAGTTCCCTACCATTAGCCTCCATGGATCATGGTCCTTTGCAATATCGCCCCGACCCTCGAAGGCTTCAAAACCGTTGCAAAATTATCACAACTTCAAATACTATAAAATAAAATCTAATACAGTGAGTGTACAGCATTACTGTACAGGATGTAAGGGGCATCGTAACGGACATCGAAACTTATACTATGGATTCAACTCATGATTCTCATGATTTATTTTTTTCTTTCATAAGAACCTTCTCCTGACAATAATAAACACAACAAAAAAATAATTAGCAAAATCGTTCCACCCGTTCACGCGTGATGCGATGACCAAGGAAATAGATATTCATTTTTATATATATAGATAATTCACCTAGAAGAAATTGTATATGCCTAATATCGAGGGCTATTTATAGTATTCAAACTACATATTGACCGATGGTTGCGTGCGGTGTTGCCAAGCGCGCGCGCTATGCGGCGGCGACCGATATACGCACAGCTATGCTGATAACCCAATAATTATAGACTTAATTGAAACACAACGATTGATTCGTAACCACTATCTATTTTGCTTTTTAAAATTACAGCTAATCATTATCATTACATTAATACCTGAAGAAAAAACTTTGTATCCCTTTTTACTTAAATTACACGGATGGTGGAGTAGGAAATTTGGCACAGTAAAAGTTTATATGGAGAAGGAGTGCAGAAAGCTAATATTTGTATATAATAATACTTAAAAATACATTAAACTAATAAATAAATAATTACACACACTACCATGCGTTTGACACACACACATACATTTGTATCTTCCACTCGGTAACTGACTGACTCTCTGATTGACAAACGGTAACAGTTTTTTTTTCTTTATTTCGAAGGGCGGGACTTCCAGCGCATTCTGCGTGCCAGTATCAATCAAAAAGGTTTTAGGTTTTTGTACTTAATAGTTGACAATAGAACATTAATAACGCTCAAACAAAAAAAAGAATTATGGTCGAATTTCGACCACGGATGACTACTAGTTCACTGTAATACCCACTCTTAAGAGCCCTAACAACAAGCAAGCTTCAAAACTTGATACCGGCTAGACCTATCGCAATCAGATGTTTGGTAGCTGAATAAGTTGCCTTTGCACATTCACCCTTCTGTTACACAAGCCCTTTAGATCATTCGGTCAGTATTTTAAAACATTTTTCATTACTCATACTCTGAAAGTAGATCTGAAGTCCCTGAGGAGCGGGTTGAAAGTAATACTTTTCCGGCCCGGGAGAATCGCTTTCAACTGACAGCTGTCAAATTATTAAAAAAAAACTAGTTCCATTTTCACATTTCTATGGAGCCATGTCAAACTTTTTCTACAGTCACTCAATTACAGCACGATGTAAAATTGAAATAACATAAAGTTAAGTATTAATTAAAGAATATATATTTTTAAATGACTTAATTATAATTTAGTTTCAAGAATTTCTTTAAAATAACAGATTTGGGCAAAATATTTAAAGATGAAAATGAAAAATAATGGCTAAATAATGAAGTTGGCCGGCCAACGAAAAAAAAAATAGGCGGCAATCCGATCTTTTTTTTTTTTTTAGTTGTAGAGTATTGTTTATACTTCCTTGTATTATTTCTTTAGCCAATTCCTGTTTTTATTTTTACTTTCCTTGTTTTCGTAATGAAAAGCACAGTGTTTACTTCGGGTGAAAGACTTATTTTGTCCCTCGAACTATTAGCGCCCTCGCTACGCTCGGGCGCCAAACCTCGTCTCGGGACTAAATAAGTCACTTTCACCACTCGTGTAACAATGCACCGATAAGCTGCACATTTCTACTAGCGGCGCTAGTGTGATAATATGTGAAAACATTAATTCAGTCAATCGGTATACAAATAGGTTCCACACTCATACTTATATACTTACTGAAATAACTCTTGGTAATCTCAAAAGGCAACACACTGGAGCTATTATATTTATCTTAATGTCGACTACCTTTTGTAATTATTAAATACTAGCTGTGCTCCGCGACTTCATCCGCGTAGTATTGGATTATTGGGTTAAAAAGTATCCTATATGTTAATCCCGGTTATAATCTATCTGTGTTCCAAATTTCATCCAAATCCGTTCAGTACTTTTTGCGTGAAGGAGTAACAAACATACATACATACATCCACACTCACAAACTTTCGCATTTATAATATTAGTAGGATATAAGCAACTGGCGATAAAAAAAGAAAAATGAATATAACAAAATGTTAAAAGACAAGCCCGCTGCGTTTCTTGCCGGATCTTCTCAGTCGAGGTCGCGTTCTGACCTGGTTGTAGATATAAGAAAAAAATTGACAATTTGTTAGTGCTCCCGTAGGCCTAAACAAAATAAACGCTTTGAATTTGAATTTGAGCTAAGTACTCATACTTATAGAGATGGAACAAATAGGTAAATACGGCGAGACGACAGTTTGTCTCATTTCATCGTGTAACTTTGTTCCTCTCAATTTTAAATACGCGACATTCACCATACTTATGTGCATTTATTTTTTATGTAACGAAAGTCCGCAAATTCTGATGTTAAGCATTTACTGCACTGCTTGCACGCTGCTGACCTGAGGGGGGCAGAGGAGAGGCAGGGGGAGGGGTGGGGGGTTGTCTTCCTGCTCTCTCGCTCATCGTACAACGCAGCCATAATAGATACTTTACGCCGAGTGTGGTCCCCTCATCCCCTGGTCGAGCCGCAGTCAACTGGGTACAGCTCGATGGATGTATTCATGCGGCCCTGGGCTCGCCACCTGCCGCGGCATCTAGTACTCCGGTCTATGGTTTTCCTTTTGCAGGCCAGCCAGTATCCAGAAATTGCAAGGCGTCACAGCCCGCGTATCCGACGGCCCTCGCTAAAATCCGGATCCGTACGTACTGTTTCCATATCATTTCCTTAAGATGTCAATTTGGTGTAGTATGTAGTGTGTAGTGAGTGACTAAACTGAATCAAGATGTTCCGAAGTTGAAACTGTCACTGTAAATACATTTTTCATTACTCATACTCTGAAAGTAGGTCTGAAGTTGCCTGAGGAGCGGGTTGATAGTAATACTTTTCCGGCCCGGGAGAATCGCTTTCAACTGACAGCTGTCAAATAATTAAAAAAACTAGTTCCATTTTATCATTTCTATGGAACCATGTTCAAACTTTTTCTACAGTCACTCAATTACAGCACGATGTAAAATTGAAATAACATAAAGTTAAGTAATAATTAAAGGAAATATATATTTAAATGACTTAATTATAATTTAGTTTCAACAATTTCTTTAAAATATCATAGATTTGGGCAAAATATTTAAAGATGAAAATGAAAAATAATGGCTAAATAATGAACAACTGACAGCTGTCAAATTATAAAAAAAACTAGTTCCATTTTCACATTTCTATGGAACCATGTTCAAACTTTTTCTACAGTCACTCAATTACAGCATGATGTAAAATTGAAATAACATAAAGTTAAGTATTAATTAAAGAATATATATTTTTAAATGACTTAATTATAATTTAGTTTCAACAATTTCTTTAAGATAACATAGATATGAGCAAAATATTTAAAGATGAAAATGAAAAATAATGGCTAAATAATGAAGTTGACCGGCCAACGAAAAAAAAAAACAAAATAGGCGGCAATCCGATCTTTTTTTTTTTCGAGTTGTAGAGTATTGTTTATACTTCCTTGTATTATTTCTTTAGCCAATTCTTGTTTTTATTTTTACTTTCCTTGTATTCGTAATGAAAAGCACAGTGTTTACCTCGGGTGAAAGACTTATTTAGTCCCTCGAACTATTAGCGCCGTCTCGGGACTAAATAAGTCACTTTCACCACTCGTGTAACAATGTACTATTGTTACCAATTAAACGTAAGAGAAATTCAACCTTACAGTAAGTATATAAGGACAAATAGTCATATGATGGGTCACGACATGATTCCAGTTTGTTTATAATACCAAGAGTTATGTACAACACATTTTAGTTTACACATAACATACATAGTTTAGTTTAGTTATTAATAATATGCATGTTAGTTTATAAGGTACTAGCGAACCGCCCCGGCTACGCACGGGTGCAATGCTCATACAAAATGTTCGCCAAAGTACCGCCGCACCCGCTATGTCCCTGCATTTTAAATCCTACTAATATTATAAATGCGAAAGTTTGTGAGTGTGGATGTATGTATGTATGTGTGTTTGTTACTCCTTCACGCAAAAACTACTGAACGGATTTGGATGAAATTTGGAACACAGATAGATTATAACCGGGATTAACATATAGGACTTTTTAACCCAATAATCCAATACTACGCGGATGAGGTCGCGGGGCACAGCTAGTCTGTAATATCTTCGAAAATATTTGTTTAAATTACATGCTGTATAGGGTCATATTGATCTATATTAACCTCGGTACTTAATTAGATAAGGATCAATGCTGTATTGCTTAAAATCGCTTCGTAAATGAGCCATTATTTCTCGTAAAAAGTAAAGGATAAAAAATGCTTATTGTGGGTTAAACCTAAGAGATGGACATGAAATGATACGGACGAACTGACTTTGTTTTAGACCTTTTTAAGGTACTGTAGTACATTATTTTGATCTATCTCGTAGGGTACATCCCGCGTTTGCAATGTAAGCGCAAAAAATGTGTACATTTACGACATCACATTAGAAAGCTCTAAAATTATCATTGTTTCACTACTATATTATGCACTAGCGCCCCCCCCCCCCCCCCCGGCTTCGCACGGGTATTCGAGTTTTAGTAAGGATCCCTAATTTTTTTGAAAATATATTATAGCCTATGTCACCCGGGGATAGTGTAGCTTGCCAACAGTGAAATAATTTTTCTAATCGGTTCAGTAGTTTCGGAGCCTATTCATTACAATCAAACAAACAAAGTTTTCCTCTTTATAATATTAGTATGATGTCTTATACATATAAACGTTCCTACCGCATGAAAATCCGTTGCGTAGTTTTAAAGATCCAAGCATACATAGGGACATACAGACAGCGGGAAGCGACTTTGTTTTATACTATGTAGTGATGTATCTATGGGCCTGAGACGCCTGAAAATATTATTTTTTTTCAGGACCGTGCGTCTGATATAATCGTCAACGAAGTGGTGAGTGAAATATTATATAATACAATTAAATTATTCCACAATTCAGCAGAACAACGGAATAGATAATTGGCAGGACATGGCTCTTGCCTATGTGAGGTGTGTTTATTGATTTATTCTCGTTTTCAACGTTGTTCTAGGAAGCCAGAATTAAATCGCCACATGATATGAAGCAGGCCGTAGACGTGAGTGATGGAAATCAATACAAATAAATAAAATTAAAGTCATCATCATCATCATCAGCCGGAAGACGTCCACTGCTGGACATGGGCCTCCCCCATGGAACGCCACAATGGACGGTTGCCCGCTATCCGCATCCAACGGCTCCCCGCGACTCTCACCAGATCGTCGGTCCATCTAGTGGGGGGCCGTCCAACTCTGCGTCTTCCGGTTCGAGGTCGCCACTCGAGAACCTTTCTTCCCCAACGGTTGTCGGTTCTACGAGCGATGTGGCCTGCCCATTGCCACTTCAGCTTGCTGATTCTTGCTTGAAAATTAAAGTATCTGTTTGTACAGTCCAAATAACAGCTTTTTACTAAAGGCATGTATATGAAAGAACAACAAAAAAACAATTCATTTTGTAAAATTTGTCAGTCTGTCGGTTTGTTCCGGCTAATCTCCGAAACGACTGGACTGATGAATCGCGGGGCACAGCTAGTATTAAATATAAAATTGTTTACAAATATTGAATACTAGCTTTTGCAGCTCTGTCTGCAGCTTATCCTATAACCCTATGTGCTTGTGCGCATAAAAGTAAATATTAATAATAAAAATGAAAGTATATTAACTTCAGTTTTATATCTTGCAGAGAAGCGTAGACCAGAATAGTCTGCACGGGTTATCGAGACCCAAAATGGATGATGTAAGTATAATTTGTCATTATTACAAGAGCATTGTATTTCATGTACGGAGTGAGGCCATTTATAATTTCTCCTCAGGAAAAAATGTCTCTCGAAACTCGCGCAAGTGTGGGTTCCCTTGTAAGTTGTTTTAAAACAAATCACATTACTTAAATATTAATTGAAATTGTTAATATCACGTGTTTCTCTTTGTGCAGAAAGGCATTATTGCCAAACTTCACAAGATCAATCGTGCTTCAGTAAGTACACACTCGACATCTTCATGATTATGCCATTCGTAGTTTTGTATCAGCGTAGTAGTCTTAGGCCGGGGCCGCACCGGTAAGGCAACAGCGCTGCGATGCGACGGTGATTTGTAAGCAAACATTTGCTTCTTTAGGACTGGTCCCGGCACAAACTCCCACCACTGTAACTCCTGTAAACCAGGATCGACAATGGCGACCAATAATGACGTCGAGGTTTGACCCTAGACGAGTCGAGGGGAAAAGTTAAATTGTCTTGGAATCCGCACGAATTTAATCGAAAGAAATAATAGGAGGAGTTGAAAGCAAAACATCCACTTCCCTCCGCTCCGGTGCAATACGAGAGACAAAAATTGCTGCAAAACTTTTGCTTATGTGACTCGGACACCGCTATATGTTTATAGGGATTAGTTTTAAAGAAATCGCTTTTGTATCGCAATCGCCTTATTGGTGCGCGCCGGCCTTACCACTCCTCAGCCTTGACGTCACGGGCGCGCCATTATATTGTGTCCGAACGAATCTTTTAGTTTCGGACATTTCTGTATTGAATCGCGCGAACATATTAAGGCCCCGCAATGAGCGATTGCGATGAAACGACAATTTCGTTAAAGCGAACCATTAATTACATAATAATGTTGGAAACAGCATCACGTAAACGAAAATTTGTTTTAAAATCGCCGAAGTATCGCCATCGTATAAAGGGCTCGGCCGCACGAGTTTTCTTTGTTGCGAATTGGGTCTTATGGTGATCGATGATGATAGCTGACGTCATATAATAGCAGGGAAATAATTTCGGCTTTATATTATTATATTGGCTTTATTTTCTTTACCGTGGTCATCATCATGTCATACATTTTTCTTTTTATAATAATATATTATAATATTGTTTTATTTGCAGAAAAAAGACGTAGCTGAAGTCCAAGACCCAGTTAGCTCAAAAAATCGAAAGCGGAACAGTGAGTGATAGCCGTTAGAATTTACAAATGAGGATAAAAATAGTTTTTTCATTACTCATACTCTGAAAGTAGGTCTGAAGTTGCCTGAGAAGCGGGTTGAAAGTAATACTTTTCAGGCCCGGGAGTTTCGCTTTCAACTGACAGCTGTCAAATAATAAAAAAAAAAACTAGTTCCATTTTCACATGTCTATGGGTTCAAACTTTTTCTACAGTCACTCTATTACAGCACTATGTAAAATTGAAATAACATAAGTATTAATTCAAGAATATATATTTTTGAATGACTTAATTATAATTTAGTTTCAACAATTTCTTTAAAATAACATAGATTTGGGCAAAATATTTAAAGATGAAAATGAAAAATAATGGCTAAATAATGAAGTTGGCCGGCCAACGAAAAAAAAAACAAAATAGGCGGCAATCCGATTTTTTTTTTCGAGATGTAGAGTATTGTTTATACTTCCTTGTATTATTTCTTTAGCCAATTCCTGTTTTTATTTTTATTTTCCTTGTATTCGTAATGAAAAGCACAGTGTTTACCTCGGGTGAAAGACTTATTTTGTCCCTCGAACTATTAGCGCCCTCGCTACGCTCGGGCGCCAAACCCCGTCTCGGGACAAAATAAGTAACTTTCACCACTCATGTAACAATGTACTATTGTTTTACATTGGCGAGCAATACTTTAGATTTTTTCATAGAAAATATGACTTTTACAAAATGATCCATGTTTGCAGGTCGTTCATCCATGATAGACTTGCCGCCACCAAATGGCTTCACGGAAAACGAGGTCGACACGGAGATATATAGGAAATACGAAAATATGTTCAAAACCATTGGTGAGCA
The DNA here is from genome assembly GCA_905147325.1 of Notodonta dromedarius. Classification (NCBI taxonomy): domain Eukaryota; kingdom Metazoa; phylum Arthropoda; class Insecta; order Lepidoptera; family Notodontidae; genus Notodonta; species Notodonta dromedarius. The sequence goes on from LR990162.1 coordinate 13,069,267, forward strand.
AATGACAAACGCCGATCTCTACAATTTCAGAAATTATTGCCAACATCAGAAAGTAATGGCAATTACGTTCTGCTTACAATCTGCTCAGTTTACGTTCATTTTCCAGGGTCCAATAAACCCGAGACATTAAAGAAATCTGTGACAATATTTCCTAACCACTCGGAATCCATGTCGGAGGAGCCACAGAGGGTAATTGATAATATTTTTAGCCTTATATTTTTCGTGGTTGCTTTTACCGGCATTTCTTTGATTCTTCTTTCCTATTGCTGTGGTCTATTGCTTACAGTACGGCTATTACTGATAGGTAGGCTAAAACTAACGGGTGGCTAATGCTATAGGCAGGGTAGTGCCAATAGGCAGGTCATTGTTGTTGATAGCAGAAAGGCTAACGGATAGGCTTTTACAAACAGGCTAGCTATCACTGGCTGTCAAGGGCTGTACTTTGCGCCACACATAATGCCCGATTCACATTGCTCAAGTTTTTAACGACGTCAATAAGTTTATCGATCGGAGTGTCAGCGTCGAGTTAAGTGGGCTGGCAAGTTGCCTTTTCGGTGGATTTGAATATAATTGTTCCTTTTTTTTCTGCAAGTAACACCACTCGCGCGGTTGTTGGCTCGCCTCTGTAAAAATTCAAAACGAAGGACGGGCACAAACTTGACCATTTGTGGTGAAAGCAGACACTGTCCAAGGGCTAGTCCCTGTGTGCCCTGGGCCTGTGTCTGCCTCGCCGCTCGCTGACCCTGTCTCACGCGCCGCTCAGGACTCGCGCTCAGAGGAGCGGCGGTCGCAGAGCATGTCCATCACGGTGCTGTGGCTGGCGCTCAACGAGGAGTGCGAGGCCATGGTGAGCTCGCGCGTGCAGCGCCTGTACGTGGCCTACAGCTTCCTGGGCCGCGGCGGCGCCGACCTGGAGACGCCCGTCAGCCTGCCCAAGCCCAAGCACTATGTCGATAAGTGCCATTTTAATTTTAAGAAGAGTAAGTGCCTGTTCTTTATACTTCCTCGTAGGTTTAAGTTGTTAACAATACCACCGCGCCCCCCTGCCTCCCTCTACCTCTGTCCCGCTACCCTGTAGGTCGGCTAAGTTGAGTTCCAGTTGAGTTGTGTGAGTTCCAGAAAACAGCTTAACATCAGGCGGGCCGTATGCTTGTTTGCCGACTTTGTTATATATAAAACGAAAATGACTCGAGATGATCCCAGTGCAACCAGATGATACAGGGCGGCGGCGGTGGCGGGAGTCGCACCCGCAACTACGCTAAGCGGTCGGCCAACTTGCCAGGCTAGCGCTTCCCTGGCGACGATATTATATGTGTACGTCGGTCCCCGGCAGCGTTCCAGCTGGAGGACGCGGACCTGCCGCTGGTGGGGCACATGGCGCGCTGCCGCGCCGCCAGCCGCGCCGCCGACCCCAAGGACTGCATCGTGTTCAGCGTCGTCAGCGAGCCGCCCGAGGACCCGCTGGGGCTCGACAGCTGCGAGGACATCGGGTGAGCCCGCCCGCCCGGCGCCGCCCCGCCCCCCGCCCCCCGCCCCCCGCCACTGACACCGCGTGCCCCGTCCGCAGGTACGCGTACCTGTACCTGGGCGACCTGCTGGAGTACAGCGCCGGCAGCCCCGAGTACACGGAGGTGACGCCCATCCGCGCGGCCCGCGGCGCCGCGCCCGTGTGCGGCGTGCTGGCCGTGCGCGTGCAGGGCCTGGACGTGGCGCGCCGCTGCCTCGTGCTGGCGCAGGACCAGGGCAACGCGCGCGCCGACAGCTGGCTCGCCCGGCCAGGTACACCTCTCCCAATAACGGTCGCCTCGCCGTCCCCTCGCCCCGGTCGGCTCCTGCCCAAGTATACCAAACAAGCAGTAACGATAAATCATAACCCTAAGTATGCACGTCATGTCTCAGTGGATCATGGTCATGTGTTGATAATATTTAGATAGAGATTTTTAAATCTGTGCGAAACCATTATCACTCAATGCAATTGACTGCAGTGCCGTCGTCATCGATCAAATATAACAGCTGGTGCATTTCTTCTTTCAGATCGCTTCAATTTTTCCTAATACTCAAGATTAAAGAATGTCTGTTTAGTTCTTTACCGGTCGACAAATTATTTATGTTAATTATGTATTAAAACAATCCCTCTCCGAATGTTATTTTTATATTTTCATACAGGTGGGTTAATACCCACATTTTAGTCACGAATCAGTTGTCCGAGAAGTTAGCATGGCCATTTTGATTTTGAATAAAACTAAGCTTTGTGATGACTTGTGCTAGGCTTGTGCTGCGTAAAAAAAACATATCGCCTCCTTCTCCTCCAAACACGTCTGTGCCGGAGCGGATCTGTCAGGGGGTCTTCCTCACTGGCAGCCTCCTTCTGCGACATCACTTCCTCGCAGAAGAAGACCATGGCAAGACATTGTTTTGTGCATTTTTTCCATTAATAAACATTATCTGACTGACAAAAAAATATGTAGCTTTAGTCGATTACGGCTATGTTTATTGAGATAATAAAAACGGTTTACAGCACATTGCATTGTAGCACAAGTCTAGCATATTCCGGCCAATCGTAAAATTTTCGAAAAAACTAAATTGCCATGCTGGTGCAAAATGTTTTTATCTGATAGCCGCTTTGTTTTTTGAGATTGTGAGTCGCGATTTGCGGCACAACGCAGCACAAGTCAGCACAAAGCTTAGTTTTATTCAAAATCGAAATGGCCATGCTAACTTTTCGGACGTACGAATCAGCGTACATTTTAACCTATTGATAATTCTAAAATTGTTCTGTATTCAAGTGCAGATCAGTGTTAATCGATTTTCGAACAGCAATAAATCTAGAAGTCGTGTCTAGATCCGCGCGTATCGAAATATATCGCGAATATGTCGTCGGCGGCCAGTCTCGGCGGGGTGCACACGAGCGACGCACGCTCGCCGCGCGCGACACGAATACTCGCGGATACATCGCGATCGCCGATCGAACCGTTTTGTAATAAGCTCTCATAGTGTTTTGCAACCGACCCCTGGCGAGCCCCGATCCATGTGTACATAGCCATACCCCGACTGGCCCCGAGACATGCCGTGTGTGTTGTTCACAAGTGCAGTGAGGGATACAGTAGCACCGGGGGATACTAGGATCACATGAAACGCAACGAGTTTTACAAATATTGTTACACCAACATTTAATGAAAACGTTTTTATACAATTACAGCTTAGGATTTCTGTTCTGAACTAATTACACATGACTCAAAACAATGGATTCTGTACAAGGGGTGTAGTTTTGGACGTAAGACTTTGTGTAAGTTATTAGGATTGGGACTGCGACTGGATATATAATATGTCCATTAATTAAATGCCGCCAAGTAAACCGGACCCTCTAAATAAACGATAAACGTCCTACACATAATTGAAATAAATATCTGTTATAATGATAAATATGATGTCACAACGCGCGAGACAGAACTATCAACAATGTTGGAAACTTCATAATAAACACATCGCGCCGTCGCTGTGACCTACGCTGAAATATTCGTAAGCTATGAAGCTTTCAGAATGTTTCATGACGGCGACGTTTAATGGTTGAAGAATCGCAGTTTGTATAGACGAAATTGACGGCAATTAAACTAAAATGTAATTAGGTAGGTAGGTAACTATTATTCTTCAGTCTATGGACAGTTCAATAATTTTCTTATGAAGGAATTTTTTTGCTGGTGGAAACCGAACATAGAGCATGCTACAGTTGTATTAGAGTCCATTCTTGATTAGTGCAATAATGTTAGGTAAGTACTTATAGGGAATATTTTTTTCTAATCGCCAGATTTCAGCATCTTCGAGTGATTTTGTCATCCTCGAAATGTTACCTATTTATGTTGTGCGTGGTTACAGTATAAATAGGTATACATATAATTATTGATTCGTCTTTTACCCTAAATCATCGTAATCAGATTGATGATATATAAATTTACTGACTCTAGTCTAGCTAAGATTAATCAGTCAATCAATCTGCCGACTGCATAGGCGCTTCGCGTCCTTGCCCCAGTGCCGTGCCAGAGACGCGGACGCATTTAGACTGGCCTACCGGGCCTGCTGTACATACAAACTTTCTTCGACCACCAATTGATGGATTTAAGACCTTACTCCTCGTTATTAAAGCTTTAAAGATAGCAACATTAATTTGTCCTATATTTTTTTCACAAACTTTTTCTGAGTGCCAATTGAAGCATTATGTGCCTTATCCCTTTGATTTAAGCGTGATTGAATGTGTTTTCTTTAGATCGTTATGTGGTAAACAGTGAGGAACGCGGAGCCGGTTGGTGTGATTCGTGCACTGACATTTCGACGTCGAACAGTTCTTTCGTTCTCAGTATCAACTTTTAGAATAGTAACTGTCGTTTGAATGACATCATCTGCAACCAATAGTCTGGCGTTCTTGTTTGTTTTTATCTCTTAACATTTCTTCCATAGATACCTATTTGGCATGTCTGAGACAGGACTGACCGATACCGTGTATGTATCGGTCAGTCCGGTCTCACTTATGAGGTAATATCCGTATTTGTTTACATGTTATTTTGTCCCTAAAGGTATGAATACGGTCAAGTTAAGTAGGTTGATGAAGAATATTTCATAAATAAATAAACCAATAAAAATATTGTTTTTGTATCGTGTCTGTCTGTTTTCAAGTGTACTTCACAAGAGATTACTCTGCCAGAAGTCATACTTTACAATCAGTGTCGGAATTAGTTGGTCTTGATTATAAATGTATTCTGATATACACTTGTAATGTTACTCATACCAAAGATATTCATATGGTATTACGTTCCATTGCATTAATATTATGAATGTCTTCCGTAATAACGTAGGTACTCACTTCTATTTTTACTCTTCATTCAATGTTTCTACGCTTACTAATTTATGTATTGTTTTTAAAATAAACCTTACGTCTGTAGGCTCGTTATAAATAAACTCCGTCTTTTTATACGGGCTACAAAATTACAGCAAAATGTTACAATGAAATGTGGAAATTAGTTATCTATATGAAGGAACAAAAAGAAAATAAAGATTCTATGATTTCCTTCTCTGACTTGCAATACGTCTTTTTTGTTTATCAACATCTTATGCAACTAATCGCCCAACACGAGCCTTTGAAACTCACATCATAGCCATGTCAGCTATCGAGTCTAAACCCCTATCAGCGCCGTTTCACTTGCACTATTTATTTTTAACCGTACTCGTGACATTTCCGGATTCATCTCGACCGAGCGTATTGAGGGAGCGTGATGTATCGTTAGAACACTATCGTGGGAAGCCCAATCAAGAGTTTTCCTATTATTCTTGTTTGTTTCAGCCAGTTGGCTGCGGGTACGATTCCCGCCGGGGCAAATTTCAGAAATTGTCTTTTCGTAATTTGCCCAGGTCTGGGTGTTACTGGGATCGTCCCCAGTCAGTCGGTACAAGCGTTGCTTAATTTGGGAACATACAGTTGGTGTGTCAGTCTGGTGATATTTATTATTTTTTTATTTATATGTCATGTTGCCCGACTTGTGCAGAAACAATAGGAGTTATCGTTGGTATCTATTTTATGAACTGTTTGTGTTGAATTATGCTTTTATTATGATGACTTTATATTGACGCGATTGTCTCTGGGAGCTTTTATTTTCGTCATTTCTTAGGCTTTACATACGTTGACGACTTTGTTCGTTTAAAGTTAAATTAAATTTATCGTTAAATGTAACTCGCATTTATATTCTTTCGTGTTAATCATCATCACCATACTAATTGTCGGTTGGCTTAATTTATTTCTTATTAGTTGCTTATTTGTTGGTTGTGACTCAGTTGCACACAGCGTGGAGTATTTACGCGTATTTACTGTTGCCAGTCGTAGGCGGCTCTAATTATAGCTTCAGCTATTTCAAGTTCACACACTTATGTCTGCCCATCGAATCGCTGGTAAATGTTCAGTATTGTAATAAAATAAATCAGTTTTATTTACGTTTGTTCGCTTTTAACATGATTTCGCGACTTTTAAATCTTCTTTAATAGATAATTCATTTGTCGATTCTAGATCGAAGCATTCCAAATTATTTAAGACTATAAGTTAGATATGATAACCCATTTTTCTTAATAATTTGTGATTTTTCATTCCTAATGTCTTAATCTACATGTCGTCCCTCATGCGCTCGCGCATCTCATAAAGCCCATATACCGGATGTCACCATATCGCCCAATCGCGTCATTGAGATATTCCAGAGTGAGACAGCCGCCACCTTCAACCGCTGCAAGTAAACCTTGGATTATTTTAGTCGCGACCGTTGAAAACTCGCTAGATATGACAGATTTGACGTCTCAAATTAGGTACCTATATCGATAGAAAGGTTAGCAATGACATAATTAATTATTGTGATCTATATGTGAGGGTACGCCCTCCGACCAGGTGGGATGACGATCTGCGAAAGACTGCAGGCAGATGCTGGATGCGGCAAGCTGAAGACAGGGCGCTATGGCGCTCATTAGGGGAGGCCTATGTCCAGCAGTGGACAAATATAGGCTGATGATGATGATGATGATGATATGTGAGGGTAGTGTGACGAAAATTTTCTTGAAATTGAAGCGGAGTAGTATTATCCTTAGGAAGCTTTGTCTGCTTTTCTCTTAAAATGTCGAAGTTTTCCATGAGAAGACCTTTGACCGCTTGGCGCTTGAATATAATACATTCTCTAGTCATAGTAAAAAGTTCATGTATAGTCAACTATTTGGCAAGTGGCAGTTGGCAAGCCGTTGACAGGTGATGTTGCGCCACACACGCGCGTGTAGTCGCGTCCAGCTGTAGGTACTCTCAATAATAATAATTCAGGAATCAACTACATGCAGGTGTGTGAAACGTTACTGCCAAAATGAATATAATGGCTTTATTTGTGATGGTCACGGTGATCTGAATCATGATGAATTAGAAAGTCTTATATATAAAATTCTCGTGTCACAATGTTAGTTAACATACTCTTTCGAAACAGCTCGACCGATTTTTATGAAATTTTGTGTGCATATCGGGTAGGTCTGAGAATCGGCGACTATCTATTTTTCATACCCCTAAGTGATAAGGGTTGTCCACATTCCACGCGGACGGAGTCGCGGGGCACAGCTAGTTTTAACTATAATTTTTGCTTAATTTATGATCACCAAGAGTATGTTCTCTTCTGTCAAATCTAGCAATAGTTCAATCTGAATTCTTGATCCTATGCACCAAATTAGGCCTGTATTAATGATCCATCTAAGGTCTGAGGGCAATCTTAAAAATGCATTCATTCTTATGTCATACCTGCCAGTACAAAATGTAAGGTCGACAGCTCACTCGAGATCGCTCTCAGACTTGGAGCGATTCTACGTATTGTAGCTAATTCGGTTGTTGTCTTCTAAGTTTTATAATTTAAAACTTTTTAAACTGTTTAAAATCTTTTCAATATATCGTTAGAGTACCTACTTATTGTTTATCTCTTGTCCTCTATTGACTGTATCTTCAAACGATTACCCAATGTTACTTTTTTCTCCAAAACTGTTTTGAATCATACCGTCATTTGATACATATTATTATTGTGGTGTTGTAAACTCTTAACACTGTTACTGCACATGAGATCACGCGTATTTGTAATTTCTTGATCTTGACGAGCACCACATCGGGATCGAGTTCAAAGTACTCATTTGTTAAACATTTTATATTTCTGCTAGACGTTTCACGATTTGACGTCACTGGACGCAATTGATAGCAAAAAATGTGATAAAGCGTAAACGACATGGATTTCCGAGCAGAGTAAATTAATGAAATGGCATTTTATTATAGTTTATGTATTTTGAAATTTAATTATAGGCTAAATATTCAGACGAGTTGGACTTAAAAATATCACGACATTACATACTACGCACATTAAACTATTGAGATATGACTAAATACTATCTCGTCCTTGTTATGCCGTTATTGTATGAACAGGACAACAATAGATTTACTTTATATTTTTAGGTGTGCAGCATCTGCATAGCGTTACAAGTAGATACAGATATTTATTCTATTTTGGATAATGAAAATTAGTTTAGAAAAGTACTTAAACAAAACGAATTCTCTAACGATACGCACGAACGAGACACAGTGAAACACACCCCCAGTGATCAGTGAACGGAGTGTAACAGTGCTGTGAAATAAAATAATTAATATAATAAACGCGCACACGCAACAAGTGACACGCACACAGTCACACACGATGGAACACGACACACAAGACACGATGACCAAAGAGGCGATAGGTCAGTGTTCAATGGTTTCATAAAAGATGAACAATGACAGAAATGTAATTGAAGGTCCTATCAAACGGATTGTGGAATGTTTTAGTAAAAAACGCTTTACATATCTTACGCTTATTATAGAAAAAGAAAAACACCAAGATCTCTTGAGATACATTTGTATAAAATTATGATACTAACATTTAAATAAAAAATAGTTAGGTGACGACGACTGCTAGGCGCAGTGGTTCGAGCGTAGGCCGCTTGGGTGACTGCAAATGGTGGTTTCGGCTTCGATTCCCGCCGGGGCAAATTTCGGAAATGGCCTATTCGTAATTTGCCCTGGTCTGGGTGTCACTGGGATCGCCCCCAGTCCATTGTACGGTACCCATAGTACAAGCGTTGCTTAGTTTGGGACCATACAGTTGGTGTATCAGTCTAGCGATATTTAATATTTATTTAAATCGAACAGTTTCAGAATCCGTTTGGCATCTAACATTGAATTTCTTATCTTAATTTATGTCGTTTTATAATATTTAATTTTATTAATTGTCATTGTTCTTCTTAAAGCTATTGGAATGTAGATGTTATTACTATCCATACTTTATTTTCTCATTTTAACAGAATTTCAACTGTAGTAAAACGCTGACCGTCTGTTGACACACTATACATACATACTACCTATTATCTATGATACAAAGGCTACTGAAGACCAGCCAACAATACTAGACAGCGTTCATAGATAAATAGACATTTCACCTATCACGTCTTGATTGATTTATAGCCATTTGAAACAAATATATTCACAATAGAATTGAATTCAGAACCCATTTCTGTCTAGTTTGTTAATCATTTTGGAGCCGTATTGGCAAAATGGTAGTAAATCTTAAAAGGCCGTACTATAACTTGCGCCTTCATTTCATTGGAACATTATTCTATCACTTAACAACTAAATACACAGTGTTGTAGAATTCGTATTTCAAATAGTTGATTTATCTATGGACACGTGTTGAACGGTTAGACTTTAAACAACTTCTCATTAGCACTGATTACTATTAGAACTGACACTGAATTTCTAGAATAAATTAGAACTATGGTAGCACCTTGGGATGTTGGTCTGTTAGAAACTCAGCATGCACTCCTTGCTACTGTTCTTATTGCTTTACTAACATGAAGCTGTCTACTTTACTTTTATTAATAACAAAGTTATTCCATAATAGATAATGATGGCATGTTTCGCTTATCCTGGTGTCGTAAAAGCATTTCAGCTGCATCAATTCGGTTTTTTTATCACAAAGCCTCAGTATCTTCTATTAATTGTAATGTATTTTCTACCCCGCCTCCTATTGCGATACATCTCAAAGTATATTGGATGCAAGTTGAAATGTAACGTCATACTCACGTTCTTTCTGCAAGATTTCTACTTCTTCTGATGCATGTCATAGTTTCTCTTTCTGTTCTCTTCTTTCTTCTTCTACCTAAACGTTCTGCTTCCTTGTAACGATCGTGTCAACATCGTGCGTGTTGTGTGACGGGGTTGCGGTTGGTTGGTTGCGCAGAGTTCGGCGAGTGGTTGAGCCGACGTGCAGTGCCGGCGCTGCTGCGCGTGCGCAGGCGGCTCAGCGAGAGCGAGGCCAGGGCGGCCACGCTGCGCCTCACCATGGATGTGAGTATCATTTTCAGTTACTTTATGGTTTGATAGATACACAAAACGTCCAGATATATTAAATACTAGCGGCCCGCCCCGGCTTCGCACGGGTACATTGCGGTTACATTATTCGATTTTTAGTAATAATCCCTAATTTTTTTGAAAATATATTATAGCCTATGTCACCCGGGGATAGTGTAGCTTCCCAACAGTGAAAGAATTTTTCAAATCGGTTTAGTAGTTTCGGAGCCTATTCATTACAATCAAACAAACAAAGTTTTCCTCTTTATAATATTAGTATGATATTGAATATTCCACTATATACATGATATGCCGAAGGTATACATTTATCTACGTACGTACCTTAATACGCAGAAAGCATTAGAAATTGAAAAAATACAGATATAAATATAGGTAAGTAAACAAATGTGAATGACTTCGTTGAAGTCATGCGTGACACAAATTGGTACGTGAGAACTAACTACGGAAGCCGAGCACTGTCACCATGTTTTGAAAGAGGTGATGATGAACAAGTCAACGAAGTAATAACCAACTATTAAGGAAACTATTGGTAAAAGTCAAATAGGTAATAGCAACGAAAAAAATTTGATGATTTTATCACTCAATCAGGTGATAAAGGTAAAGAAATAAGTTTATTAAGAAATCAATGAATGACGCGACGATGATATTAAATGGCCGATTAATTTTGAGTTATCACCTAAAATAGTGACTCATGTGCATTACATTCGGTACCTAATGCACAAATAAACAACTGATGCAATTCGTTTTCTTGGCAAGTCCGCGCGTTTAGTCGCGCGCATGCATAACGACTGCAAACGCCGCAAACCAAACTACCGGATGAGAATGTTTTCGCTCGTAAAAGACGTATAGGACGGTATAGGATTCTCGTTGACTTAGAATGAATCAATTTAGATCCACACATTCATTTCAGTGTAGATCTACATTCTTGTATTTTTAAGCCTCGTCGCGACACAGTTACTTAGGAATATTTATTTTTGAAAATCTTACCTTAGTTTTACTAAATCCAAATATTTATTTGATTGAAAAGATAGTAAATTTTCAGCTTTACGAGGGGCGCTTAGAGTTAAACTCGTGTTGAAAAGTAAGCCTCTTCTTTTGCGTCTTTAATAAAAGCGAAAAAGTGAGATCAACTGGCTCCCATCACAATATGGGCCGCCCAAATGCTGGCAAACCCGGTATTGACCAACTTAAACTCGAATATTAGTACAATTTCATATCGCTTCTCGTTGGCCGTAGCGCGTGCAGTCTCGGGGAACAGCTGGTAATTTATAAAGCTCATTGTTTAATATCTCACATAAACGTCTGTCATCCTATAAGCTGTAACTAATATACGTCCTGCAAGGAGTAGTTACTCGTCCCATACTGTGCACTGCCAGTTATTTTTCATCGTCACCACTCAATTAGATAATCGTGAAGTATTATGATTCTCTAAATTACTTTTTATCTCATGTTGTTGACAAATCTTTATTACTCGTCTCGATTGCCAGACCGACTCTTACGTCTTCCGTTATATTTTTAAACCTCATTTATATTTATGCGAAAGATTAGCTTGATGAGCTGATAATTATAAAGATCGGACTAACTTACCTAGTGACGTCCGATCCTCAATTATGTGAAGTAATCTCGTCCTCATTTATGTACTATGTAGTATGTACCTTGTACTACTGCGCTGACACAATCTTCAAAGTTTATCGTAAAACCGAACGCACCCAACACTATGGCCCAGCCTTCCCGCGCTCTGTCCGGACCTGTCAATGTCATTATTTCGAAGCAATAACACAACTTTCCAATGGGTTATGCATGGGCCGGGATGGGATTAGGATGAGGACGAGATTACTTCACATAATTGAGGATCGGACGTCACTAGGTAAGTTAGTCCGATCTTTATAATTATGTTTCGTAATCTCGTCCTCATTTATGTACTATGTAGCTGTTTAAAGAAGAAAGTTGTGTTATCAATCATTGTTTATTAGGTATTCCAGTTAACTGTAACAGAAAATAATCAAGTAATTATCTATGTAATTAGTAATAATCAGTCAAACAATCAGTCTTCAATCAATATAAGTTAACAGGCAACCGACAATGTTGGATATCTATACTAAAAGTTGAACTTATTTCTTACAGAAAATTGTAACAAACAAAATAACTGTAACAAACATATAGGTACCTATATATAGGTATGTATTTATCACAAATCACAATCACAATAGTTATTAAGTACCTGTTATATAATATACTATTAAATATAACATAACAAATTTAAATTATTTTCCTATAAGGAAGTATCTATAGAACACACTGCTTGGGCAAGGGCGTTGGGATCAATTGGTATTTTATAAAAACGGGCAAGGTGCATGAATTTGCAGTCCAGCCAGCTGTCTTCCTTATGATCTCCATATTAATACCGCTTTCCGAAGCTTTAGAGGTCGATGCATGATGATGTCTTGTGCTGTGTGCTGTGAACTTAGTGGTATCCATGCCACTGCTGGATAATGTTTTATCCACCTACTAATAGATGCAATGGAGGCTGCATGGTATGGCTTTCTTAAGGTTAGAATTATTGTCCTACAACCTTGCCTGATATATTTAGTTGTTTCTAAATAACACAATAGTGTAGGTACTTGAAGTGTAAATATTAATATTTTCTTTGAAAAATGGTAGAATTAGATTCGGCTGAGACCTATTGGGACCAGATGTTTTAATGTTATCTGGAATTGTTATATCAATATTCCCTCTATTTATAGAAATATTGTCCATATATACCAATAAGATACAATGTTTGCATTATCTGTGCAGTCACAAGAGCTAAGAGCTTAATCAGCTTTTTAGTTAATAATTTTAAATTAAGAGTTTCAATAGTAAATAACCCAGTTAAATAATAAAAAACAATATTTGGATCCCATACAGCTTCATACTTAGGTTTCTTTGGCCTTAATCTGTATAAAACTCTGAAAAACCTAGTCCTTCTCTCATCTTTTCCTAGATAGGAGCCTAAGACAAGCAATATTGCTGATCTAATAGAATTAATCTATTTAATTATCAGTCTTTATAACTAATAATTTAAGGTATGAAATTGTTTGTGTTCATCTGTCCAGTGTCCATGGCTTTATGTATCATTCATTACATACTAGTCCCCATCCAGTAAGAGAGGCATCCGAAACCAATTTCAATACTGAAATTAAATTGTTTTATTTTATTATAGCCCTTTGGAATGCGGGTTGACAAACAACTTAAATCTCTTAGGACTTCCTCCGTTATACATAGAAATATATTGTAATTTTCATTACTGGTTTTTTAAAGCTGTTGTTATAATTGAATATGATCTCTTTTTCTTTGAGAAAGGGAGATGGAAAACTGGACAGAGTCTAAAACAAACCCTAGATACTGACACTTCTGTCGAGGTACTAAAATAATTTTATCTGTATTTATTATGAATCCAAGCTTTTCCAGGGATTCTTTAGTAATGGACACATTATTTACACATCTCTCATATGTGTCTGGCAAGACAAAGAATATTGTCTAAGTATATGATAGATAACAAACCCAATGACCTCAGGTAAAAAATAATGAGCTTCATTATCTTTGTAAAAACATGGTGCTGTACTTAACCTGAATGGAAAACAAGTAAATTCATACAAATTATCTTTAAATAAAAAACTAAGGTAGCGTTAGATTTCTCAATGAACAGTAAGTAATGTGCATTTTTAGATCAATTGTGGTCATAAAACTTCCTGTGGTCATAAGTTTTGATATTGTTCTTATGCTCTAGTTTAAAATGTATGGTATCCACAGACTTAAGATTTTTGAGATTAAGTATAGTTGGCTTAGCAGTAATACTTCTCCAGTATTCAGAAAAAATAAAATTAATCTACCAGTTTGTACATCATTCAGCGATGACTCCGGTCATGGCGACGAGGATGATGCTGTTGCCTCTGTGGTGAACGCTTCAGGTGGTCCATAGTTGGTGTTGTCATTCGCCTCATCGTGGGTCTTGGCCCACTCGGACGTTGCATCTGTTGTTGCAGTCCTTGGTAGTCTAAATGACCCTTGGACTCGACAGGTAGTTTAGGTTGACTATGGGTATTTATTAGTTCTTGTGCTGACTTCTTCACTGCCTTATAAGCAGTGACCCTTTCTTGGAGTTTGTCACCGAACAGAAATTTAGATATGGGGGTTTTCTCCATAAGGTCTTTAAGATCCTTATTGAGGTTTGGGAGAATTAAAGCTCTACGTGTTAAAGAGCTGTCATGATATAAATCACAGAGCAGTCTTGCGGAATCACTTAATGCCTCTATTACTTGAGTATTCTGACTGTCAGTTATCAAGGTGTTGAGTACTTTACCTACCGCTGTTATTGCACTGGCAAGCACGGCTTGTTGGCCACTTATTCTTGTATCTCTTTTTATTCCATTCTCATTCATGGCTGCGGCCACTTCATCATTTAATTTTGGTGTTACCAGTAGTTCAAAGTTCCGGGGAGAGTCATATTTTTTCATGACCTTATCTTTTGTGTCAATGTTGAGACCATCTTTCAAAATTGCAGTCCAGCGTTGTACCAAACACTCATGTAGGTCAATAGAATTATTAACACAGGGTGTACCTTCCTGGCCTAAAAGTCCTTCTATCTCTGGTACAAGGGAATTTGGTTCCTCTGTAACCTTACGAGTGGGAGCTGTCACCGTTTCCACTTCTAGACCTGCCCCCCCCCCCCCTTTTTGTTGTCTGAATAGGGTCACTGGGTTTAACCTCCAAGTTGTATTCAGAGACGGGTGACGACATAAAACCGCGGTGTGGAGTTCGGCTGCGTCGCGTCTGACTTCTCGGCGTGGGGCTGCGTCGGCGATATGAACGACCTCTTGAGCGCGTTCGACAAAAATCGAATTCGCGACAGTCATCTAAGAAAATGAAGGAACTGCATTAGTTCTAGATAATGATATCTAGATCCAATAATATCCAAGGCTAACCTCTCGTGAAAGCTCTAAGGATGCAGTGAGACTGTTTTCAAACCACGAATGAACGTAAGTAGGTACCAATGGCTAACCTCTCGTGAAAGCTCAAACATGGTGTCGTTCATTAACAATATTGGGCACTAAACGTTCTCATGGTTAACCTCTCGTGAAAACTCTTGAGAATTGGCACTAAACGTTCTCATGGTTAACCTCTCGTGAAAACTCTTGAGAATTAAGTGTTTTTAAGACTTTCTTTGTGTTAAGTTCAAGGACAACGAGGTTTTCAACAATCGAAGTTTTCAACGATTCACGGTAAAAAACAAACATAATCTAAAACTAACCTGAAGATGAGTGACGACGCCGCTTACTTAACTTTCGTTCCAGTTTTTCCAGTCGTTGGCTGAGTGTATCCACCAATTTTCGATGTTTTCCCATATTTTTTCACTTTTCTTAAAAATTTACGTGTGAACAGCGCATCGCACAAAAAAGTACAATGACATTGACAGGTCCGGACAGAGCGCGGGAAGGCTGGGCCATAGTGTTGGGTGCGTTCGGTTTTACGATAAACTTTGAAGATTGTGTCAGCGCAGTAGTACAAGGTACATACTACATAGTACATAAATGAGGACGAGATTACGAAACATAATTTACCGAAGACTACGTTATTAATGTTATTGTAGATTGGTTATTTAGTGTTGAAATCTAAGCTTTTGTGTTTTGCAACCAGCTCTTTGCATGCTTTATTACTTATATTATCGAGTTGGCAGGGCTGAAAATCACCAACTGAAATTGTCAGTGGGCCCCGAAGACCCGAAAATTATTTTATATCTTTCAGAATTATCATTTCATTACAGCGACATCTAACAAAACAGTCGCGTACTACCAATAATCTGATAATATCGCGTACAAGACATACATGAACCCGTGCGTGAAGCTTAATGTAGTATGTAGAAAAATCGAGAGATGGCGCTTTATGCATTTAACAAATTTTACGATCGATTTTAATTATGTTAATCTATTTTTAAATGCCTGAAATCATTAGATGCGAATACAATAATTTATTTAGAAGTGATAAAATCCATTGTTTTAAGGAAAAACTTTGTGTGTCTCGGATAAATTCAGAATGAAATATGTATGGAGAACACGATCGACCCCTTCGCCTTAAAACATATTTTTGTGATATCTACAAGGGTAGGGACTACGGATAGTTTTAAATGCTCTAATATCAATATGCAGTTGAAATACCGTAATTAATACCGTAATACCTACGCATCAAAAGTCTAAACAAGCTTGGTAGTAAAGTCGAAAACTTTTAAATAAGATATTATAATTAATGAAATTATATATTACTTGGAACAATGTTTATAAGTGCAAGAAGAGATCATCGGAAGCCATCTTTCATTGCTCATAATATTTTTAAAAGCACCATGATCATCGTTCAGATGCGACAGGCCAGTAAAAGACGATGATTGATGTTTGCATTAGCAGACATTTTAAAACGTGCAATTTTTTCTCTCGAAGTTGAAAACCGCGTATTTCCTGACACTCCCAAGGGTTCTATTTGTAAGTGCGGGCTATTTCTGTGCCCCGTGGTACATTGTTGTGGCGTCGGCGATTTGACGAGTGTCCGCGTAATTACCAACCACAGTACAGACCAATTTTTACAGACCAATTGATTATTGAGAGCATTCGCGCACATCCCTCACACGTTTTATACCTAAATAGATCTAGATCAAAATCATATCACGGTTGTACTCACCTACTATAGTTAAGGACGGCCACAGTTCGCCCGCAGCGCATCAAAATAACCAAAAAAACCATAATATAACTCGATTAAGGTACATTACGGTAATCTCTGTAGCTTTCTACAACACCAAAGACTACCATAAACCTTACGAAAAAGACGAGACAGGATGCAGGCGTCACAAGTTGGAGAGACATAACACATAATAAGATAGAAATGGCACTGTCTTGTATGAATGGGGTGATAAGGGCAGCACAGTTTACTAATCCTTGAACAATGGAATCAGTCTAATTTGCTAATTCATTACCGTCTTTGCCCTCGCTTCTTCCCGTTTCGCGGTGTAGGCTTTCTTAATCATGAGCTAGGCTGAACTGATTAATGTTCTTCTGGACTTCAGTCATCCAAGTTGTCTGTGGCCTGGCTCGTGCTCTCTTTCTTGCAGGCATGGAAATCCACTTCTCAATCGCATTCACGACGTGGCCATCGGGTCTTTACATTACATATCCGTACCATCTTAGCCTGGACAAGGAAAGTTTATTGATGATACGCGCCACCTTAAAACTATTACCAAATGATTATCGTACTATAAAATTAGCTACATATAAGTAGTACTATTTAATTTGCCCTATATCAACACCACTCGTCAGCAACAGTTCGGAATAATTTTATTTTCAGTGTGCCGCATTCCTCCGTCGCTGGCTTTAGATATTGTATAATGTATTATTAAGCGGGCCCTGAGGACCGTGGCCGTGAAATTCTCAATGATATTGCTAAAACAAGATGTCTCTTGTGTTTTTATTGCATTTGAACGTGAAATTTTGCGGAGTTGGTAATCTTCTCTTAAACATGCCCCTTAGGGCAAAGACTAACCGTAGAGAAAGATGATACATATTCATTATCTTTCTCTATGTTTACTCTTATGCATTCGTATTCCTTTTATTATTTAAATTTGTTTAGTTCAAAATCCACCTTTACTTTTACAAAGAGTCGTTTCTATCAACTCTAGGTAAACTGCCTATTCAAATACTGTTAAGTCAAAATTACCAACAAGTGTTAAATAATAATCAAACACCGTCCCGAAAGCTCTTGTGTAACGTTTAAGAAAAGAAATGTTAAAACATCGTTTAAAATATTATTTTCGGAAAAAATATGGGAGAAATCAAACGGTTAGAACATGTTTTCTAGGACTTGACTCATTTATTTCACTGGGCAGAGACATCGTGTATTTCGCACCACCTACTTAATTGATGATGGCGGTGCGATGACTAGAAAGAAAAAAATAAACTAGGTTTTCAATGTAGAACTGTCTACCGGTGACTAGAATCTAAATTGTTTGCTGTTCGGGTTCTCTCGCCGATCATATAGTAGTTTGAATTTTAGACTGCAAAAGATTTTCCAACCATTCAACGTAATAAATTAATTGAAATGGTAGTAGAGCCACCAAATTCTATTATTTGGCACAAATATATTCTTCATCATAACTTTTAAGACTTGACTGCATAGTTATTATATTCTGAACGTAATTGCACTACAAATTACTCGTAGTTGATGCAAATTCTCCATGGATCGCTACTCAATTGGAAAAACCCATTGTGGTTTATTGCCTACCCACCCCCGTGATGTTCCAGACTAAACAGAAAGCAAGACATGCTCATCCCAGTCATACACGTGTCAACAACATTTGGCAAACGATATCGGCAACCGAGAGGTGTTCCCAGAAACCCGGCGGACAAGTTGAACCGAGCGGCCCTGAACCAGTTAACTAATAATAAAAGTGCTAATTCGGTTACGTCATGGGGGCCAGTTGGAAAATTATGAGAAAAGCCAATTTACGTTTAGAGACCAATTTGGTCCTGATAGTTGTAGTTGGTAGGTACTGTCGTCTATCTGGACGCAAACCAAAGGACCGTTTGATGCTTCAAGGATGCTCAAAAGACCTTCAGGAATCAATTTAAAATTCACTTATATAATATACTAGCGGCCCGCCCCGGCTTCGCACGGGTATTTAGATTTAGTAAGGATCCCAAATTAAAAAAAAATATAATGTAGCCTATGTCACCCGGGGATAGTGTAGCTTCCCAACAGTGGAAGAATTTTTCAAATCGGTTCAGTCGTTTCGGAGCCTATTCAATGCAAACAAACAATCAAATCTTTCCTCTTTATAATATTAGTATAGATAATCAATATTATTATTTATCTATATTCGTTAAAGGCAAACATCAATGACATGAGTGTTTGAAAAATGTTAACCAATGTCAATAAAGGATAAACTGTAAACACCGATAACATTGCCGTAATGAAACAATTATGCAAACAGAATATAACCACTACCTTAGATCTATAAGTACAAAGGGAGGTATAGGCTTCTTGACCTATGTTATAGTATGCTCTTATGTTAAGAGAAAGTCTGTCAACAAAGCCAGGGGATATTTAGTTTAGAATGAGTGATGAATAGTATTTTTACTCGCTAAAACTATTGAAACGATGCCTGTGTCAAAATGTTTAGGATTATCGATAAATCACAGTATATTTACTAGTTGCGCTTACGCATATACCTAAGTGTTCCCATCAGTCAGATAATGTACCGATATTCAATACAAATGTCTAATATTAATTACTTTAGTTAATTTTTCTATTAAAGAAATGTTACCGAGTAGTGATTTGTAGAGTAGAGTGTTGTTAGATAGTATCAAATCTTACTCCATATAGGTAGATATTAGAATATTATTTTGTGGACCAGAGGGTCGATTGATTAGGTCCAAAGTTGTAATAAGAATTCTAATACAATATTAGCATAATTATTCTCGTTACTTCCAATGGAGCAGAGAAAGGGAAAAAGGCTAAAAAAATTAAACCAATATTTTAATGTCCGGCAATAAACGTCCGCTAATTTGAAGTGCGCCATAAATCCAAGCGCAAATTAAAGGAAACGCGGACAATGTTCGCGATGCACGCCGTTTATTTTATCACGCCTCTCGTAAAAATATTGAACAGAGGAAACCGGGAGAGAATTCGGGTTATGTTTTGCTGAAATAAATACCTAAGTGCTTTATACGTTGCAGAGAAGTCCTTTATTTATGGTTTGTGTCTCACTTGTATTGTCACTGCGGTGAACAAGCTTTTAACACCGTTTTAAATGGCTGACCAGTAAGTATGTAATTTTACGATTATTTTCCCTGGTTTCTTCAATGGTATTGAGATAGGGTTCCATTCTATGCTATGACCTCTATAGTATGACCTCTTGTATGGTTCTTTAATTTCCTATAACTAAATAATTAGTATCATTTTAATTTATACTTTACTGTTGTATAATTATGATTCGTTTTTCTGTTGGTAAATGGCAGTCGCAGAGGCGCACAATAAATTTCGTAGTACTGCATTTATCATGCGGTGCTCCTTGTAACGTCAAGTTTGAATTAATGCTGTGTATTTGCGAAGGGCCCGTGAAGTATGGAGGCGCATCCAGATTTATGAGCTTATAATTAGTTTGGATGCGACCCAATTCGACGCACCGTGTTCCGGTGAATGCATCATACATTTTTATTGAAGTATGTATTTATTTATTGCTATTGTTTGCATAGGAATATCTAGTCGATTGTCGAAAGCATTGTAAATTGTAGCGCATAGGTCTCAAAATCATTTATAACTCGATCGGTAATAGGTATTGTATCATCGATTTTAAGTAGGATAATCAAAGGGCCTCTTTGAAGACAAATTCTCGGTTGTATCACCCACAGAAGATCTCGTGTTAAACCTACCTGCGTTTCATAAAAAAATGTGAGAAGCAAGAGAAGAAGAAGAAGAAGTAGTGAGAGAGCCGCTAGCCCACCCCCTCCCTCTGTCTCACTATATTTCAGGTCCGCAACGTGCGAGCAATTCGTTCGGTATTACCTACAAACTTTCTTTCAGAGTCACTTCAGGGTTCTGAAGTCAAACTAGGACCTGTAGAGTTTTGTCATATCTATGATTTTTGGTTTTGGTTCGAATTTTATGTTTATTTATAGTTTTGGGTACAAGACGAGCCCTTTTGGTCTTAATTTACTTTAGTCTTTCGTTTTTTTTTGTGGTTTGCGCCCGTGAGATCGCCAAACGGGCCCAATGGAAGACCAGCGCTGGTTCTTGTCAACCAGCACATGCTGAATTGGGTCCGTTTGCGGCGAGCAGAACTTGAAATATTTTTTTATTATCTTATATTCTTTTATTTTATTTTTCAGCTAGTGCCAATAATGTTTTTATTTCTCTCTTTTCTTTCTATATCTATCTAAATGCTTAAATATGGTACATTCTTTGAAGATTACAACAGCCGCTTAGATTGCAATGCATGTAGCAATCTCATAGTGCTACGATACACTCATACTTTATTTGAATGCTACGTTCTTGCTCTTCAGAGTCCAATTTCCAGCGATCGTATTGCCATTATTTCAAGGTAATAACATTTGTCTTGTGCGAGTTGGGAGACCCGCCAACCCGCCCGTGCTGTGTTACAATACTTTTGAACCTGAACTACAAGTTACCGCGGCTGTTTTACGGTGTACCTATAAATAACAATCTTGGCGATGGCCGCAGCTTTTTATTTCACTAATCGCCGTCATGGCAGAGATCTCGACGTTATTTAATTATTTATTTTATGATGAGTGCCATCATCATCAGCTCGTTCAAGATAAATTAAAATAGGTACCTACTTATTATTAGAAGTTACGGTTATTTAATCCTCACGAGTGACTATAAGCAGGCGCAATAATTGATTATTCTCCGAAATACCCCCGGGTCGTAAGCTACGAAGACCTGTCACGCACGAGTTAAGCTCGTAAAAACTATTATGCCTACATTCGAACGTAAATTTTTTATTGAAAATTGTCTATGTACCTATACGCAGTATTCCCCTTAAAATCTAAAAAAGCCTCCGTGTCCTTCGGTACAAATAGTTTCCTACTCGATTATTACCTACTAGCGGCCCGCCCCGGCTTCGCTAGGAGTTTTAGTAACCCAACAGTGAAAGAATTTTTCAAATCGGTTCAGAAGTTTCGGAGCCGATTCAATGCAAACAAACAATCAAATATTTCCTCTTTATAATATTAGTATAGATAATTTCGCGATACGATTGCGCATGATTACTCTTCATAGACATTAATTATACCTAACCAAGCTTTGTTTATAACTGAACATTGTAACGATGTGCTGTGGTCTTCGCTGTAGAACTATATTTATGACGCGAGGCGCCCGTACGGCTGATGCGGTGTAGTCTTGTCCCAAAAATACTAGCCAGTGGTTTTTCAACAATTAAGAAAGTGCTTTCTCTGTTTAAACTGCCAAGTGAGATGGCAGCATTTGTATTTATTTCAGTAATTAATATATAACGTCCACATTTTTAGCAGGTGTAAATATATGGTCGGTCCTTTGAGTAAGGTATTTATTTATTTAAACACTATGCACAAGTAAAAACACAATGTACAAAGGCGGACTTAATGCCTTAGGCATTATCTACCAGTCGACCTTAGGGTGGTGCAGAAACAACTTGGCGGGCATTTACAATACAAAACACTCTATAGGTGGAGAATTTCTTAAATTTTTGGATCGTTTGCTCCATTTATTTCATGTTATACAATGGCATAGTCTGAATGGTTTATCTAGAACAACGTCACTTGAGTAAGGACGTAAATAATTTACCGATAGGTTATTAGACTCGAAATAACACTCCAACCCATTGCCTCACCTTGTTATTATTATACAGATCGAAGTATTGTTAGCACATGCCCCACAGGTGTAATAAATCCAAACACATTGCATAGACAAGTTTGCAAACAAATTCTAGAAATAAGCACCAGAAAGATGAAAAATAGAAGCGCGTTGGCGATATTTTCTTGGAATCCTTTAAATACACGCACTAGATCTGTGTCTCTGCATTTGTCCGCGCATCTGGGTCTCTGAACAACATCCAATAAGATGACCTACCGCCGAGAGCCATGTCGCTTAATTATAACGTAGGTAGGCACTCAAAACAATGTCTAGTTTTGTTTAATGAGTACTTTCATCTCGCGTTTGATCTAATCCATTAATCATTTGTGAGCGGCCGGGCCTATATACTCGTAGAGTATAAATTAGATGGTATGACATGTTCTATCTACCTTTGCTGATCTGATAAAAGCAAGGATACAATCATTAGATGACAGCTGTCAGAGATCCCCATCCGAGCACCCGCGGTAGTGTCCTACTAACCCTTGTCCTAGTACATATTTTTAATTTATTTTTAAACAATTTGTAAACCATTTTGAACCGTATATTTTCCTTGTGAATCAGCCAAACCGTCATTCAAGTATCCGTCAACAGGCCGTCAGGTTTTTGTGCAGTGTTGCAATGTTGGAAGCCACTTTTATTTTGCAGTGCGCTTGCGATGATTCAGAAGGTAATCCGTAAAAATATAAAAAGGAACAGTCACAACAATTTAGATATTTGCATTTAGTTTGCTTCAATGAGATTGGGAGACAACATATTAGCTAACTCAAAGAAATGGTCTAAAAAAATGTAGGGATGAAAAACCAACTTATTACAGGTCAGTTCTTTATCATAAAAATCTAGAAAGATACTTGAAAAACCAATACAATCTTTATTGCTTACTGGCAGTACTTATTCTAAACTGATAATAGTATATCAGGAGGAAAACCCTCTGCTGTTTCGTGTAGAGGTTTTTCCTCCCTCTGCTGTTTCTATAATTACCTTTGAGTCACAACTGATGACGAATCATTACGACTACTATCTCTCGGAACTTTCCAACATACAAATGCAAACAAAGATTTTCGCATGATCACTCACTTCGCGACACAATTCGACACCAGCAACAATTACTCGAGCAATTTTCCTGAAGATGCGGTCGTAAACCGCTTCATGGAAGAGCTAATGACACGAGACTACCATCGCCGGTGTAGAAAAAAACGTAATTTATTTTTTTGTTGGCTGTATAACATCTTTAGTGTTTATGTTGCGGCCGTCATCTTCAAATTCCTGGTAAATATTTTCCTTAACGTTGACTTTTCATAACAAAAGCTTAATCTTGGCAAAACATAAAGTTTGTAAGAGTGCTATTTCAATGCTAAACACTTTATTTAGTAGCATATCGCGATGTTTTTACAATTATCACGACTGCTAGGTACCTATGTATCTCAATATTATAATATTAGAATGTCTGAATCACACAGATCTCTCTCGCAGACCCAAAAGCTTATAAATCTCTAAGATAAATGATTGTTTATTGGCAATACCATTCATTTTCCGTACGAATATCTTTGGGTGCAATAAGAAAACCCTATTACATTGCAGCGGGCACCTTTTGTATCATGATGGGCAATAATCGTGGTAATATATCAAATGCTTTAAAGTTCACATTTTAGTTTTTATAACTTATGACGTTATTGCAGTTTTCTGTCCAGAGATAGTTTACCTACCACCCACGGCCCGATTTGATTTCTACACTGTTGGTCTGTATCTTCCCATAGAGCGCCATCTCACTCAATCGAGGGTCGAACTGTGTGTAGCGGTTGTTAAAGCCCCGCATTTATATATACCTACTATTTCCATTAAATTGAACTTGATTCTAGCAATGTCACTTTTCTATAATTACCCACCAATACTGGCACCTGACGTCCGGCGGAAGTCCCAGAGCACGGCGCGTGCGCAGGTGGTCGGTAGCCGAGTGCGAGCGAGCTTTCGCGACGTATCCGCTACTCACTCGTTGATGGTTAAAAGATTAAGTACTTTGTGGAAAAGTCGGTAAAGCTGTGTCTTCATCAGGTGCTAATGGTCTACTGTGATACCTTATAATTAATCTGGATTGTTAATATAAAGAGATACATAATGATTAATGTTTCACATCACCCATGCATAAAAGCCGGGATACTCGAAATTTTACACAACCTTATGTTGAACAACAGATATGATATATATTATATCAAAATATAATTCAATGATATAGGTGTCTCTCAATTTCAAGAGATGTGTAGATCAGTAGCACCTGATGAAGACACAGCTTTACCGACTTTTCCACAAAGTACTTAATCTTTTAACCATCAACGAGTGAGTAGCGGATACGTCGCGAAAGCTCGCTCGCACTCGGCTACCGACCACCTGCGCACGCGCCGTGCTCTGGGACTTCCGCCGGACGTCAGGTGCCAGTATTGGTGGGTAATTATAGAAAAGTGACATTGCTAGAATCAAGTTCAATTTAATGGAAATAGTAGGTATATTATTAGCAAATAACACAAAATTGTCTTAAAACAAAATCTGCAACTAGACAATTTTAATATTAAAATTAAATCAAACAAATAAAAGTGGGTATAATGACAAAAATGATCTGAGCGACAAACGTATTGAGGCTAAACGATGTTGTCTCGGCGGCGGCTGGCGGCGGAAAGAGAGCGGTGACTGGTGTGCCGCGCCTCTTAAAGGCTTCGTATGACCGTAGTGATGTGATCTCCAATACGGCCTCTCCTGACAGGAGTCCGTCCTCGGGCTCCTTTAACTCTCCAAATCAGTTTCCAATAGCGGTAGACTTCTCGTCGACCCAGAATGCTCCTGTCCTTGGCTATGATAACCTTCATCCTCAATAGTAGTGGCTCCAGCTCCTGGTTGGTCTTCTTGTGGCTCAGGTGCGACGCTAGTCGATGACCCTACAGTAAGGTTCACAGCTCTGTTGCGTAGTAGCGTACACCAGAATAATCTGTCAAGCTAGAGTCACAACATAAAGCACAGCTTAATACAATAAACACCAAAACAATCTGTCAAGCTAGAGGCACGACGTGAAGCATAGCTTAGACAATAAACACCAGTACAATCTGTCAAGCTAGAGGCACGACGTGAAGCATAGCTTAGACCATATACACCAAAACAATCTGTCAAGCTAGAGGCACGACGTGAAGCATAGCTTAGACAATAAACACCAGTACAATCTGTCAAGCTAGAGGCACGACGTGAAGCATAGCTTAGACCATATACACCAAAACAATCTGTCAAGCTAGAGGCACGACGTGAAGCATAGCTTAATACACAGCTGATTCAAGTCAGAGGCACGGCGTGAGGCATGTAACTTGGATCGGTGGTTAAGAGAAGAGACACGACGTGAAGCGTACTCTTAACCTCTCAGACAGTCATTAGCTGCCAGCAACTCACCACCAAAGTAAGCAGCACATACTTCGGGAGTCCACTCGCCATGCCAGGAACAATGTACTCGGCTGCTGCCCGAGTCGTCTTCCCATAAGCGCCAGCCAGGAGTTGCAGTTCATACCGCCCATGACGCAGTATCTTAACCACGCGGTAGGGTCCCCGCATGCAGGAGTCCAGCTTGTAGTAATGATATGGGAGTATGCATACGACCTTGTGGGGACCACGCATGCCTTTCTGGAACATAGATCTTTGAACATCCTGCCTCGGTCATATACTATTGTGGCAGGTGTACCAAACAAAACACAGCTTAACAAGACACATTTGAAGTCCTTGGCATCCTGCCTGTACATGGTGTACAGCAGATAGTACTTAGACAACGTTCACCTATGACTGAAGAGGTATTTATAGCCGTTGGTTTCCAGCAAAGTTCCGATAAAATCAGTGTGAAGTCCAGTGGGTCAAAAATAGCTAAGACAGGTTCGTTGGTTAAGCTATGAATTACATAATCACGAGCATTGTCCAGTACAGTGCCCCATTAAAAAGATTTACCTTTCCTCAGTAATTTTGCGATGCAGGCGGTTTTAAAAACGTACCCTGCAATGTACCGGCGAAAATACCCTGCAAGTCCTAGTAGCTGGCGAACCTCCCTTGCATTGGTGGGTTTGGGAATTTAAACAGAGCATTAATTTCACCCGAACTCGGCCGTACCTGACCATATCCATCAGTCGTCCCCAATACTCCGTTGAACAAAAGAGCAAAATCTACCAGAGTTGTTATGGCTTTACGTTGGTTTCTCTAAGCAACCAGACCTAGCCATGTCAACACTATGGCTTAGGTTAAGTTAGGTTAGAACAGTGATACGTCAACACTATGACATGTCTTTTACTCTCTCCAGTCTCTCTGAAATCTCAGAGCAGACTGCTGATCTTCAGACCTTATCAGCAGCCAGTCTCTCTAAACTTTTAGAGCAAACCGCTTGCCTTTGAAGCCAGTCTCTCTGAACTCTCAAAGCAAACCGCTTACCTCTGAAGCCAATCTCCCTGAGTGAATCGCCTTCACGATGCATTCTGCGCCTGTTGACAGCAAGGACGTTGTAAGCGCTTCGCTGACCTTCCTCTTCAAAGTTGGTCACAGAGGCGCGTGCTGTGTAGGTAGCACGTGATCTGCCCAGGTCGCCGTGAAAACCAGTGACGCACAAAGCGCCCACGGTGTGTTTTGCACCAGAACAAAAGGTGATGCCAACCGCGTCGGTGATGGCGACCGCTCGCGCCAGCGCAGTCAGCGAACATGCCTGGCGCCGACTTGGTGCTTTGGCGATGATGATTATAGATGTTCCAGCCGTTCTAGCGACCGAGTTGCAGATCGCTCCTCCAACGCTGAAAGTCAAACCAAGATCGCCTCCATTGTGCTCCACAACGCATCATCTGGAGAACGATATTGTTATCTATGAGCACGCTGATCTCGGCTACCGTGGCGGCTACGATGGCCTGCCCGTCCGAAATTCCTCTAATCAAAACTAACTTCATTTTTCTTAAATTAATTGTAAAATGATAGTGGGCAATTTTAAAACAGAGTCCAGAAAATCATGTCGGCACAACCGTAAAATAATATCCGCAATACACAAAACAGTTTAGATAGCAGAGAACAATAAGTTTTGTACACCCTCCAATCGGAATAAAAAACTTAAGGTGTCAAGCGACACCCGGATGGAACGAAGTTGCAATATCCGGAACTTGTGCAGAAACACTGTCAGGATTCATTATTGTTCTGTTATTGTTCACTATTGTTCGACCGACCGACCGGCTGACCGAGACAGACAGAGAAACACGCGCACGCCGCACGGCTTACAACTATAGCAAAAAGTGTCGTTACAAACAAAGTGTCGTTACACACTTAATTTTTTCCGTCTAGCCTCCTTTCGCAACGCGCGATAAGGAACTTCGTTCCAAAAATATCACGCACACCTGCATTTACACTTTTAATGCTGTAACACGTACCGCGTGTAACTTATCTTTATAGAATCTGAGGCACCAGATAAACATGGTTCGACTCACCGGATCCTGCTTCACGTATACTTGTGACCGTCATTGTCATCCGGATTCGTCCGTGTGCCGCTGATGATCACACCGTCGATCCCAAATCGCGCGACGCTCGCTCAAAGCGTATGTAGTGTCCGATATACTCGCATGCCGCCGCACACGCGCAGCAACTCCAATACCCGGCGCCTGCCACAGCATAACCGCAGACTCGGAACTGTGAAAATCACGTCGATCCCGGACACGTAAGCCATCTCGCAAAGTACAACGTCTATCGTTCGAATTACGATCATCGATGGTGACGTCACAGGCCTGTGTTGTGACAGCGTCGGTACACAATCATGCGCATGCATGCGCGACGCGATGTGGCGCCGCGGTGACGGGGTATACCGAGACTGGCGGCGCGGTGGCGGCCACAGTTGACGCGCATTTTTATGCGCGACTCGTGTCGTTCACGCGACCTTGAAGCTCGTGCTGAAGAACGTTCTTCTAACGCTGAAAGCCTGTTCATCATTGCCTCCATCATTTGTCACGATGTCTACTCGATCGATGAGCCGAACTATTACGCCGTTGGGTGTGACGATGCTCCCGGTCTGACATTATCGTTATGAAATCAAACAAAAGATAAGATTACAAGGATCAGATCCCACTTCTGATATTAGCAAATAACACAAAATTGTCTTAAAACAAAATCTGCAACTAGACAATTTTAATATTAAAATTAAATCAAACAAATAAAAGTGGGTATAATGACAAAAATGATCTGAGCGACAAACGTATTGAGGCTAAACGATGTTGTCTCGGCGGCGGCTGGCGGCGGAAAGAGAGCGATGACTGGTGTGCCGCGCCTCTTAAAGGCTTCGTATGACCGTAGTGATGTGATCTCCAATAATATATAAATGCGGGGCTTTAACAACCGCTACACACAGTTCGACCCTCGATTGAGTGAGATGGCGCTCTATGGGAAGATACAGACCAACAGTGTAGAAATCAAATCGGGCCGTGGGTGGTAGGTAAACTATCTCTGGACAGAAAACTGCAATAACGTCATAAGTTATAAAAACTAAAATGTGAACTTTAAAGCATTTGATATATTACCACGATTATTGCCCATCATGATACAAAAGGTGCCCGCTGCAATGTAATAGGGTTTTCTTATTGCACCCAAAGATATTCGTACGGAAAATGAATGGTATTGCCAATAAACAATCATTTATCTTAGAGATTTATAAGCTTTTGGGTCTGCGAGAGAGATCTGTGTGATTCAGACATTCTAATATTATAATATTGAGATACATAGGTACCTAGCAGTCGTGATAATTGTAAAAACATCGCGATATGCTACTAAATAAAGTGTTTAGCATTGAAATAGCACTCTTACAAACTTTATGTTTTGCCAAGATTAAGCTTTTGTTATGAAAAGTCAACGTTAAGGAAAATATTTACCAGGAATTTGAAGATGACGGCCGCAACATAAACACTAAAGATGTTATACAGCCAACAAAAAAATAAATTACGTTTTTTTCTACACCGGCGATGGTAGTCTCGTGTCATTAGCTCTTCCATGAAGCGGTTTACGACCGCATCTTCAGGAAAATTGCTCGAGTAATTGTTGCTGGTGTCGAATTGTGTCGCGAAGTGAGTGATCATGCGAAAATCTTTGTTTGCATTTGTATGTTGGAAAGTTCCGAGAGATAGTAGTCGTAATGATTCGTCATCAGTTGTGACTCAAAGGTAATTATAGAAACAGCAGAGGGAGGAAAAACCTCTACACGAAACAGCAGAGGGTTTTCCTCCTGATATACTATTATCAGTTTAGAATAAGTACTGCCAGTAAGCAATAAAGATTGTATTGGTTTTTCAAGTATCTTTCTAGATTTTTATGATAAAGAACTGACCTGTAATAAGTTGGTTTTTCATCCCTACATTTTTTTAGACCATTTCTTTGAGTTAGCTAATATGTTGTCTCCCAATCTCATTGAAGCAAACTAAATGCAAATATCTAATTGTTGTGACTGTTCCTTTTTATATTTTTACGGATTACCTTCTGAATCATCGCAAGCGCACTGCAAAATAAAAGTGGCTTCCAACATTGCAACACTGCACAAAAACCTGACGGCCTGTTGACGGATACTTGAATGACGGTTTGGCTGATTCACAAGGAAAATATACGGTTCAAAATGGTTTACAAATTGTTTTAAAATAAATTAATAATATCTACTAGGACAAGGGTTAGTAGGACACTACCGCGGGTGCTCGGATGGGGATCTCTGACAGCTGTCATCTATTGCTTGTATCCTTGCTTTTATCAGATCAGCAAAGGTAGATAGAACATGTCATACCATCTAATTTATAGGCCCGGCCGCTCACAAATGATTAATGGATTAGATCAAACGCGAGATGAAAGTACTCATTAAACAAAACTAGACATTGTTTTGAGTGCCTACCTACGTTAAATTTAAGCGACATGGCTCTCGGCGGTAGGTCATCTTATTGGATGTTGTTCAGAGACCCAGATGCGCGGACAAATGCAGAGACACAGATCTAGTGCGTGTATTTAAAGGATTCCAAGAAAATATCGCCAACGCGCTTCTATTTTTCATCTTTCTGGTGCTTATTTCTAGAATTTGTTTGCAAACTTGTCTATGCAATGTGTTTGGATTTATTACACCTGTGGCCTGTGGGGCATGTGCTAACAATACTTCGATCTGTATAATAATAACAAGGTGAGGCAATGGGTTGGAGTGTTATTTCGAGTCTAATAACCTATCGGTAAATTATTTACGTCCTTATTCAAGTGACGTTGTTCTAGATAAACCATTCAGACTATGCCATTGTATAACATGAAATAAATGGAGCAAACGATCCAAAAATTTAAGAAATTCTCCACCTATAGAGTGTTTTGTATTGTAAATGCCCGCCATGTTGTTTCTGCACCACCCTAAGGCCGACTGGTAGATAATGCCTAAGGCATTAAGTCCGCCTTTGTACATTGTGTTTTTACTTGTGCATAGTGTTTAAATAAATAAATACCTTACTCAAAGGACCGACCACATATTTACACCTGCTAAAAATGTGGACGTTATATATTAATTACTGAAATAAATACAAATGCTGCCATCGCACTTGGCAGTTTAAACAGAGAAAGCACTTTCTTAATTGTTGGAAAACCACTGGCTAGTATTTTTGGGACAAGACTACACCGCATCAGCCGTACGGGCGCCTCGCGTCATAAATATAATTCTACAGCGAAGACCACAGCACATCGTTACAATGTTCAGTTATAAACAAAGCTTGGTTAGGTATAATTAATGTCTATGAAGAGTAATCATGCGCAATCGTATCGCGAAATTATCTATACTAATATTATAAAGAGCAAATATTTGATTGTTTGTTTGCATTGAATCGGCTCCGAAACTTCTGAACCGATTTGAAGAATTCTTTCACTGTTGGGAAGCTACACTATCCCCGGGTGACATAGGCTATATTCTATTTTTTTTTAATTAGGGAACCTTACTAAAACTCCAATAATGTACCTGTGCGAAGCCGGGGCGCGCCGCTAGTAGGTAATAATCGAGTAGGAAACTATTTGTACCGAAGGATACGGAGGCTTTTTTGGATTTTAAGGGGAATACTGCGTATAGGTACATAGACAATTTTCAATAAAAATTTTACGTTCGAATGTAGGCATAATAGTTTTTACGAGCTTAACTCGTGCGTGACAGGTCTTCGTAGCTTACGACCCGGGGGTATTTCGGAGAATAATCAATTATTGCGCCTGCTTATAGTCACTCGTGAAGATTAAATAACCGTAACTTCTAATAATAAGTAGGTACCTATTTTAATTTATCTTGAACGAGCTGATGATGATGGCACTCATAATAAAATAAATAATTAAATAACGTCGAGATCTCACTCAATCGAGGGTCGAACTGTGTGTAGCGGTTGTTAAAGCCCCGCATTTATATATACCTACTATTTCCATTAAATTGAACTTGATTCTAGCAATGTCACTTTTCTATAATTACCCACCAATACTGGCACCTGACGTCCGGCGGAAGTCCCAGAGCACGGCGCGTGCGCAGGTGGTCGGTAGCCGAGTGCGAGCGAGCTTTCGCGACGTATCCGCTACTCACTCGTTGATGGTTAAAAGATTAAGTACTTTGTGGAAAAGTCGGTAAAGCTGTGTCTTCATCAGGTGCTACTGATCTACACATCTCTTGAAATTGAGAGACACCTATATCATTGAATTATATTTTGATATAATATATATCATATCTGTTGTTCAACATAAGGTTGTGTAAAATTTCGAGTATCCCGGCTTTTATGCATGGGTGATGTGAAACATTAATCATTATGTATCTCTTTATATTAACAATCCAGATTAATTATAAGGTATCACAGTAGGCCATTAGCACCTGATGAAGACACAGCTTAACCGAACCCACCCACATTTTCCACAAACTAATCTTTTAATCTGCTCTACAGATTTTCACCTGCTATAATTGAAAATCTTGATCTATTCCTCGAATGTCGGAATCACGGTATTTTAATGTGGTTTCCTATCTTATATATTTTGATGTGCCATTGGTACAGTTGCTAAACATAAATAGCTGAGGTTGAATAGAAGGCGTACCTATTATAGGTTTTGCAAAACTGATATAATCAACAACACGACGACTTTTCTTCTTGTTTGTGACAAGTCCTCATACAATCCTTTTCGGAAAATTCGCGTAAATATAAATTCAACGATATCACTGTCTCATCAATGCCAAAGGTACAAAGACACTTAAAACGAGATATTAAAAGTCATAGTAGACAGACAAATGACAAATTTAACTCGTCCGCCTCGAAGGCCCCGACCTCCCGCGTCTGCAGCTGAGCAGGCAAGGTGAGCGCTGATCAAAGCGAAGAGATGCCTTTGGGAGCTTTCGCGAGCCCATCAATCTCGGACGGATTTGATGGCTTCGGTTTTAGGAAAGATCTGGCTTTTGTGCGTGAGGGCGTTTTATGGAGACGATACTCGTAACTGTAGAGCACGGCTGAGGATTTTATTGTTTCGACTTCCCACTACTTTAAAGGTAGATCGAGAATAATGTGGTTGATTGAACTCTGGTGCGTTGAAAAAGTCTAAACACTGGCAGGCGGATGGCTTTCTCTCAGTGAGAACATTGACCATTCAACGATGCTGTCCGTGAAAATATTGGCCTCTTTCGCATTATTCCATGGAAATACTGTGAACTGAAATTTCAAGGACTGGACTTTTGTGACGACGAATTTATGTAACATAATACTCGTAACATCGCATTTTCCTTAGTTCTCGTATTTTCCCTTCCACGTCAAAATTCATAGACCACTCAGCAATAGCACGATCGACCGCATACTGCACCTAACCCAATTAGAAAACATCGGTTTTCGCTTTATTTTTAAACGACCGAAAATAATAACTCCAAGGTCCCAACGTCAAAAGTTAGCCCGCAGAAATATAAACAGTCTAGTCTAGTATTTGTTGGTCATGCGCTCACATACCTGATTCATGCAAAAACACTACTCTTACATAAATGAAGGTACTTACCTATTATGAATGTTTGAAGGTAAGAAAACTGGCGCCAGTAGGTACCTATACCTACGTAGTATCCTCTGTAATGAACATTATAAATAGGTACCCAGTTCCTGTAAAATAGCGAGATCATTCCTGTCGAAATATTTTCAACTTTGCCATAAAGTGAGTACATAAAATTGCTTTTATATAAGACAAATAGCCTTCGCACTCATCCGTAATAGGTAGTTAGCTGTATAGAGCACTGTTAGCTCGAGACAATCTTATACGACTGAAAATATGTATTATGAAAACACTTAAACAGTTCAGCACACAGCTCATTTAACACGTCTTACACCACTTTCGAGCTTATAAATCGCGTGCAATTTGTCAACAGCCGGTCTCAGGGCATCCAGCTTGATATTATAGGATTACAGTGCGATACGTTAACTGTCAACGTTGCTTTGCGACCTCGTTTAGCAAAACGCTTTGTAAATTGAATAATAACTCTATTAAATTAAAGTTTTAAGCTGCATTCTTCGGAGATAATCGGTTTGATCTAGATTTTATTAAGTATACCTAAAACTTACATATAACTACCTATTTTCATGAACAAACATGTCAAACACGGTTTTTTGAAAAAAAAAAAATTGTAGGAAATTATAATATATCACCGATCACGATAGTTTGGGAAAGGAAATAGGTAATATTAGCGTTACTCAAAGGTTGAATTGATCTATACATACCTATATTACCTACGTTTGAGGATTTTGTTCTAAATGCAGTTATGATGTTATTTGATTCAAAAAGGGTATACAAACGAGGCCAGGGCAAATGGGTATTAAACATTGTCTTAAAGTTTTGCTGCAAATCTGTATTTGTCTTTTACGCAAATAGCGTCAAACGTCATTGTAGGTATACGTCTCTTTGAAAACCACTTAAGTTTGCTTTCAATATCCATTCCCAACCGGAAACCGTTACGAATCAATGGCGTAATATTATCAAGGTAAAGCTAATAACAGTGTATATGAAGTGGGCTAATAGGACCCTTGACTGCGCTTTTATCTTTGATATACAATATATTATATTTCCAAACTCATTATAGTTCATCAATTGAGCTTTACGTTCGATATTTACAAATATTTTATGCTAGCGCCTCTGGGATCGTAAAAGTACCTAGGTACTTGTATGTCCCGTGAGTAGAGAATTCAAGCCGTAGTTCATTTTATATGTTATGCATTTGACTGATTTCATTGGGCAATCCGAGTTGCTCAGTATGATTTTACGAGCCCCATCATAATATATCTTAAATATTCTCTAAAAAAACATTTATTCTCGGCTGTGTGCAACGTTCCGCGAAGGTCTGCCGATTTAGATTAAAACATTAAAAATAACCATACAGTTATATTTACGAGGTTAACTGTTAAACTCGTGACAACTAGACGAGTTCTAAATGAGATTCTGCATAGTATATTGCTTTTTAACTAACTCAAAGAACAAACGGACTCTTTGATGATATGATTTGACGTTGATTTGTGTTAATTTACGGTTTGATATAGTACCATCTAGCTTTTAAGGCCACTGACGATGATAAATTCTAAGGACTAAATTAATGTGTTATTTAACTAACTTTACTTATTTAACGTAGATATTTTTTTTGAGAATTTGAAATCGAGTAAACAACTCGTATAATAGTAGCATTTATTAATTTAATTAATAGAAGCGACGGGTTTTCTCTGCAATGAACAATAACTGACACGAAGCTATTAAACTTGCCGTTTCGTTCTTTCCAACATGGAACTGTGTCATATATTTTCGAATAAAGCATAAATTCATCTTTCTTTTGTTTATTTATAACCTGTAACCGGAACAAGTATACGGCACACCGTCTGAGTCGAAGGTGCGAATCCATGCGCGGGCGCCTAAAGCTCGGCCGCAAAGCACCGCGCCATCAGTCGCCCTGCTAACTCCGCTCAGAGCACACGCGCCTATAAGCGCACGCGCATCAAGCCGCCGCATCGATCGCGATTTTCAAACAAAATAAACTTAAGCTCCGATAATATTGTGTAAACAACAATGAACGCCTGAAACAAACAAGATGTCGTTTTGTAGGATAACAGGCCGCAGTAGAGGACTGCCGAAGCCCAATTATTTTCCTCTTCTCGCGCCCATCTCACCGGCGGATGCAAAGCGATGCTGCAGGATCACCGGCAAGTCCTACGGGCTGCCTACTCATCACTACATTCCAGTTCTTCTCACCACTCGCTCGTCAAAGACAAAATGCAAAATAACAAACGTATCCGGTGAACTTGGACCGCACCACTATTCACCTGAGATTAATTATGGCAATAGAAAGCATGAGATTTTACCAGACTACAGATATATTTTCCCTATACTAGACGGTTCTACGGAAGCTCAGAAGGGTTTGATGGAAATGTTATTGGGAAAACAAGTGATCGACGACAAGCGTTACGTATACACGGTGCAAGAAAGAAGATGCAGCTTGGTTTTCTCCGCTCAAATGGAGGCGGCAGTGCGAGACGGTGACGTCAGAGATGTCATGTTGGCTAAGGACTCTGATACAGTGTTGATAAAAACAAAACATGGGCGAAGTGTCTCCATGGACTTTAAAGACTTTACCGAAGATGTGGAAATGTTCGAAGGCGAGGGGCCCAATGCTGAAGTGTTGAAACAGAGAGAAATCGAAGAGAGGGAGGAAAAGAAAAAAAAGAGGAAACGTGCAGGTGGATTATCTTCTATGAAGAAAATATTTGAAAATAAAGAGAGATTGGCAGAAGTACAAGAGTTAGAGGAGGAAAAACATCGCGTTGACCGGAAATCTAAAAAGGCCAAGTTAGAAATTAGGCATGAAAAGCATGACGTTAAGAGTTTCTCCTACAATAACTTTGATGCTCATCATATGCGCTCAAAGTCTAGCATTATTATGTGTGCCGGGGAATGGAGAGATCAGATGCACCCAATCGTTGAATCATGGGATTGGAAAACCTTCGAAAAAGAAGTCACAGAGGATCACTTCGTACCCAAAGTAACTAAACTACCAACGCCGATAAAAATAACTCCATATCACTGCGAAGCTGAAATATACAAAGCTGATCGTAATATTAGCGAAGTGTCTATACCTTTAGAAAATGTGCCTTGTGTTAACCCGTTGAAACCGATAAAAACTCGCCCAGCCGAAACAGTTTTAAGTGCTGTCAAAGAAATATCAAAGGAACGGTTGATCGAAACTGCCGATGTCATTGAGAAGTTGGTTGATAACGACAAAATCGACATGCTGCCTACTGTTGATATTCTACCCGAATTAGTTAAAAATATCAAGAAAGGAAAAAGGGAAAAAGTTGCAAAAATATCTGGTCTCACCTTGGATATAAATAAGGCGAAGACATTCATTCCAGGCCAACTTGTAAATACACCACAAGGCCCGATTTTTGTACCCGGTCAGACTGTTGAGACGCCGAACGGACCTATATTTGTCCCTGGTTTAACTGTTAATACTCCGACTGGTCCAGGTTTAATACCCGGTCATATCGTGACAAATGAGAACACGAATGAACCTTTCTTCCTCGCGGGACAAGTACTGCAAACATCAACAGGTGAAGAGTTTGTTTGTGGACAAACAATGAAAAATAAAGATGACTCATTCCGCTTTGCCGAAGGTCAAACAGTGCTGTCTGAAGAAGGGCTAAAGTTTGTACCTGGAAAAATAATAAATACCGGACCCGAGGATCTGTTTGTTCCCG
Source organism: Notodonta dromedarius (assembly GCA_905147325.1). Lineage (NCBI taxonomy): Eukaryota > Metazoa > Arthropoda > Insecta > Lepidoptera > Notodontidae > Notodonta > Notodonta dromedarius. Next base: position 13,106,392 of record LR990162.1, read on the forward strand.
GCCAAACAATAACGACACCTGATGGCGTTCAATTTATTCCTGGACAAACAATAACAGAAGAAAATGGAGGAATAACATTCACTCCGGGTCAGAATGCAAAAATAAACAATGAATGGCAATTTGTACCTGGTCAAGTGGTACATCAAGATGACGAGTTGCATTTCGTGCCTGGAGCTACAATTGCAACACCGAATGGACTCAAATTTGTTCCGGGGCAAACCGTTGCCATAGATGGAGAAACTTGCTTTGTCCCTGGTATAACAAAAACCAATAGTAATAATAGTTTAGAATTTGTTCCTGGTACTACTGTTGAGACAATCGACGGGCCAAAGTTTATTGAAGGGCAAATAGTACACACTGACTGTGGAGAGAGGTTTATGCCCGGAAAAACAATCGTTCAAGCTGACGGGCATGTGGAATTTTCCGTGGCAAAATCTATTGAGGACATCACCTTCAGCGAAGGCGCCCCAGTGGGATTACCAATCGATATCAAGACTAGTTCCCTATCTGAAGAATCTTTATACGTATTTGGGCACATGGTCCAGACAGCTAAGGGTATTGAGTTTTACCCTGGTCCTAGAGTACCCAAACTAGAAGGTAAAGTAGTTCCAGGAAGACTCGTCAAGAATGACGTGAACCAATCACGTTTTGTCCCAGGAATGATGGTTGAAGGTATATTCGTACCAGGGCAAATAGTATTTACTGAAAATGGAGAACAATTCGTTCCTGGACAAGTCGTCGATACAGCTGATGGGCCTAAATTTGTTCCTGGGCAAGTGGTTAACACTAAATCTGGACCCAAGTTTGTTCCTGGCCAAACGATCCATACCATAGATGGCCCGCGATTTGTTCCCGGTCAAATTATTGAAACCAAAGCCGGGCCAACCTTTATACCTGGACAAGTTATATCAACTGAAGACGAAGGATCAAGATTCGTACCAGGGCAAGTTGTTGACACTGAAGAGGGTCCAAGATTTGTTCCCGGGCGAGTTATTGAGACAGATGATAACGGCGTAACTTTTATTCCGGGCCAAATAGTACAAACGCCGGAAGGATTGAAATTCGTCGCTCCTGACCTCACCGAAGGTGAAGAAGGTCTGGAATTTTCAGTTCAAAGTTTTGTTGTTACTCCCGAAGAACTTAAGTTGTTGAAAGTAAAGACCAACCCAAATGATACAACTTCAACAAAAGGAGAATTAACTATCGACACAAACATGCTGCGGCAACTGTCTGAGGCTGGTATGTCCATTGGCAGACAAGTACCTGCCGATCTGCCAGCTATCAGCGTCGTTCTAAACGAAACTAAGAATGCTGAAGCATTGAAAGCTTTCGTTACAGACTTCGGTTTAAAAGATGATGTGGCAAACCAATTGATGGATGTAATAACATCCATTATTGAAATGAGCGCACATTTGAAAACTGAAATACATGAAAACCATAAAGAAATTGGAAGTCAGAATGAAATTAAAAAGGGAAAAACAAATAAAAAGCGTACGGAAGTAAAAGAACACGTTGGATATACTGGCGGTAATGGACAAACCGCACATCAGGAACATGTTAAAAACTCTATTGCCGCAGCAGTGTTGGCCGCTCTAGTAACAGCCGAACAATTTGAAGAGGTTAATAATAATAATAGTAAAGTAAAATATCAGATGATTTTAAAGTCTATTGATACCATCTTGGGTAAAACTATTGACGAAGACTTCGTCTCTGCTATGTTTAGTATTCTTCAAAAAGAAGAAGATAAAGAAACTCTGTGCGAAGAAATACTAGAACACTCCTCTCAACCTAAACTTGAATTGATTAAAATCGCTGTCAACAGCAGCCTATCTAAACATTCCTTTACCGAAGAAGACATCATAGAAAAATTCGGAGACTTTTTGAGTGCTGAAAATGAAGTATTAGGACCAGCATTTAAAAATATTTCGAAACGTGATACAAGTCTCCTGCAGCAAGTGCTGGGCAGCATTTCTAAATCGATCTCATTCATCAAAACCGACCATGAAGCAACAGAAACATTGCAAAAGGCTATTGTGTCTGCTGTCCAAGAAGCAAGCAGCAAAGAATTAGAAACTCTGCTCAAAGATAACAATAAAGAAAATCTGAAAGAGTTATTACTCCAATCTGTAGGACTCGCCAAAATTCTTGGAATGAGGGATGTCGCAACAAGCTTGATGGCGATCGTAAATGAAAAAGACAGTTTGGCCAAAATAGAATCAGATCCAACAAGTCTAAACATTTTAAAGAGGTTAACAGTTATGAGGAAACTGGCGGAGAAAACACCGGGACTGCATACGGCATTACGCAAACTGGAGAGTGATCCAGAACTGGCTCGCACAGATCCTAAACTAAGGGATTTAGTAAGAGAAAGTGCTGCGCTTATGATCGTTCCCGAAGAACCTCTGATGACTTCCGCAGACGTCCCACTGAATCTGCTAGATCCAGAAAACAGCCTTGCAATGGAAGACTTTTTGTTCCAAAGAAGGAAACATAAAGGGGCCTTACTTATCATGAAGAAAGGTTTACAAGCGGTCGTTCCTCGCGAAGCCAGTCGCTCAGTTTTGACAGGGGAAGTGGCGTACACAGTATTAGACGAAAGCGGAATACGACATTTTGAACCGCTTCACGTATTTTCAGCTTTAAATCTTAGCCAGCCGACAGCACATCGCTTCTCAATGTACAGTTGTCCTGTGGTTGACGACAATGATGAAGACTTACAGTCGTTCAATGGATACTGTAATATTAGTAATAGTCAAATTACAAAATTAGGCGGCTGGGCTCGAAGATACAGCGGGGCAATGCTAGACAGAGAGATCGCTAGGAGTAGAATGAGCAGCTTAGATACTACCCCGAGTTACAAACGATATTCATCACGTTCCTTATCTAGCTCTAGATCTCGATCTAGTTGTAGCAGAAGCCCTCCCAAGGTATTTATTTTAAGAAATCTATGTTTAAATAAGAAAAAAAATTGTGGCCATAAATAATTTTTTATTCTCCTTTGTTACAGGTAGAAGATGTGGTGGTAGCATCAACCGATTATTCGGCTGCTGCTGACGACGAAGTGTCGCTAAAGGCCGGTGATATTGTCGAGGTTCTCGATACGAAGACAGCCCTCGGATCGAAGTGAGTACATATTTATTATTGGCATGAGCTTTGCACAACTGTGCCCCCATTGATGTATTTCGTAAATAAACTATACGCACATGCGCGCGATGAATTTGATCGTTATTCCAGCTCTAAAGCTCGGTTACCAGAATAATATAGCTATTGGAAAATAGAGTTCTGGAGGAATTCATGTAACTATATTTAACATGATTGCAAGGGACTAAATAAACATTGTTTTATACCAAAATAAGTTTAACCCTTTACTAGTCAATTCATACTAGATAGTAATTGATACCTAACAGCTATTAGTTTGTTAAATCACGTTCATTATCGCAATCGCCACCTATGTCATTAATTCAAAACATCTTAACACAATGTTATCAACCCTAGTCCCATCATGTGTACTTAAAATAGTATAGTTCTAGATTAAAGTAATTAATTGACAATTAATACTCATATCTACGGTGTAACACAATCCTCCTACACACATACAAATGCCAAAGTTGACAGTCCGAAGTGGCGGTATCTTGTTCACGAGTAGAAGTGGGTTGCGGAAGGGGCATAAATGTCAAGAATGCATTTTAATAGCTTCAATGCGTCCAGCATTCCTCCTGCGACTTCGATACCGCTGTAATTTTAGCTTCGGGTTCGTTGCACCGTGCGTTTGCGCAACATAACGATCGGCTGTAATATATCTTAATTTACACGTTTGTTTCTTTTTATCTCGCACAGTTCGCTGCTCATTTATCAACATTATCATCACTTTCTCTGCTTAACGTTTTCCGGCATTATGGCCAGAAGCTTTATGTGGATGTGGTATATGGGTTATGACGATCGTACGCCTTCGTCATCTAGTGTACTCGATAAAGTCTGAAATGTATTTTTAAATTGTAAAAAGAAGTCTTAAATATTGGAATATAACCTTATTGAATCATTGCCTCTATTATCATATTTAGGGCGGCTAACAAAAAAACATCATCATTATTTAGCTACTAAATAACTAAAACATATCTTGCATTTCTATCGTTAATTACATTATCATCGCCTGATGACTAAGTCAAACTTATTGATTACTGCAGGTACAGGGGCCGTGTATATTGTTACGAGAATCATTTCTTCCAAACCAGAGGTCCATCTCTGGACTATGTGTTTAGCGTACCGACTTACAAAATGTACTACTACTGATTGTATAGAAGAGAGAAGATTGGGATCATCTCGCACTGTATATATCTGGCTTGCAATATCGTCATATATGTTGTACGTCTCATATTCTATGTCGTGATCAATTGATAACTGTATTGTGATAACTATTGTATCATTTATTTCGACGTTAGCTTCTCATTCATTTGTCATATGTTAGATATCACTGTTTGTGTATTTTTAGAAGGTATAATAAAGGTAATAAAGTTTTATGCGTTTCTTTTCTTGAATTTAACTTAAGTAAGTAGGATATTAAACTGTTTGTATATGCTTATTTTTACTAGGAACCTGATTATTAATTAATTTAGTAAATTATCCACTGAATATTAAATTTTAAGTTGATCATACTCAAGAACCTACAACAATTTCACACCTACAGAATCACCCCAAAATTTTACAATTATTTACGATGTTTGATCTATACCTAGACGTAGACAACCCATTCTTTCTTAGTATGGAACTCAGTTGATGATGAATGGTTAAAATGATATGATATACGCCAGAGAGAGAGTATTTCTAAAGCAGACATTAATGTAAAGCCCCTTGACATTGATGCACCTGAGGCCAATCAATTGGTTGATATAAAAATATTTTAATACTTAGTAGCTGATTGTGTTGACGACCTAATAGGCCCACACATGAAGATCATGCTTGACTGTCCAGCCGTGCGGCCAATACATACGGGAATAACTTTCCCACGATATACAATTTTATTATTTCTTTAGGAATGACTCACGGTGACTCACCGGCGTGACGATAACATTCAGACTAAATCAGTTTTAGATATAGACCACTGTGCACTCCACACTAATGATATTTATTTCATTTAATAACCTGTTGGTTCGTTTAAACTACACGAATATTCAATACAAGATGAACCTACTTCCTCAACCCATAATTGTAACTGATAGCAAATGTCTTCACTGGAAATTGGATTTCTACGCGTAAAGGCTGTAACGTCTACAAAACCCCATACATTTATTGTAGAGTCTCACGTAATAGTACATTGTTACACGAGTGGTGAAAGTGACTTATTTTTCCCGAGACGGGGTTTGGCGCCCGAGCGTAGCGAGGGCGCTAATAGTTCGAGGGACAAAATAAGTCTTTCACCCGAGGTAAACACTGTGCTTTTCATTACGAATACAAGGAAAATAAAAATAAAAACAGGAATTGGCTAAAGAAATAATACAAGGAAGCATGAACAATACTCTACAACTCGAAAAAAAAAAAGATCGGATTGCCGCCTATTTTGTTTTTTTTCGTTGGCCGGCCAACTTCATTATTAAGCCAGTATTTTTAATTTTCATTTTTAAATATTTTGACCAAATCTATGTTATTTTAAATAAATTGTTGAAACTAAATTATAATTAAGTCATTTAAAAGTATATATTCTTTATTTAATACTCAACTTTATGTTATTTCAATTTTACATCGTGCTGTAATTGAGTGACTGTAGAAAAAGTTTGAACATGGTTCCATAGAAATGGAACTAGTTTTTTTTTTATAATTTGACAGCTGTCTGTTGAAAGTGATTCTCCCGGGCCAGAAAAGTATTACTTTCAACCCGCTCCTCAGGCAACTTCAGACCTACTTTCAGAGTATGAGTAATGAAAATACCATTTCTGGTACACCATTGTTAAAAATTAGTACCTATGTTAAAAATTATTTACTACTACATGCATAGAATAAAAAAAATCAACATCAATATCGAATATTAGAGTAATAGTGAGTACCTACTTAGTAAATATGAATAAAATTAAACCAACAACCTTTATACCAATCAAAGTAACATTTAGTATATGTTGAGGTTGGTGGCCTTACTTTGTCAATGTAGCCCAACAGATACACATAGGCATAACCTAAGGATAATCATAGAACCCAAACTTCAATTTCTCAAACCTATTTCTGATTTTCGCTCTCGAGGAAAACCAACATCAATTACAGATATAGGTACAAATTACAGTAATATTTACAATATTATAGGAAAAACCCCAAGCAAAGCCGCAGACCACACAGATGCCATTTCTGCTTGGAAGCTTGCCAAACAGACGCGTCCAGGTAATACCGGTCGCACCACTAACATTTATAGTACACATCAAATATAGTACTTCAATATAATGGGATTTAAACGCCCAAAAACACCTACCGTTAATATTGTGTTCACAGATTATCGTATTTTAGTCTGTTTTGCTCTCTCGGGGGATACGGAGGATGATAGGGACCTATTGTTAAGTGGATTTACGATTCCCGTGATGTTTTCCGAGCTGCCCTGCCACAAACCTCCGTTACCTACGTCTGCGAAAAAGTAAGCCATGAAAGAATTCTGATTTTTTGTGTGAGACAACTGAACTTGTGGTTTGATTGCTACAAAACGACATTTATTTAGTGGGCATTGTTTACTTATTAAAATACCTTAAAAATTTAATTTGTCGAGTTTCTAATTAAGGGTTAATGAAATGATTTTATACGGTATGATCTTTTGGGTTTGATCGCGTCTAGATTGTATAAGAGTATGTCAAATGTACCTATTATATCCTACCACATTCATTACTATACACATACCACATACACACGTACATACCACATTTGGTATAAAATAGCTAGCTACAGTATTTTTAGACATAGCTTATAAAAGGCACACGGAGAATCTACACCTCCCCTAAATAGTCTAGCCCAGTGTTTTTCAACCTTTTTCATGACACGGCCCCTTTAGTATCAAGAAATATTTCGCGACCAACTATATAATATTCAATCCAACATAATATTTATTCATTTTCATAATTAGGGTTAGGCAACTAGGTACTTCTGCGCGACCCACACGTTGAAAAACACTGGTCTAGCCAATCTCCGTTGATTTTAGTTATTAAGTCACAAATTAAATACTCCTGGTAAAAAAAAACTCCTAGTAACTATAATTTACAACAATATCTTACAATTGTGTTTGCAATAAGCAGTAAAAGAGAAGAAACTATATTTGAGTAGAATAATGAAATGTTAGAATCGTAAATAAATCTAATGCATGAAATTGTAGATAGAAACATGGTTTAATTAGTGTGCCTACACCTATAATTCTGGAGTTAACCTGGTCGCGAGCGGTGCCGGGTCTGACGTCACGCGGTTTCTGGGGCGGTCTAAAATAACTTGCGCGCTCGCCAACTTAGAACGCACATGAACAACACGTCGTGTGTACCTGAGCTCTAGTAGGATCTTCAAGAGCTTCCTAACTGTCAATCGGGCTTGGTCCTAAGACGGCTGAGGCAAGAAAAACGAGGAGCCAAATATTTTTGCCCAATTTATGCATCTGTAAAAACTGATATTTTTTAAAGAATATAAGTATCTTATTAGATTTCTCACCTCTAGGTGCTCTACGCAACTATATGTAAATAATAACAAGTGCATTGCACTCTACACTCAATGTCATCACAGCACAAATAGCCTCTGATCACATGATGCAACCCGAGCCTCCTGCGCATCAGACCCTGACAGTGAGCCGTCTGCCGGAGACGTGTCGCGCATGATTGATGCTGCCTAATGTCGGACTGTAAAGGGAGACGCTCTTTGAAGTGGAGCGAGCCAGACAATACGTCACACGAGTGATAAATAATGGCTTTTGTAAAAATATTTCATGCATGTAGATAGGTATTCCGTAGACGATGATAGGGGACTGTAGACTATGTGTGATCGTCAAGCTTAAGAGAAAAATAGCTGAGGACTTACTCGTTTGCACTGAGCCAAGCTATTTATGTAGTCCTCTCGATTGTTGACAGCAATGATTAGAAACAACCTAAATTGGTGTAAATGCTCAGTACAGTACAAGTAAGTACTGTTTAATGAAATATACGTATTATATATGTATAACTCATACCGAGACGGTGTTTTTACAAAAAAAAATTACAAGACACGCGATCATCACGTTTAATTTGTTTTTTTATTAACACCTTTAGTATTGGTGTTTACTACCCACTGGATATACCTACCTATACACAACCGGAATTCTCCTATTCTGTTTTTATCATAATCTTATAAATTTCTCACATGTCAAACACGCTCGTATATACGTAACAAAAGTCGTCAGGTATATAAAGTTCAGCTGAACCACCTACTTGGCATGCCGTGCGCATTTTCCTCCAATTTGTGATGACTGTTGCGAGAGTTTTTCCGAAATCCATAAAATAACAGCCGAGTGAGTCACCTGATAATCTGTGAGCTGCGTCTGACTCAAAAGTTTTGGTTTTTGTGTTCTAAGTAATATCTGTACAGTATTCTTGAGTCATAAGTAGTCGTAGGCAGATGACCTGCGAACAATTTGTGGGTTGCGCCAAAAAATAATTGGAATTGAAATGAAAGTTTCAATCTCTGTATTCTTACTGACCGAAATGTCCATTCTCTACCTACCATTCTGAACCGCTTCAAAAAAGTCTACAAGTGCTAACGTTGCATACACAAAAAAACCATGATCTTCGAATAAATCTTTAACCGAATAGTACTTCAAGTGTTGTGAACGATCAAGTTGAAGCGACTCCCTTGCCGCTAAAAAGGGTACGCCAAAGTCAAGCCCTGCATATTTCCATGGGCCAAATACCTACATAGGAAATACTTACTCAGCACTCTGGACCGGAAAACCATAAACCAGTTATCCCAAAACTCAACCATTTATCATCAACTGGCCCTATCGTCATACGCACGTGGCTCCCTCTTGTGATTACACCACCCTTTCATCTAACACTCATGGGTCCCCCCCGCCCAGGAACCGGCTCGACCCAGACCTGGACGTGGAGGTCCAACTCCTCGACGCGACGGCGGCGAAACACAAGATCGCCGTGCGACCGAAGAAAAACCATCCGAGAAGCAAGAAGACTGATGTTGGGAACAATAGTAAAAGGTAAGGTTATTGACCCTTTCATTTGACACTTTGACAGCCTTGTCGTTATTTTCACTAAAAGATTGTGTACATTTTCATGAATACCTACAACATGAACACAAACACTGAGGCAAACTAGGTTTAAGGAATGGGGAAGAATCCTGAAAATTTAATAATAGTAATCTTACGACTTATTCTACATAGTATTTTAGGTTTTGTTCTTGCTAAACAATAGATACTTACCCACTTAAGAAAATCTTGTTCAAATAACGTTCTTTCAAAAGCTAAATAGGTACTATAAATAAAAATATCCATAGTCTGACCGTGTTAGATTCTAGATATTTTCAGAAATTTAACATCTACATAATTCACCAGACTATTACATAACAATGTAGTCGAGTTAAAAGCTCAGCGCCCCCATTACGAACTTGTTACAAAACATCGCAAATTTGTGATTCTCGCTTAGCGGTAACTCCAGTAATCACCTACCTTTTATTTTATCCCAAAGTTTTCAAAGTCAAAGTCAAACCGTTTATTTTGTTTAGGCCTACGGATGCACTTACAAATTGTAATCTTTACATATTTTTCTTATATCTACAACCGGATCGGAACGCGGCCTTGACTGAGAAGATCCGGCAAGAAACTCAACCGGCTGGTCTTTTTATATTCTGTAATATATTTTTTTATAAATCGCCAGTTGTTTTTACTTACAGTCTTTTCTAATATTTAGGGAACGTCTCACAAACCCTTCCATTTTGAGACTCTATGTGAGGTGACATTTTATATTTCTTTGTATACTAGGTGAAACAAAATGGGTATACTATTTTTTTTGCAACTTAACTTTGTAAATCTAAGACTATCAGCTTTGTGTGACAGTTGAAGTACTAAAGGTTTTGTAGACTTGTGAAATCTGTCAACAGCTGTAGTCCTATAACACCTTTTGTTTTTCAAGTTTCCCCCAAAGCTGATAGTTTTAGAATTACAACGTTAAGTTTTGAAAAAAAAAGTACTTTATGTTTCAACCTGTATAATAAAGTGTCAAACAAGCGTGCGACCCGCCTGATGTTGCTCGCACGCTGCCCACTTAAATATACCCATTATCACCTAAGTCCTAACTTGAAATTTAAGGTGCTTGATAATTTTCCCGATTCAATACGAACTTACGGGCAAACATATAATTTTCACCTATATTCTACTAGTCTCGCTGACAGACTAGTAATGGTTTCCTCTTTACATCGTTGACACATAAATATTAGTACATGGATCAGAACTCGGGGGATTCGGGGCTATGTCGGTCAAGAGTAGTCGATGCAGTCTTTAATAGTCCGACCTCAATAACTGTTATTTAAAAATCAAAGATTATATTTTTTCTTTCATCTCAGTTATTAGATTAGTTACGTTTTATGTTAAATATATGCCAGCTGGTGGGAGATGACAATGATATACTGTCGAGGTCTTCAAACTTGACCTTCAAGACCTTTATTTGTTGATGTATCATGATCCCACCAGTGCTCTTTGCCCACCGGTTGGGACTGAATTTTATGGAGTATCCACCCACTAAACATCTAACCGCTATCAGCTTTGCGTATCGTTATAGGGACTTGGAGCTCTCCCTGTTAAACTTTTCGGTGTTTCTCAATGACATCTTCCAATGGAAGATCCTCCTTGTATTATTACTATTACCTTCATCGATTAAAATACTACGTCAACTTTCGCAATAGTTACGACCATTTCGCAACCTGGGTTGACAACTACATGAGACCTCGATTACCGAGACGTACTCATAAAACCAATAACATCTATTACATAAACACAGCGACAATATTATAAATCTTACAGCGTAGGAATAACTAATGGCGAGTCGCGTTTATTTCGAGACTCGTTGGCCATTTGTTTGTGTTCTAATTTATTAATGCTTCGCTGTATTGAAAGACTAAAATTTGCTAAGACTAAATTTCGCTGTATTTAAAATTGAAATTGTAATAGAATCAGTAAGCAATTGGTAGCTGAGCATTGCACATCCTGAATACAATTAGTTATTGATTAAAAGCAAAGTTTTAACACTCCGGTGACTACACTCATACTCTGTCCTGAAAGCGTATGACAAAGGCCGATAATAAGTAGCACGGAAGTATAAAAAATGCCTTTACCTAATAGAAAGATAGCGTATTAAACATAGTGTTATTACGATCGTTCATAAGAACAGAGAAGTTGTTAAAGTTCAAGCTTAAAAATCAAAAGCGCCGAAACATTTAAAAAGCTATCGTTTTCAAACAAGTGGAGCCAGCGACGAATCGAGAAAATACATAACAACTAGACTTGTTAGGTTTTAGTAATGTGAACACGACCGATGAGGCTTGGACATGTTACATGGTAATGGTGGAATTAATGAAGAAGTCGTAAAAACTGTGAGACCCAGTATTATTATTTTGTATAGAAGTATATCGTAATACGATCAGCCAACGTCAGACAATTAAAGTGTAGCGCCAGGTGTGTTGGCTGGCTTTCACGAATGTCATTAACATACCGAATCCAATACGCGACAATTATGCACTTCACCTGTTCTTCTAAGATCGGATGATCGGAGTTTATTTCTTAACCCTTTGCTTGCTCCGTGGGAAGTCCGCGGGGATAGTAGTGGATACACTTATCACGTTTAAAAATACCAAATGATCACCATATTCTTCAAAAACACTTCAGAGGGAAGCGAAGAAATCCATTTTATTATGGCCTCTCAATTTTTAGGTTACATTTCATAGTTTACACTAGCATCAGCTTTATAATTTTTAGGCCAATGAACCTATTATTCATATTTCAGCCTCAATAATCATGTACCGAGATAGTGCCCTCACATTTCAATCAATTTTCGCTGTAAAGAAAATTAAACGAATATAAAGAGATTATATTCGTGTCATAATTTTATAGTCTTTCTATCATTGTCCTGGCTTGTTTCCAGAATATTTTTTTTTCAGAATTTGTATGAAGATCATTGGGAGTGTCGCGATAGTCCGTGATCTATTGTTGTCTGTAAAGCATTACGATCTGAAATGTAGTCAAATACATCGTGACGTATAGATAAACACGAAGAAATCAGGAAAATATTAATGATACAAAGTAAGCAAACTGTATTCAAGGGACCAGAGATTTCATATCACAATCATAATCCTACTATCAATGAAAAAAAATCCGTAAACATAAAATGCTTTGTGCATTGCATAAAAACCTCAATTACTTCACATCTTCGTATCAGGTCAACGTCCTCACTTCACTTAAAAGAAACTCGTAGCACATAACCATTTTGTAGATATGTGAACTGAGAATCCATTTTTTAAAGACCTGCCATATTGTATAGCTTCTCATTATACTAATCGACTGTTCCTTACATTGAAAGGGATGTCAGAGTTCTTGGAAGATTGGCTACGAAAGTTGGCTTGGTCTCGCTCGACTCTCTCAAAATAATCTACGTTATTAGCGTTATTAACATGGCTCTCTGCACACCCACTCGGCACCGAGACAAAACGTTAATATACAGTTACACTAGTACTTGTCCTAGTTACAGAGAGCTGCAAACGTATCTTTTCGTGTAGTTAAAATAAGAACTGATGCAACAATGCGATACACGAGAATCGTCTTAAATCTTCACTTTAAGTACTTCATAAAAAAATATTGCCTTCCATCGTAGTAGTTGATGATTTTGCCAACAACAAAGTAAGATGTGCCATTTGATCGGTAGGTAAGGTTTTTTAAAATATTGTAAAACGTAAAATGTAACTTTTATGTCTGCTGAAAGATACTACATTTCGCTTTTACTGGTCTTAGCAGAAATATACCTTCAATCAATTCAATAAGAAGTCTTGATTTCGCTTGAGTGTGTGACAAACTTGCACCCCGTCATTCTGCATAATTTACTCACGCTTGTTAAAATAGTCACAACGTTACTCGATTTGAGGGATGTTTTAGTTTTAAAATGCAATTCGTTTAATTGGCAGTTCCATCGTGATTTGTTGTCACGTCCTATTTTCTGTGTTTACGTCTGCTTTCAATGCAATCGCTGTTTCCTCGCGATGTTTTGACTTTCTGTTTCATCGTTTGTTATTCTTGTCAATTATTGTTGGGTATGTGTTTCTTATATCAAAGAGTTCCAACACTTTCAACTGCATGTTTTTACTTTAACCATTTATCAGTGTATCTCCATCACGCAGCGTGGCAGCTATCTTCAGCTAACCGCATCTTTTCGTTTACCTTAATTCAACTGTATTAATCACACCGCATCTGAATCAAAAAAGTTCCCCTTTTTGGAAGTAAATCATTGAAAAATGCGTGAAAAGGAGATGTTAGAAATATGAGAGACAAGCGAAACAGACTCGCTCTAGTTAGCAGAGCCACCTGTCTGCCACCATTAACGTGTGATGGCTACTAAATACCAGATAACATTTTATGTGATTTCAAAAGAGCGCGTTAGAATAATGGCATCGTTTACTTTTATAGTTTTATTAAAGTCTCATCTGGTAGCACTGGCGCGTTTGATTTAAGACCATTTATATGTTTCTTTCTTAGCCTATATCTCTCCCTGCGTATAGTTTGGAAGAAGTTAAAAACCTTAAAATGGTTTTACTGACTTGTGCTTCTGAGCTATATTTGACAAATTCAACGTTTATACAATTGTGAGTACACAATTTGTGAACACACAACCGTATAGAAAGTAAGTAATTATTAAGTTTTTTTAAATTTATTTGGATGTCAAGCTTCACTTTATAGTTTTCATCAAGAACTTTATACATAACACTGGATGTTTTAACACGAACAATGTTTTGAAGCAAAAAAATATGACCTTGAATAACGTCACGTGTTTGTTGCTTCTCTCTTTAGGGTGACAACATCGGATCTCAAGTTTAGGACTGACGGTTTCGGGCCCATATTAATAAATCGATCTCAAGTCTGAGAGAGCGATCTTAGAAATGTCAATGTTTCTTATGTCATACCAGTACAAAATGACATATCAAAAGCGCAGTCAAGATCGTTACAAGACTTATGTGTTAACAATGTACACTGCTTATTAGATGCTACGCATATTTTAAAGCTTACTAGAAATGTCTGATTATAGGTACATTAACAACGCCGGACGGAAATGTCATTTAAATTTATTAAAGAACTTCACATGATGCAATTGAAAGAAGGGTTAAAATTGTCCAAAAAGTTACAGGTGGACATGTCAACTATCATAGTATAAAAATAAATACATATATGTACGTCTTGCAGCGCAGACACTCAGTTCTTCTGTCGCTGATGCTATTGATTGCTTGTGCAACAGTGGTGATCCCAATTCCAGTGGAAGTGAAGCTACCACAAAACTTATTAGAATAGTAAATAGATTGTTTGATGATAATGAATAGTCATGTTATCATGACTTTTCTAATCTTAATCACATCACACCTGATTTTTGTATTGTATTGTTATTAAATGTGTTTGTTATTGCTATTACTGGAACATATTTTTAAAGAAAGAAGAAGAATCAATAATTTATAAAGCTTCCAAGTCACCGCAATCAAAAGATACAACCATTTAAGTCACATCACATATGTTGATACGCGTTACAAACTCACTCATCATAAACAAGTAAAAAAAAATGAAACAAGCCAGTGAAACCATTTCCAAAATTACTTAAAATTTAGAAATATAAATATGCGGTATGTATCAGCTAATATATTTCAGCTATCTGTGGAAGTCCCGTCAAAATCGGTCCAGCCGTTTCGGAGATTACCCGGAACAAACCGCTTCAACCCGCTTTTTTGTTACCTATGTATTGTACGAGTATCTACTTGCATATGGATTTAGTGAAAAGGTGTTATTTTGATATTACAAACAGGCACTCAAATTTTATTTGTTTGTATAAATAACCCAACCGGCATTCGAGCTTACGCGCGTTCTCTGCGTGACGGTCTAACTGTCACTAACTCACAGCGCGGTACCAGCGCGAGCACGTATGCGAGCCGAACGCCGCGCCGGCTCGGCTCCTGCCTAGGGTCGAAGTGTGCAGGGGGCAAAGTGAGGTATACGCACCCGTCATAAAATAGGTACCCATTGTGATTGTGGTACTTATAAACTTAGCACAATCACAATATATGGTGGGTACTCATATTGTTAAGGCTTGAACAACCTTTTTGGTATATAGTTTCTCTTTTGACTTTATGGTGTTTGTAGCCTAGCAACAATAACAATATAGATTTTCATTAGCACATTTTCTAGAGCATTTTTACTTTATCAATAACCCATTGGAGCAGGCTTGGGGACTGAACACATATAAGTGTAATAAGATGATTGACTTTGGAACATATGATTAGTATAATACTTATGTATCCTTCCTTACTCAGAAAATCTGAAATACAGTGAGATGATGGTCACCCTTCTTAGGTCAAATGTTCATGTAAAAACTAAATGAATATAGTACGAAAAGTACAACATAAACTGTTATATCATTAATCAATAGCCACACAATACTAATAATAATAATTTATTGATGTTTTATTATGTCTCCCATTAAAAATATTATAAATATGGTTAAATACGGTGATTAGCGTAAAATACAATTACCCGTGTAACTTAATGTTTGAGTTTGGTATCCATACACTTCTGCAATTTTGCACAACACAATACATCGTTTAAATTACAAGAATACACTTTTATTTAAGCATTAAACTAATTTAAAAATGCGAAGTGCTTGAAAATCTTTGACAGTTTGGCCATAGTGTCAAATTGAGTGTTCTATCAGTGTTGCTAAATTATTAAAATAACAGCTACCGACAATCAGGAAAGTGAACGGTTGATATATTTTTTGGTTTTCTATATAAAAATAAATACTGAAGTCAAAAGAGGATTCTCAAATTGAGCATATGTAATATGTAAATAAAATCCATAAACAAACAGACACGAAAACCATGGACTTGCGAAATCTTGGCTCATCACACGTTAGTTTGGGTATTTTTTTGTGTTTATCATGGCAATTTCAGATGAAGTGTGAGAGGGACAAAATGTATGTATGTATGTAAAAAAACCTGTCTTCACTCCATAGTTCTACGTGATATCTCCAGTGGTATTCTAACCTTCTTGGTTTTCATTCTTCTTCTTCTTCTTCTTCTTCTTCTTTGTTAGTAGCTACAAGCTATTTGCCACAATTCTGCCAGTGTCCGTGATGCTAGTGTCATGTATTGTATTTCATGTACTTCAACTGTCACAAACTGTCACAAATTTCAAGGGGATCTTATGTCATTATGAACCAATATTGCGCAAATACTTTATCCAGCTCGAGAAGATGTCCTATTTACCGAAAAGTAATTGACAATCTTGAATTTAAGTACCCACTCCAATATTTTATACCTACACCAATATCTGATATCTAATAAAATATAATGTTTAGGGTAAAATAAATTAACAAAAAGGTGTGCATAACCTTTTTGTTTTTAATATAGAATCAGAGGTCAACAAGATAAACTGTTTTCATTAAGTTTAAGCAACACTTAAACCTAACATGCAATCCTAAGTCTTTTGCAAGTTATTTGTAAGTAAGAGTTACTAACTTGGAACGCTAATATTGTTTAACAATTCGACGGTAACTGCTGCTTTAAATAAAATAAACGTGGGTATTAAGTATTTTCTAGAATGCCTATTAAGACATATTTTAAAACATTTCGCTTACAAAAATGTGGATGTTTGCATAGATGTGCACTAAAATGAGATGTCCGAATTACGATTAATGGATTCTCGGCGTGCAATGACGTCTACGTATGTCAAATTCAATTTCATTTTACAGCGATTAATCCGAATACCTAGATCGTTGATCATTCTAGAATTTTACCGTGAAACGTTCGTTTTTATTTTGTTAGTGATAGGGTTATATCCCCTTTTGCTTTAAGAATTCTGCGGCAGAATTCTATTTGAAACTACGCTGTTTCCTCTGGTATACAACTTCTGCTTTTCATTCCATTTGTTTCAAGATAAAGGATGATTAAACTAAGTAAGTCTGCCTCTATACTCTAAAATTTAGATTTACCTCTTTTGAATTGATTGTTGACATTGAAAACGTCTCTTTTCAATTAAAACAGTTTATTAGCTGTGGACCTGCGTGTTAAATGACACGCAGTGTTCTTGTGGTGGGTTTTTCCATTATCATTTTACACATGGAAAATATGAAAATATAATAATGAGGTACCATTGTTTACTTACAAAGATAATACATTACACTACAGCGAAATATTGAAGGAAATAGTTGCGCAAAATAGATTCTATCAAAACGACCCTAGGAGATCCGACCCAGTTCCCAAATCCGTTCTCCGTTTTATAGTTTACGATCCGTTTCGTGTTGATGGCCATTACGTCGGAGCAGTGTTCAGTTGGTTTAACCCTGCCCCATGAACTCGAAATGGGATGACGGATGTGGAGCGGAAGAATCTTTATAATATGTGTACGTGCATGATGGAAAGTTTGCGTAAACAAAGTGCCGGTTGTTAATTAGGAGTTCTAATTTTAATTGGCTTGACTGTTTGTTTTTTAGTGGCTATTTGCGATATTTGGGTCGTACGTGTTTCGGTGGCAGGAGTTTAATGGCTTTGTTGATATTGTTTCACTTTCATGTTTATGATGATGGCAGTCTTGGCTACAAGAAGATCTGCTTTTACCTCTATTCGTATTTCCAGTCTTTGAATGCTCAAATCCTAGGAATTTCGAAGGAAGAAAGAAACAAGAGTTTGTGTAAATTAATTTTGTGCTTAGTATTTCCACTTCTTACATTTAATTCACGCCATGTAGGAACTTCAATCAGATACAACAAAAGATAGAAAATCTTTCAACCCCTCAATT
The DNA here is from genome assembly GCA_905147325.1 of Notodonta dromedarius. NCBI lineage: Eukaryota > Metazoa > Arthropoda > Insecta > Lepidoptera > Notodontidae > Notodonta > Notodonta dromedarius. Next base: position 13,124,411 of record LR990162.1, read on the forward strand.
TAGCTAGGTATATAAATTCGGTAAAAAAATATCCAAGCTTTCACATGGACATCGGACATGGGACGAAATGTTGTGATTGGCGTAAACGGCACAAACTGACAGTCGCATGACTCATTGTCACACAAAAACATCTGAACATGTTCTGGATATTCATCATAAAACGTCATAAAAACAAGTTGAGGGGAACATTGTCACGTCTACTAGAAATGGGAGGACAGACATTTGGGTTTCTCCGGATAACTGACTAAAGCTCCATTATTTGGGACATTAGAAATCGTATTGGTCTATTGTTGGTCGGCAGTAGACACTTCTGATAGATAAAGCAAAAAAATTCAGAAAATCCCCTAAACTTTGTTTTCATTTCGTAACTTTATATTCGAGAAACTTAAATAAATATTACAGGATTAACGAATGTAGAATGGGCTTCGAGACACTGCAGCTTTCGAAATGCTGGATGATATCGGTGCCGTGTTTTGTTTGGCTCAACATTTACATTTAAATGTTGAATTAACTAGACTTAATAATAGAACGCTCTGTGTAATACGACAATAATATAAATAATTTATGTTCACGTAAATAGGTCACTCTTATAAATTTGTAAATGGACCTCGTAACAGATGCTTGATCTACGGAACAAAAAGTATCAACAGGTGAAAAAAAACTAACCAACATTGCAATATACACTTTTGACTCTTTGAAGACGCTTTAAGAGTAAAATTAAAATTTGTCTTAAAAAAATTCCGATACCGGGAATCGAACCCGAGCCTCCTGGGTGAGAGCCAGGTATCCTAGCCACTAGACCATATCGGATGATGAATTATGCAATGAAATTGCATATTATAAATTGCAACTTCATACATTAACTATAACTTATGTATGTATATATAAATAATTTTATTACATGTAGGTATGTATTTAAATATTTATGATATGATGGAGTAAGTTCTTACTGTTAATTAAATAAAAAGCAAATATTTACAGAATTAGCGAATAGCATAATTCTATCTACCATAAGGACGACCTATTTCCCTTATGACGTCACTGGATGATTTACGACGACGTAACGGACGTGCGCGTGCGCCGGACTGCATGTGTGTACAAACATTACGCAACTTGTGCGTAGTCGGTTAACGTATTTCGGGAGGATGTTGATGGATGACGAAAGGTGCAGTATGATTAATAAACAATAACTTTAGTGCAAATATAAACTCTAACTAGGTCGAGATATAACTCGTACCTACTACCACCTTGTATTTTACCGACTCATGGTTGAAAAACTTTTATCGTTATTCAAAATTATTATTCTTCTATAACTTGCTTTATAAAGCAACGCTTATGATCTTAGTGTGTCGATTGATAATACAAATATGCTACCTATCTTATAAATTGGTGTTTATCGTACTTTAGTATCCAGTTTTTATAATCTTTTTATGAAAATGCGCTTTGAAAATGATAAAATCCGTAACTATTTGGCGGTCGTCCACCGCACCGCGACAGTAAATATCGCCCGGATAAATTTGTCAATTTCCTGAAAAATTCCCAGAGTAATGAATTGGTATTACTTCATTTGATGGAACAGTTTCATTTGCATTTTTTTGAAATATTGTTTTTATATGTACCTACTGAGTTTTTATGTTTCAATTGTCGATTAATAGTACATTGTTACACAAGGGGTGAATGTAAACACTGTGCTTTTCATTACGAATACAAGGAAAGTAAAAATAAAAACAGGAATTGGCTAAAGAAACTTCATTATTTAGCCATTATTTTTCAATTTCATCTTTAAATATTTTACCCAAATCGATGTTATTTTAAAGAAATTGTTGAAACTAAATTATAATTAAGTCATTTAAAAACAATACCTATATATTCTTTTATTAATACGTTTTATGTTATTTCAATTTAACATCGCGCTGTAATTGAGTGACTGTAGAAAAAGTTGGAACATGGTTCTATAGAAATGTGAAAATGGAACTAGTTTTTTTAAAATAATTTGACAGCTGTCTGTTGAAAGCGATTGTCCCTAGGGAGGAAAAGTATTACTTTCAACCCGCTCCTCAGGCAACTTCAGACCTACTTTCCGAGTATGAGTAATGAAAATATATTAACGCTTACTGTTTTTTTCTCTTTAATAAAGCATCTCAGGTTCTGTTTCGCCAGTGCATCAGTCCATAGAAATTGGTAAATTTACATTTGCTAGATTTAAAAGATTGGTACTTTATGAAATTATCTAGAATGTCGCAGATATATTTGCCACATTGGCATTTATCTAATATTCTATAAATAACCTAGGCGCCTCTTGCGTGTCCACTGTAAATACATAAGTATACCTACTCTTATGTTTTTTTATATATTTTCCGCGAGGTGTTAATGTCACATAATAGTCAAAACAACATTTCTTAATGACACTCAGCTGTTTGTTAGCTCGTTAAAACTTACACCAAACCAAATTTTAATAGGACACTTAATATGTTATTTAGTGGTTACTGGGTATTAAATAGTTTCCTACCACTGATAAAAAGATGTTATATATTATGCCTACTCCTATTGAAAACGTAATGGTACCTACCTAATACCTGTTTTAAATAAGCTAATGCTTAAAATGAATATTAGTAGGTACCTTTATATTAAGGGACTTTTTCTTTAAACTTTTAATAAATACCTGTGCCTTATGACGGCCCCACAACCACTCACTGGAGATCCCTAAGGTGTTCCTTTATCATTCGAGCAACGTTCATTCAATCAGATACCTAGGTAGGTACTATTAAAATGTCTAATTCTTTAGGAAACCTTTAATTTTTGACATAATAAACACTATTTTGCATAACAAAATACTACCCAATTGAAAGAAAACATTTGTTTCCAACATTGCCATTTGTAATCCGTCCGGATAATCGCCAATTTATCTTCCAAGGCTCATAGTTTATCTAGCAAACACGGCGTACAAATGAGACATAGATTCCTACGATATGATTCGAGCGACGTATATATTTGTTCTCAGTACAATTCGCTTTGAATACGGTCACCCGGTTTCCCAATCCATTTTTTGTTCTTAAAATTGAGTACGCCATAATTATTTTAAAAAATAAAGTAAGAAATGGCATGTATAACAATTTGGAATTGTCTTAGTACATTTATGAATGTCAAATAATTTATAAAATTATGTGTAGGTAAGTAATTCAACTGGAAAATTATTCGTAGATATTTTTTTTAAGAAGAGTTATTTACGACTTTCGTGGTTACGACCTTTTCATTGTAGATGTTTAGAACATTTAATTAGTTGCTATATGCAGAGATGAAGCGTTTAAAATGTAGCAAACTTTTACTGGTCAGGCTAGACACTATTAACGAGTAGTAAAATGTGACATAATAAAAACATTTTATTTTATTTCACTGGAGTTACTAGCGTCCTACGAGTATACCTACAGGGATAGGTACTAAAATTATAATGTTACTTCAAGATAATATTTCTTTATATACCTTCTCGGAATTAAAATTAGATGGTTTAATCCTCATTATATTATATCCCCAAAACTCCATTCAGAATAGAGCCGTGTAGTTGATTTGTTTCTTCTATAAAAGTCCCATTACCTGCAACCCCTACACAATAGCAGCTAGACTTTGATTGCATATAAAAATTGTATCAAAGCCCGGCTCCAGACTGTGCCGATGACCCCGGGTGCGATGACCGCACACGTCACTTCCCGCTCCGTGAGATTGACAGCGCGCAAAAGCTTCCGCCACCAACAAATTAGTTCAGCTAATCACGGATAATTATAAAATGCGTCTTTATTCCATCTCGATGTGGGGCAGCACTGACGTACGGGATACGTCGATGTTGTGTGGAGAGAGATAGAAACATTAATTGCCCTTAAAATCTCTAAGCGTATCATTCTGTTTCGCTCTTTCAAGCTTTTAAAAACTGCCCAAACGTTTCACGGTGTTGTGTCTTGTTCTAATTTGTATGAAAAGTCTAGAATTCTCGGAAAGTCCAGTCATTCTTTATTATAGTTAAGATGGTTCTTAACAATAAGCTGATCTACATATTTTTTCCTTTGTGGAAAATCACAACAAGGGAAATGGACTTACCTACTCTTTTAATCTTTTAATAATTTTAGCATTCTCAATCTCCACTCTCCTATTTCCAGGTGGCTGGTGCGTGTGATAGAAGACGTGCAGGGCGGGGAGCTGCGCACGCGCCAGGGATGGGTGCCCTCGCACGTGCTGCAGGAGAAGCAGACAGCCGAGCGGGATCAGACGACATTGGCGGCGAGGAGACAGTTAGTACATTCATTATTGGTTAATTTATTCATCTTGACGATAATCATGTTGACGACCGCTTGGCGCAGTGGTTCCAGCGTTGGCCGCTTGGCTCACTGCACATGGTGGTTGCGGGTTCGATTCCCGCCGGGGCAAATATCGAAAAAGGCCTTTTCGTAATTTGCCCAGGTCTGGGTGGCACTGGGATCGCCCCCAGTCCATTGTACGGTACCCATAGTACAAGCTTGCTTAGTTTGAGACCATACAGTTGGTTTGTCAGTCTGGCGATATTTATTTATTTATCTTTTAGGAACTGTTCCTATACCCTTTCTTCGAAGCCATTAAAGAGTAAGTATACAATAGGCACTGTAATTACAAACAAAATTATTGCGGCATATCCTTATTTTAGTCCGAGACAATCCAAGCAGTTTCATTGTGAGACTCAGGTGCCTAATTGTTTAAAACAGATTTACTGAAGTAAGTAGTATCATATTTGGTTACTACAAAATTTTGATAACGGTATGATATTGTGAAAATACGTATTTATTCAGTCTCACAAATTTACCACGGTCAATAAATTTTGAAACACCAACAAGGACACTTCTTCACCAAAAGATCTTCATGTATCCAGATTCTCTTAACTCGTGTTTTATTTTCGCCACTTGAATTATTGTTATCGATCCATAATTCTGGTTTTACGTCATTTACATTTCAATTCGGCCACGCGGTACATCTGCACGCCACTTCGTAAACCTGTCCAATGGTCGTTAAATCTGGAAACGCAACAAAGTATTTGCGGATATCAAAACAATATTGAGATTACCGAGATCTCAATATTGTTTAATGTTTAATATCTGCAAATAGGTACCTCGATACTGGTTATAATTTGTGTATCGAAGGTGCTTTGTGATTTTTGCGGTTATAGCAATAACAAGTGTTGTTTTGAGTCTGCATAACACATGTTAAACTAATGAGAGTTATGATCGTCTGCAACACCTCGCTAAACGTAAATAATTGCTGTACTTTCACGCTCACTAGGTAATTATATTTTAGTGACAAATGAACCTACACACGTACCTATTTATAATACGGAAGTGTCGTAATATAGTGTCCTGAGCACTTGCTTCGAGCATTATGTTAAATCTTGCATGCACCTAATATTGGAATTTAGTGCTGAACTAAAGTCATCAAATAAAAAAATATCAAGGGTGCGTCTATCTGCATGGACACTAAAAATATGTTTTGTGAAATTGGTTGGAGCTATTTGTTTGGAAGCCAGTCTTTTTTGTTTGAGTACCAAACATATCCTCATTCTAAATCATTAGGCTACATAATTCGATTAGAAGCTCACATAGACAAAGATTAAACACAGGCAACAAATCCAAAACAATTGAAGAAAATATGAAAAAATCCAGAATTTCAAAATAAAACTTATTAGTAATCTTCACACATTGGCTCATAGCAATAAATCAGAGATGATTAGGCACCGCACTCGCCTGTCACCTTGTCACAGCCCTACCATCAATAAAGAGAATCCACGAAGCATGTTTCGTGTCGTCGGCGCTCCCTTCGTTACGATCCAAACTAATTAGGCCTTCTCCAAACTTGCACGTCATCAACCCGTCATCAGCTCATTATGGTGGAACAAATTTATTATTGCATCCAACTGCACATAATTCCAAGTAATTAAGGGCAACAACACCACGTTATCAACTGCACTCATAATTTGGCAGACGATGCCTTCCGTGTACATACATAATACTATGTAAATGTCGCCTTTGGTAAACTCACCTTACCTTGGTGCGGACAATGTATTTGAGACAAAAACATTCTAATTCTGGATCCTTTATAACGATATATTTAAAGGGAGATGAAGTAGCTACCTACTTAGGTACAAGCAATATGTGGTTTGGCACTCCAAATATTTGTGAACCTAAAATATACGTTTCATTAAATTTCAAGAAGCATTTAAGCATGTTAAACCGAGGATGTCAATAAAACCAAATTGGAAAAGGATGTGGTCTCGGTTGGCATTGGTCCGAAGAAAGTTCAAGCATGTGGTAGCATGTGAACATCTTTGCGAGAGAGGCCTAAGTTTTAAAAGGATGCAATTAGTCATGCTATTACACCGATAAGTTCATTGTGCAATTACAATTACCCAAATGCTTTACACAGTGCTAATAAAAGCACGGGTAAAGCTAGTAGTTGAGTTTGGAAACTGACGTTATATTAGGTATTAAAATGATCTTGGACGACTGCCTGCAGTTACGCCTAATTTACCTGAGTAATATCGACCATATGTCCAGCTCACCTGAGCCGTGTAAGCCATAAATACAAGCGAATACGAGCCAACAGCCCTTTCAATTCACGCGACAACCCTGTGATGTTATAAATTTGTATTGCTTGTAAGTTTGAAATGATTATACGGACCCATTATCGATTTTTTTATCGGGTTCGAAGATATTAGTAGTTTTTAACCCCCGGCGAAAAAATAAGGGTGTTATAAGTTTATCATGTCTATGACATCGTAGCGCCCAAGCGGATGAACCGATATTAATTTTGTTTTTGTTTGTTAGAAAGGTATTCTGATCGATACTACAACTCACAGGATGCAATTGGTATCTTTTGTGACCTCTCAAAGGCATTCGATTGCGTCAATTATGAAATACTTTTGCTGAAATTGGAACATTACGGTGTTAGAAATGGAGCACTCCAACTTGTAAAATCATATTTAGAGGACAGAAGGCAAAATGTTCAAATAAATGGTGTTAAATCTTTAGGCTCTATAGTAAAAATGGGTGTTCCTCAAGGATCAATTCTAGGCCCTTTCTTATTTTTAGTATATATTAATGACCTACCGCAGATAATACAGAGAAGGGCAGAAATAGTGTTATTTGCTGATGATACCTCTTTGATTTTTAAAGTAGGTAGACATGTAAATAACTTGGACGACGTGAATAATGCTATTGTTCAAGTCCATAACTGGTTACACAGTAAAAAAACTAAATGTGTAAGATTCTCATTACCTAATGTAAGAAGTAGTGAATGCGATGTAGTATTAAATACAGAAAAACTTGAATTTATTAATGACACTGTTTTCTTAGGTATAACGCTTGACTCTAAATTACAGTGGGGGCCACATATAACAGCTTTAGTTAAGCGGCTCAGCTCCGCCGCCTACGCTGTCAGAAAAATCAGACAGCTATCCGATGTCGAAACTGCAAGAATAGTTTATTTCAGTTATTTTCATAGTGTCATGTCGTATGGTATACTATTGTGGGGCAGAGCAGCTGACATCGAATCGGTTTTTATTTTACAAAAGAGGGCCGTTAGGGCCATCTATAATTTAGGAAGTCGCGATTCGCTGAGGGAACTGTTTAAGGAAATAAATGTTATGACTGTTCCATGTCAATATATCTATGAGAACATAATGTATACCAGAAAAAACTTACATATATTTAAAAAGCTGGGTAATAGTCATCGTTATAATACTAGAAATAAGGACAAATTGGATCAACCACACTTTCGGCTAGCAAAAATTCACACATCTTTCATGGGATACTGTGTTAAGTTCTATAATAAGATACCGTTAAGCATTATCAGTCTTAGTGAATCCAAATTCAAAACGTGTGTAAAACGTACGCTATGCAGGAAGGCTTACTACACACTAGACGATTATTTGAAAGATAAAGATGCTTGGCTAGGTGCTGGTCCAGCTCCACCGGAACGGGAATAACTAGAATCTTTTGTTATGGTTCATTCCTATATTTTCCCTCTTCCTTCTCTTAATCTAGCACTATTGACATATTTGACACAAATGTTTCCTTTTAAAATATGGGCATCATGTAGCCACTTTAAATATAATTTTAACAAAGTAATATTTATGTCTAATTGTAGCGGGTCTTGCCTCATGCTTATTATCCTTTCTGAACTGTTGTCTCTGAGGTGAGGTGTTGGTCATGCTCACTTCAATGTCCTTGTTTGCGGTGGCTTTGTGGAGCGGGTCACCCTCTTCCCTCTATTATGGTTGAGGAGAGTGATGCCGCTTTTCAAGTCATGCTCGTGCGCGGGCGCTGCTTGCGGGGATTGGTCCACTCACTTTCCTCTTAACAACATTGTCGTTAAATACTATTTATTTACTTAGCATGGAAGGCATCACACCAAAGCAATTATCATAATATCCACCCCTGTTTTATCAATTATTATTTGGTTCGTAAACGTTTCATTTGATGTAAGTATGAGTAGGTATGCACATCACACTAAACTAGCATTCTCATTTGATTTACATTATTACATATATGATTATTATTTACTATTAGCTATTTAGTGGCAATGGTGTTGCCTGCTCATATTATTTTTTTATGCTGTTCCTGAGAATGTACACCATCTTTCATTCATTGAAAAGAGTAACCATTGAGTTTCTTGCCGGCTCTTCTCAGTGGAAGCAGCATTCCGAACCGGTGGTAGATTCTGACTATTCATAAATGCTTTGTTGGCTTACATGAATAAAAACAATTTTGAATTTTGAATTTTTTTTTTTTGATAGTGTTGTTAGCTATGTTTCACGAAAATTAACAGCTCTTTTGTAGTTTAAAAAGACGCCGCATCGGGGGTGTTTAAATTTACAATTTAGGGTTATGTTTTAATTATTTTAATGCTTGTTAGGATTATATTATATACGGTTTATGTTCGTTTTGTTTACGTCTGTTTGGCCCTGAGAGAGGACAAGATTTTGGCGCTTTTACAAACTATGAGAGGTAAACACAGTGCGTAGCAAAAATTGTTTTTTTTTGTAAAATTTCTGATCACCCTTACAAACTGATTACTTAGGCAATTACCTATATTAACGCATTTCGTTGCATCTACATAATATGATCATAGTTTTACAAAACAAATATCCAATTTGGCAAAATATCTAAAGACCCATAAATCTTCAAAGGATCCTATTCATATCGCATCTGCGAGCGTTCAAGTGGCTCACATCGTTTCTATGATTCACGCGAACAGTGTTGGAATCACTCGTGCGCAGTAAACACCCCGTAACATAACTCACAGAGATGCCATATATCTCGAACATGTCCAATTAGGTATTTGAACAAGCGTCTTGTTGCCGGCAGTGGTCGCAGCTACAACTATATCATTAGGTGCTACGACATTGCCAAAACTGCACGTGGTTTGATGCTTGAATTTATGTTCAGTTTATGAAGACAAGCTATGACAACCATAGTAAATACTGTGTATCTTTGCAACATTTACATGTTACTCGTTGCCAAGCTCTTCGGGAAATCAGCAACTCCCCAATTCGGAAGTAACAATTACCCTTTACGAAATGCTATCAAACACTTCTTATAACAAGTCTTGGCAAAAAAGCAACACAGGTACTTACTTAATAAAATCGATTCCAGACTATACTTCAGTTAATAGGCCAATCAAACGCTTTAGAATTTGATCGTAGCGTACAAATTATCTTATTAACAACACAACCACTCCCCTGGATCCGCCTACGTGGATTTTAGAAATCAATAAATTTATTCGATAAGAGCAAATAATTTCGGACAGAAATAATATTGCACAACGCTATTTTACTTTTACAAAAAAATCGGCAGTCAAGCCTACGACGCACCTGAAGTTACCGTAGCTTATAGTCATAATTGCGTTATAGGCCTACGCGCAATTGACGCGGCTGTAAGACGTGCTAAGTACAATAATGATTCAACTATTATAATGAGGTGTGCCAAAGTGACTATACTAGGAACTCCTCGGATGGACAGACACACATAATTATTGTGAATTTCATACATACAATATGACCATGTAACTCTTCATTTAGTGCACCCACGCTCTCACCTCTTGGCAAATCTCTCGGATGCTCTGTGCCTGAGTCAGGGGCTAGGAAAACACTATCTAATTTATGATAATGTTTATCATCCCACCGTGGACTCACGTGGTCGTCCCCGAGTCTGGTGCCGATGGAAATATCTCCGATTCCTATTGATCCGGCGTGGAGATTGGATACGTGACGTAATTCGAAACTATTTGTGGGGATTTTGTTAATAATATCAAATTTAGACTGCAATGGGCTATTTCAAGCACATATCAGAGATGCTAAGCGTCAGAATAGCATATACTATTAATATATTGGGCTACTGTGGCGGAGATGCATCATAATCAGACATCAATGCAGTACAGTAGGTACCTGGCCAAATCATTTCACTATGAAAGTCCTTGGACCAGTCTACCATAAAAATATAATAAGTAGTCCTTTTAATAGTCTACATACTCAATGTGACGGTAGATTTTAACTATAAAAACTGCGACTCTATTAAAAGAACATTCCGCGACACTGCTTCGACTTAGCAGTGAGCGGTGCTTCTTAAAATCCAAAAATCAAAATGCAGTAATTTCGCCCATTAAACTGCTACTGCCAAGGTCTAATAGCAGCGATCACCACTGTTATAAAATACTGCTCTATAAGTACTATACCTGATGGTGGCACCTCCCAGGGCGGTGGTGCGGGAGCTGATCGAGACGGAGGAGGAGTTCGGGCGCGACATGCAGCAGGTGGTGTCGCGGTACATGCGGCCCGCGGACAAGGCCGCCACGCCCAAGCCGGTGTTCGACAACCGGGAGCTGCTCTTCTCCAACTTCAGGCAGATCTGCGAGTTCCATAACACGTTAGTACTTCCTTACTTATAGAGCCAATAAGATAGTAGAGTAAGATGATAGTAATAGTAGCAAGATGAGAGTCGCGGGGAGCCGTTGGATGCAGATAGCGGGCAACCGTCCATTGTGGCGTTTTATGGGGGAGGCCTATGTTCAGCAGTGGACGTCTTCCGGCTGATGATGAAGATAGTAGCCTTTTTCAGCAAGGTCAAGTCCGTAGCACCCTCAAACGCCAGTATTGCATGAGAAGATGGTATGGATGTGGATGAAGTGAAAGAGGTGTGCCAGGATCTTAGCGTCAGTGGCCTCTATGTATGTATGGAAGACAGTAGCTTCTCTATCTATGAATGATCTTGCTATATCACGGAAACGCATCGTTTTGCTATTCGGTATTTTAGCTGCAACTTGTAGCAAAAAAACTGTGACTGGTTGCCACTGTCGAGACGAGATAACGGTTAGGTACGAAAATATAAACATTGTTAATTTATTAAATATATGTGTGAACAAAACATACTATGTGACCTACAACACTAACCTACGCACGTCCATAGTTTAACAAACCTCCTTTATAACCTGTTAGATCTTTTGTATTTAGGTACTAAAATAATCGACTTTGGATGCATCGAATTATATTACTTAAATTTGTTTAATACACCAGAAATATTCCTAGGTATGTGCAGGAACATGGTTACCATTCTCGTTTGATAGGCGCAATGCGCTATGGAACCTCATGTGTACAGTCTTGGTACAGTCTCTGTACACACTGTAGGCACTACAGTGTCAGGTATGATTTGAATAACTAATAATGTTATCTGATCGAAACCGTTGCGTGCCCTGCGAACAGTACGACTCGTGCTTTTCAAATTCAATAAATATCAATCCGAGATATAAACTAACATGTGTATACCAGGGTGCTGCTAGAAGGGATCAAGTACTACGCGGGCGAGCCGCGCATGCTGGGGCGCGCGCTGCTGCGCATGGAGCGCGAGTTCGACAAGCACGTGGCGTACTGCCGCGACGAGCCGCGCGCGCAGCACCTGCTCGCCGAGGACCCCGTCGTGCACAAGTACTTCCAGGTCAGTGGGCTCACTCGCTGCACACATTTAAGGCTATTTTGCATAGCAATACTTATTGTTTAGCTCTACGCTATAAACAAAAGCAACGATACAATGAATCCCAAACAGTGGGAAACGGAAACCGCAACGCGGCAGATCCAAGAAGAGATCATGAGATGAGCTTGGGTCTTACTTGACGGATTGGTCCCGGGTAGCCATAGGCTGATGCAAGTGGGAAAGAGGAGGGGTGGCCTTTGCCCTGCAGTGGGACAGTATAGGCTAGATATGAATTGATTTCAATCGGCTTGTCGCTGTACATACGTGTACGTGGCGGTGCATAACGATGCGGCGTTCTTCAATCCTGACTTACAAGTCTGGGCGGAGAGTGAGTGCCTAATCCTATAATAAAGATGGCAGGGAGTGGCATTTCAGCATATCTGATTATGCAGTGTGATCTTTGACATCTAAAACTTTTTTTAAATTTAGCATCTTTCGATCTTTCACTTATGTCTATGTTTTCAATACAGAACATTGTTTATAAACGTTCTAGTAACGCCCTCTAGCGGAAAAGTTCTGACTGAAATCGATCAATTGCTTAATACGCCATCTAGTTTTTAGAATACAAAATTGTAATGAGCGCCATCTGATGATTTTCTTTGAAAATATAATTATTACTGACTGCGTTGATCATACTCGCAAATAGGTTTGAGTATGAGTTTAATACTCTAATTTACTGAATATAGATGGCGTTACATGTATCATAAAAAAACGGGGAAGAAACGCTAGTTATTTCCACGCTTAGGATTAAATTATGGATTTAGTCCCGTCCCGTCTCAAAGTGATGAGGATGCCAAAGATGTGGCTCGCTGACTCTTTACTGTTCAGTTCTGATTACTCTAGATTTGAAGAGAAGAGAAATATCGACGGTAGGAACGAATTCCCCCTTTACGTCCTCTTTTTATTTATAACTAACGGGCCGCCCCGGCTTCGCACGGGTACATTGCGGTTACATTATTCGAGATTTAGTAAGGATCCCTAATTTTTTTGAAAATATATTATAGCCCTTGTCACCCGGGGATAGTGTAGCTTCCCAACAGTGAAATAATTTTTCAAATCGATTCAGTAGTTTCGGAGCCTATTCATTACAATCAAACAAACAAAGTTTTCCTCTTTATAATATTAAAGCAGTTAGTTATCCTAGCATATGCATAGCTTGCAATACCAAAGGCATTACTCGCATGATGTTGACTTGAAGGGTAGTAGGACAGATGGAGGGAAATGGACGGGGACGTGGAGCTTCCGGCTCTCTCGGCCATCGTACGAAACACAACTAAAACAGCTACTTTACGCCTATCTTTTGAGAAAGGGTGGTTGTATCCCGTTCGAGCCAGCCCGTATTCTCATAGACTTGTCAGTACCGCAGACAATAATTAGAGCTCCGCCTCAACATATGATTGCTAAATTCCCAATAACGATTCAAGCTTGAAGGAGTCTGCGCGCGGACAGGCTCGGCCGTTAGGCACCGTGCCAACTACTAGAATAGTTCGGATGCCGGCGGTCGCCGGATGACTGGTGTCAATTCGAACCGTCATATCGGGGGCAATCGCGTTTATTTTATAGTTTAACAATATTATATTTGCTTATATAAGATGACTATAATGTTCAAGCTTAACGGCCGAATTCCGAAACCCTGCTCAAATGCTCCCAGTTAGCTGATTGAGACCTTTATTATTTTTTATGTCACAAAGTGGGCATTAAGCTTCCGTACGACCCGCCTGATGTTAAGCAGTTACCCTATAGATGCTTGCAATAACAAAGGAATTGCTCGCACATTGCGCCGACCTGAAGAGGATAGGGATATATAGAGGGAGGAGTAGATAAGGGGGGCGGTTCATCATACGAAACGCAGCTATAATCGCTACTTCACTCAGATTTTTTGTGGGAGGGTGGTACTACTCCAGTTAATCCGGCCCGTATATGAGTTGTAGACAGTTGGCTATCGCTTGATTCTACCAACGTTATCTATTACTTTTGTATGGGGCGCCTCTCAAAGGCGTTGGCCAAAAGATACCAGCCAAGAAAATAACAACAAATTTTTGATAGGTAGAATTGTGAATTCACAGCGATCGACATTCAATTGTCTGGCCTCTGGACGATGCGAAAGGGAAGACAATAATAAACGACCCCTAGTATTCCTAGAAGCACATAAACAGATACAATCCCTGCCAAATTGGTAACGACTGAGGTAAACTGCACTTTGTTTACTCGCATCCTATGGATGACTGCCAAGCTGCTAACTGGGGTATACGTAGGTACCTACCTACTTTGATAACGTAACTCTCGTTTGTCTTTAACAGAACGTTTGGAAAGCCACGATGACTTTCCTGAATTATTACGAAATGCGTCGTTAACATTTTGTTTTGTCCGTTCGTTTTGGATTGGATTTGAGATTTAAGGTTTGCTGTAATTCAGTGGTTGTCTGAAAATCATTCTGAACGTTATCCGGTGTGTTCATTGAGATAATTAGAGTCGGGTCATTAAGTTTTTGTTCATTGATTCGTAACGAAAGTCGAGTTTTTTTTCTCAGTGGTGTGGAGTGTGGGGCGGTAGCAGAAATCAGCACTCAGCAATATCATTAACTATATTTATTTAATTAATTCAGAAAACAAAGGTGTATTACTCTTCTCTCTGAAATATCTTCAGAAAATGAAGAATAACTTTCTCATCAACTAGATTATGATGCAAAAGCTCCACTGATGACGTCTGAGTCAGCAATTCTGTCCAAACCGAGCACGGTATAAGAATATAGAGTCCTACGCATCTCTCATCGTGTTGACTGACTCAAGTCCCAAAATACAGCGGCATTCTTCAATCCTGTGTGACTCCTACGTTTCCTGCTCGTGCTGTTAAAATAATGTTCAATCGCATGTACGATCTCCCCTTATAATAACACCCTAGCGCTGACACGTGCACCTCGTCCTTCTGTTTACATGCTCTACACGCTCTCCTTTATCGTTTTGAAAGATTCGAAATTGTTGGTGGTCTCTAGCTAGTCTTTTTAGCTTATGCAGAAGATTTCTGGGCTATGTAACGTCTTCAATTCAAAAATACAATATTTTTGAATGTGACAAATGTAAATGTTACCAAAGCATGTATACAACCTTTGCTTTATCCTACAGCTGTCGTTACAATGCCGCTATGATAAGCATTGTTTAAATTTTGGCACCCTTATTACATTCCAATCGATACTTTCAAATTGCAATGCAATTACCCGCCCAATATCTAACGTTAAGCACGTCCGAATTCCTAATACTTTCATCGCATAGACGTCGTAACTCCACTAACGATTAAGCGCTCGTTCTAATCAAGGATGTTCCAAGGTTTGTTTGGCGACCTTGCGAGCCGGAGGAAAGCTGTCGCGTTCCCCGGCAGATAACACAACACGTCACCGGTGAAATGGCGTTATCCTCTAAAAATCATCATGTGTGCGGGTGTTCTATGTTTAGCGGAGTGAGTGTACGGGGCGAGGAGCGCAGCAGTCGCTTGGAAGCCGCGACAGCGACCACCTCGCTCGCTCCAGCGCATCTCCGACCCTCGACCACTCGACCGAGTGAAGTGTGTGACTGTGATTGTGTTCTCGTGATACCTTTACCGACCGCCCCGCGCTCAGGTACGCTATAACATCGCAATTAGCATACGACGCGTTATAATTAGACCGGCTGTCGGCTGTGGCGAAAATATCGTGATTTTTTCCCCCCTCGTTTCAATGTTACGGGTGTAGTGTTACCAGCAACGCGTCTGGTTTATTTCTAGTGCGGCGTGGGTGGATGAGTTTCGCGGCAGTATTATATTTTTCGGCTCCACCGCAATGTTTGCGCGGATTTCAGGGAGCGCGCGCGCAGGATGCCTGAAAGACTCGTCGGATGACCTTGACCCACTTTCCACGTGTGTTTTTAGGGATTATAACGGTTAACTTGAACTTTGACATACATTTGTTTATATAAATACAAAACATACACCTTTTGTATGTGGACTAAGAAATTGTGTAGCACTTTACAACAAACATTATGTATTGTGATGTTATTATTTATTTACCGTTGTTTTGGTTAGGTAGGTTAGACTAGACTCAAGTAAAATCGTTTAAAACTTTCTCTACATCCGACCCATATAAATATTCAGCTCGGAAAAACTTTTTCAATCATGTTCTGTTTGTTGTAACCTATAGGTAACAGATTATATTATAATATACTAGTTTCTTTACTATATTATGCATGAATTATACATACAAACCTTTCTCTCGAATCACCCTATCTATTAAAAAAAACCCCATCGAAATCCGTTGCCTAGTTTTAAAGATTAAAGCATACATAGGGACATACAGACATACAGATGTAATGAAGTTGCAAACCCCAATTCGCTGAGGTGACATCGTCAGAATCATACAAAGATTCAAGATTGACAAGGGAACCTACATCTGACACGCTATGTTGTAGTTTGTAAATGCTAGAAATCAAACCGAGGTCAACACAACATTTTAAATCAAATGCTAAAACTGTTTTCTTTAAAACAAAAGCTTTCAAAATCTGGGGATCTGCCCAAGCAATACACCTACCTATCTTAGAATCAATAGTATTTTATTTTAAATGTTCAGAATCCAAGACTATTAATTTTAAAAAAGTATAATAGTTTTTGTCCGGGGATCAAACAACAACACTCATTTAGTTACATTAAAGTCATTGCCCTAATTATTTATAGAAGCAACAATGTTACATCAGTGATATTTTAATATAGACATCCCTACTTTTTTGATGTGATTCATTTGCCTTCGATTTTCAGTGATATATATCCCCCCATTTTCAGTGGTAGGTATATACTCCCTTCTTTATCCTGTCATCTTCATATTATGAATATACCTATGATATTCGCAAACTCATCTTAAAATTTATTAGAATCCATGAATATAAAACTAACTTCAATGAAGTCGTTACAGGAATCTTTGATATTTGCAAAATCGCCAAGATAAACAGCGCACATTGAAAAGCTCTCAAATTAAACACCAAATGCTTGCGGCGCCTGTAATACTTTTCGGTCTTGTTTTTCTACTAATAAATATTGCACAAACACGACGCTATAAGCGATGCTGTGCTCCTGCTAACTCAATATGTCAAGGTGCCCCAAATATAATATTCTTGGGTGTTCTAAATTCTGTTCATGTGTTATAATTTGGTTTACGACAGAAGTTTACATAAAGCTCCAGATTTTCCATGCATTTTGCTTTGAACTGCATTGTTTCCAGTTCAAAGTAACTTATTCGCTCACTGATATTCTGTAATGTTTGCTGAATATAATAATCCGCGTGGTGATTCAAAAACAATCGGATGTTACTAACTGCTTATAAAACTGTATGTAAATGATTCAGAACTTTCATAGAGTAGGTTTCTATGATTTCCGAATTCTGTAAAAATTTTCGTGATGACGTCAAGATCTACCAGGTACCTATTGTTTACGATATCGACTTTGTCGACGATTTCTGTTTCCTTGCTAAACGATTATCTTAAAACTCTTTTGGAGTTTCAATTCAATGTTTTGCTCTGTGTTACATATAATATTATTCTGGACAAATTACTTTACCTATCGATATGCTTTCTTGAGATTGATTAAGCAGAATAGTTTCTTATTAGATAATCTGTTATTTTATATTTCCTTATTTCGTTATTTATCTACCTACTATTCATATAGGTATATGCATTGTTTGCTAAAAACATGTCTACTTGTAATATCTACAAAACTGTTAGTACCTACCTATACCAATGCATTTTTTTACCTGGTCACTCCCTTGATTTCACTCTGTCTTATCGTTCTTCTAATAATTTTCATGACCACAAACAATAGCAACAACTTCATGCCATAGCAACCAAAACAAAACCGAACGAAAACATATATTGCAACACTGTGTCAATAGACCCCATCGATGCCGTTGAATTGGTGCCAACATTGATCGGCAATTAGTGGCGACGTTCGACGGATGCTTCGGACAGAATATGTCGCGTAGATAATTAACTCCATTGAATCAGGCCGAACGGAACTAGTTGAAATGTCTCCCGGTATTTGAAATACGATAAATATCTTAACGGCAGGCGATGGGATTATTGATATTGCGAAGTAAATTTAATTTCATTTGTAATAAGAGTGGATATTGCACTTCCGTTTTAAATTAATTGTAATAAAAGAAAGATACATCTTCAGTGTCCGTCTAGATTTAATGTTTATTACTTTCTTTTGCTGTTCGATACGTAGGTTTATAATTTTAATATTTAAGGAGTCTGACCGCAGAATACCAAAGCCCATGCTATCCAAATTTGAGAGCTGCTTAATTTCGTCGAGCCAAACAAATAAATACAAACGAAGGAGTTTGAGACTTCAAAGTAGTGTTCGGCCGTAAGTGCGTTGAGTTCATCAAAAACTTTAGCTTTATATTCCACATTCTGAAAAGACAATACAATGCAGTTAGAATGTCTGAGAATTTTAACAAGTTGACATAGCCATATATTATAATATCTAGATGTTAGCCGTCATACAAATTACAACAGGCGTTGCTACGTCCCATTAGGCGTAAGGGCATGCGACGTGGATATATTGAGTGCCAAAGCTTCGTTGCGTACTGACACTAATAAACCAACAGTTAGATGTTTGATTTAATGGGAGACATCTTATATATTGGCTTATTTATGTCTCACTTGATAAGCATCCTCGATGAAACAAGGTGCAAAAACCTGAACTGATTTTATTGATGGATGTTCCTAAAATAATTGTATACTTGCAATATTATATCTGGGGCGCTTAGTAAAATCATTTATGAGAAAGCCAAGATAGATATGTAATCCAGACAAATCTTAACCAACAAAATAAAATTCAGAACTACAAAAACAAAAGTTTTTTTTAACCCAACATCAAAGGAATCTTGTTAGAATATTTGTATGAATGTATGATAATAATATGTAAACGCGAGGTGAATGACCTATAATATGATAGGATTAAAATAGTCCGAAACATTTCACGTTGTTATGAAAAGTACGAGTGCCTACAGCGAATACAGACAGCAACTACTGCAGCTATCTACACAGTTTATAAATGCTAAGTTTGTGACGAATGCATACAGATACAATGCGAGAGAACTAGCAAGAGATTGCACTTTAGTAGTAATTCGATATCTTTGAGTCCTCCACTCGACTTTATACGGAACTAAAGATTAAACTAAAATTGCTTTGTGGTCTAATTCAAGAATTGTTTATTGTAGGCTCAACGGTTATTACAACAACTGATCACGATAAAGCAACGCTTGTTACAATAAACAGTGTATTAACCATACCAACTGCTTTGGATTCTTATAACTCAGCAGTTTCAACAGCTGTGGAGCTAAAACGGCTATAAAGTGAATACTTTGTTTTTGTTGCGATCCCGAAAGATCCCAAAAGATATATTTTTATTGATGTCGTCCGGTAGCTGGCGTCTAGCGTCTGTCAAGGCCGATGCTGAAGAGATTTATAAATAAACTTTTATTTTTAATTGACCGTCTGTGGAGATATGTCGTGTGGCCTTCAGAATTGTAATACTTAGTAGGAACCGCATAATTATTATGCGGTTCTTGGGGATAATTTACTTACTCTACCAAATATATTGTGTACTAGTGAGGGGCATCTTTAAGTTATAAGTCGATCGATTATTTAGGTTTTTGTCATGTTAACATGAGTGTTCAATGTACTTCTATTTTAAGTAGACTCCATCTTTATTAAAATTAGATTATCCAATTCACAGGATCTAGCAGATAACCTTGGTGACGACAAAGGAATCTCTGAACATCTGAAGCTACCGATACAAAGAATCAACGACTACCAGCTGCTCTTGAAGGTCAGTTTTATAATTAAACAGACGTAAAACTTGAATACCACCTAGCCACTGTATAAGCCATTAACAATTATCTATCTAGGAACTAGTGAAATACTCCAAACGCCTTGGCGAGGACTGCACCGACCTCCAGAAAGCTCTCGAACTCTTCCTCTGCGTGCCGAACCGCGCCACCGATAACAAGTTCATCGCCAGCGTCGAGGGTT
This sequence comes from Notodonta dromedarius, assembly GCA_905147325.1. Taxonomy (NCBI): domain Eukaryota; kingdom Metazoa; phylum Arthropoda; class Insecta; order Lepidoptera; family Notodontidae; genus Notodonta; species Notodonta dromedarius. Next base: position 13,144,500 of record LR990162.1, read on the forward strand.
ACCGCGGTAACATCTACAAGCTCGGCCGGCTGCTCACGCACGACTGGTTCACCGTCACCGACCACGAGGGCAAGGCGAGGGAGAGATACCTCTTCTTGTTCAAGGCGAGAATCCTCGTCTGCAAAGTCAAGAGGGTCTCCGACGATCGGTCTGTGTTCGTGCTTAAGGATATTATTAAGGTTAGTATCAGGTCTGTTCATTTCTTTAGATGTATGATTATAATAATGATTAGATAAGGAAATTCTAAAGTGTAGGTAGTCTCTTAGGTTACCAGTGGGTCAAGAAAGTCAGTCACCAAATCAGGAAAGACTGTAAACTAATACAAATTGGAAAATAAGCTTGTAAGGAACATAACTGTCTCGAATTATTTTTATTCGATAATCAAATAATTTAAACCGATAAGAGAAGTCATAAAAATCCATAACGAAATCGGATGTCTTTCTGAGATACGATCAATAAAAATATTGTTGACATGTTCAGAAGTGCTGCCGGCAGTATTGTACGCAATATGGGACTGCTATTCTAATACATACTGGCATTAGAATTACGCAATTAAATACCCAGTCGTTGAAGTTTGTCAGATTTAATTACGAGTATAAAGTATTTGTTTAATATCATTTATATTCAATGTGGTATGTGCAGCGTCGTGCGCTAGCCCAATTTACTGTATGTCTATTCTTATATATCACATCACACGTTGTTAAGTTATTTGTAGGTTAAAACTTGAGATTCATAAAATTCATCAGCTGTGTCATATCTGTCTCCTACTCCAATTTTACAGTCATAACACTGAACTTTGTCCAAATGTCACCTGTTTGCAGCTCGTAAAATGTTAAGATCTACTCGTATAATAATACCACATGTGCCTTTCATATAAAGTCTCCGGTTCTAGTAAATTCTGACGATTCTGACGGAGATAGTGCACATTGCGTGAGTGTATGTTCGCAGCCCGTGCGCTACGTTTCACAACAACCTACACAGTTCTATCTATAACCCCATTCATTAACGCGCAACGATCTTGAAACCATCTCCTAAAATAGGTCAATTCAAAAAAGCTTTTTGGATATACTCGAAAATTATCAATAGAATGCGTTACGTACCTGTTTCCCGATCATCGAGAGATAGAATCCTACGAATTGTGCATCGAGAATCCCTGTTGTTACAGTGAAGTTAAAAAAGTTTTAATACAAAAGTTGCTGTATACATTGCTTCATGTTTTTGAAAAGCACTTCTTTCAGTTTAATTCATTCGTTTACCAGCTAGTCGAAAAGCCGCACAATGTTCAAAAAATGTACATAATTTACGTACCTATATTTAATATATATTACTGTGTTATAAACCATCTCACAAATTACTTGTAGGTAAGTTTGTTTGGCAAGTTTACAGACAATCTTAAATCAGTGAAGTTATTGCAAGCCATCTCTCAAACAGTTTATGTTAAGAAATTAGGGACTCATTACGGGATTTGGCATCGTACTTTTGGTACGATAGTCACAATGAAAATTAAAAAGCTATGTTTTAATTAGATTTCAAAAATTAAAGCATCATATAACAAAGTTGATAATGCCCTACAAACAAGTGGACTAAAATCATAGGCACTATCTTGTGTCCATACTCTGTATTCTCTTAAATTCAAAGCCTCCTATGATGAGTGTTTAGACTGTAACACCATTCCGCGTTCAAACGCGGTATCTATACAAATAAATAAAATTGGAGTGTCTGTTTGTAATATCAAAATAACACCTTTTCACTAAATGCATATGAAAGTACATACGACACCTATAACAAATCCTCGATTTATAAATTTTTTGTCTGTCTGTCTGTCTGTCTGTGTGTTTGTTCCGGGTAATCTCCGAAACGGCTGGACCGATTTTGACGGGACTTTCACTGGCAGATAGCTGGTGTATTAAGGAGTAACTTAGGCTACTTTAATTTTAGAAAAACAATTAGGGTTCCGCGTAAAAAAATAAAAACACATGAAATCAAAGAGTATCTCCGAAACGGCTGGACCGATTTTGACGGGACTTTCACTGGTAGATAGCTGATGTTAGAAGCAGTAACTTAGGCTACTTTTATTTTAGAAAATCAAAATTCTAAAAAATGGGACCTGTCCCGCGGGCTCAGAACGCGGGAGCGGGCTTTTTTGTTAAGTTAAATTCCACGCGGGCGAAGTCGCGGGCTCAGCTAGTATCAAATATTTTCATTATAAGAATACTTTTTTGTATCTAGTTGCCGGAGGTTGAAGTGAACGACCTCCCTTCTGAGCCGTTAAAATTCGAGCTGTGCCAGAAGAGTGCGCCGCTCAGCGTCTCGCTCACCGCTCACAAGGAGCACGTCAAGTCCAACTGGCTCGCTGAGATCAGGAAACACGCCACTGACCTCGGTACGTCGCAGTTTTGTATTCCCAATCAATCCAAAATAATACAGTACAATTGTTCGAGTACATTTACCAACTAAATAGACACTTTACACTGTGGTATTTTTAAATAATAAGGATATGGTTGAAAAATTAAAACATTGATCGTAGTAGTTGTTGAGATTTCATAAATAATTCACGATTTATGTTAATGGTGTAACTACTTATCTTAATGGAATATGAAGTCGAGATGCCCATTAATCGTCTCAATAATATTGATAGACTATTTATCTCCTTTCAGTTGCATTAGCCGAACACGCGGCTGACGATCTCCAGATACTACCGCCAGCTGAACTCATCTCAGCCGAGCCTGCCGAGGAGGAGAAGAAAAAGAAGAGAGAGCATACGGAAGTTGCTGAAACAGAAGTCGCGGAAGTAGTCGTAGAGAAACGATCTCGCGTCGAAGAAGCAGAAGCTCAAGTAACTGTACAAGAATCTCAGCATAAGAGGAAAGCTTCTGCAGAAAGTGAGGTAGTAACTAAAATCTCTAAATCTGAACTAACTGAGGTATCTTCCACCAGTGAAGCACAAGAGTCAATCGTAGTCAGCTCAGTCAGTGCCGCAAAGAGTGAAGTCACAACTGATTTAGCAACTAAATCGTCTGTGAGTGTTGAAAGCTCGAAAGTCACCGAGAACACCGAGTCTGCTACGCAATCGGAACAAACAACACAGGTCACTGTTATAGCAGCTAAATCTGAAATCAAACAAGCGTCTCTGCTATTGAGCCAACAAACATCTGTTGTAGAATCTGTTCAGAGTTCATCAGTTGAACAGTCCCATGCTGAAAGCTCTGTTCAAGAGGTAACAACCACACAGTCTGAGCAAAAAACAAGTGTTGAAGTAAAATCACAACAGTCTGTGCAAGAAACTACGACAGTTGATACAGTCAAGACTTCACACACTGCGGACCAGCAAGAGTCTGAACAAACATCGGTCGAACAACCTGTACAGTCATCTGATCTTGAACTAAAATCTCAAATATCAGTTCAAGAGACTGCATCTATTCAAGCATCAGCCGGTGAACAAACAACGTTTGTGACGACATCAGTCCAGGCTGAAACAGCCGAATCCCAAACATCAATTCAAGAGGCCTCAGTTGAAACATCTAAAAAAGTATCAACCGAATCCGTCAAGCGGAAACCATCCAAGAAAAAGGTTGAAATCAAATCTGAACTAACCCAAGAAACTTTAGTAGCACAAACTAAAGCAGAAGAAACTGAGCAGACATCGAAAGTTGAAGAAAAAGAAGCAGAGGAACAAACAGTTGTAACTACTGAATCTGTTGAACAAGTTTCTCAGCAGTTACATGATACAGTAGACCAAGGGAAGGTTAAGGAAGTTAGTGCCACTGGCGCTGGTTTTGAAATCCAAGTCGGATCTAACGGTCAAACTGTAACCGCAGAAGAAGCTTGTGAAGAAGAGATGACGTCGAGGTATAGCCGCAGTTCGCGGCTCTCTGGAGGTGAGACTGTTACTGTTGGACTGATATCATTTGCAGCTTAGTATTTGGTGTAATCAAAAATAAATGGCAAACACAACTCTCTGGTTTTTGGAGTCTAGGTTTTACCTTTCTGGTGACGAAGAGAGATCTTAATGGCAAACCATATGCTTTTTTTCAGAATACTCCAGTAGTAGCCGAAAAACGTCAAGCGGCGGTCGCTACGAGTCTTCATCTACTTACGATAGCTCCGGACTAACATCCTCCATTTCGCGACGCGAGAGCGGGGCACGACTCGAGTCCTCCAAGTACGAGGCGGGAGGCGCTATCGAAGGAACTGCCTCCTCCCGGTACGAGTCCAAGTACTCGAGGGTCGAGGGAGGGACCGGAGGGTCCAGGTACGGTATCGAGTCCAGCTACGAAAGCAAAACCGAGGGCTCCAAATATGGCGATAACGAAAGCGCGAGCAAGCTCGATAGCATCGCTTCCAAGTACGGAATCGAGTCCAGCTATGAGAGCAAGTCCGAGCGGTCTAAATACGCAATCGATGACGCCCCCAGCAAAATCGACAGTATTGCGTCTAAATATGGACTAGAATCCAACTATGAGAGTAAAACTGAGAGCTCTAAATACTCCACTGATTATGACACCACAAGTAAAATCGACAGCATCGCTTCGAAGTACGGCATCGAAGGTCGCCGCACTTCCAAGTACAGCGCCGAGTCCAGCCTCGACGCTGACAAGATTGAAGGAGTCTCTTCCAAGATCGAGAGCAGCTATGAAAGCTCAAAGAACGGTGCTTCTCACGAAAGCAAGTACTCCAAATCGGCCGTTTCAAACGGCTCCATAAGCACCGAGCTTAAGACATCCAGGACCATTTCTAAATCTGAATCCCAAGACGGCAAGCCAGTGTTTTCGAAGACTCTCGAAGGCCAAAACATTGAGCGTAAGTACCGTGTGACAGAACCAACACTCACACAATAGTAGTAGAGACACTATTAGTGCTTGTACATAATGCTTCGTAGACCACTCACTTACACAACACATTAATCTAACGCTTGTTATCCCTTGAATATCATATCTACATTATCCAAGAGTTCGTACGGCGTACCTTTTCCAAAACCAGACCTCTATTTACGAGTCGATCGAAAGCTTTAAATTGGACAGCCTTGGTTAAATTATAATATTCCAAATTCAATATTTGACACCCGCCAAAAGCCGGTCAGCAAGAAGAACCGTACGAACTCTCCGTTTAACATGGTGTGGCTCCCCAGCCGGCGAGAACGCTCTGTTCGAATGTGTCCTGCGCGAGTCCGCGGACGCGGTGAAGGTGACGTGGCTGAAGGACAACAAGCCGCTGACGGACCGGCTCATGGACCGCTGCTCCATCTCGCACGAGGCGGGCGGCCACCTCCTGAAGCTGATGCACTGCCGGGAGGACGACGCGGGCGTCTACACGGCCATCGCTGAAACCCAGAAAGGGAACGCCCATTGTACCGCTCAGTTAGTCGTGCAAGAGTGTAAGTTGCAATTTTGCATTCGTTTTCATGAGTTTGAAAAAGTTATTTTAAATTGGTAAATAGCCAACGAGGAAAAAATCCACATGTTTTGCCATCAAGGTAGCGCCACATTAGAATGGGCTGACATTAACATTAAACAGCTCTGACATTATATTTATCTCTAGAATAATTTGCATTTGAAGTGACACGGACAGAAGTGAAGTGATGTCAGCCCACTCCAATCTAGCGACATCTTCTGGCCTGTTTTTTGACCTCCAAGGTTTGGAGTAGCTCAGTATTAATAAATTATTTGCATTATGTGTATCTGATGTATTCTTTGTGTAACTTAAAAATAAAAATAACTTTTCAAACCCTACAATTATATTAAATTGATCGATTATTAATTGTATGACGTTAATGTTAAACGGTATTGCATGGATCACTGCGACATCATCGTTTAAAGCATCGTAAAGCGTATAACACGTAGTTTGAATCCTTATCAGTATTCTATCTTTAATTTTCCTGTATTTCCGCACTGATAAAAACAATTTTTCACGTGTTACTGATGCATGTGACGCAACTACTTTAACCAGGTATACATTTGAGGCATTAACTTTATAAACATCTGTTTAGTTCACAAGAAATGTCTTTGGAGACAAATCTTAACAATCTTGTTATTCAATAAAATCAACGTAATCATTTAGTTTATAGATTCTTAATTAAGATACCAGAAAAAAACATTTAAGGACAGTTAAACCAAATAAGTTATAAAACAAAAGAACAATAGTATTCATTTTCAGAGTACGTTTACCCAAATCTTGATAATAAATGCCTCAAATGTATGTTTTAACATACGCCGGATATTAATAGGTGTTGTATCACGACATTACAGTGACTCCCGAGGAGCGCCGAGAGAGGAACGCTCTGAAGGCGCCCTACTTCCTGGTGGCGCTGAAGGACACGGAGATCCTGCAGAACACCTATCTGCGCTTCATGGTCGAGGTCAAGGGCGACCCCAACCCTGAGGTCAAGTTGTAAGTACCCGCACGTATTTTACTTAGCCCTATGTCATCCCATTAGATGGTCTACAGGTTCGCAAATTTCAATTTAAAATCTTATGTTTTTTATCAGGAAAATAGCTGCCCCTTTCTTACTAAAAGTTTATTTATACCGCTGACTATTGTTTTATCCAAAAGATCTAGTACGAATTTGGTCAGTTTGTACGTGCGGCGTTTTCGGAGCTTTTATGAAACATGCAAGATCTGTACTTAAACTCTCTTAGTGAGAGTGCGTATCAACCTTTAATTCGTACCCTTGATTCCGTCTGATTCAAAAACGCTTCCATCGCAGCTACCGGGACGGCAAGGAGATCACGACCACGCTGGAGTCGGAGCGCGTGTCCATCGTGCGCACGCGCGCCGAGCGCGGCTGCTACGAGCTCGTCATCTCGGACGTTCTGCCCTCCGACGCCGGCACCTACTCCTGCCGCGCCATGAACATATATGGTGACGTCGAGTCCGAGGCCAAGGTCACCGTCGTTGGTCAGTATTACGGCTTTCATTCTTAATTCCATCATAAAATCCAAAAAAGAACATAGATAACATAAAATATTTAATACATATGGAATGACAATTTGACAGCAAAGTTTCTACTCTTGAATTGAAATCAAAATCATACCTACCGAATATGTAAGTCTATGGTCATAAAACAGTTTTATGGGCCCATATAGCTACTTTTAAACAATCTTAAACTCATTGCAGATAATAAGGGTAAGTTGGATGATGAGGGTAATTCGTGGGAGTTCACATCGAAATCAATCAAATTGTAAGTTCGCATGTGACAAACAGACGAAATGAATCGTGCGAAAGTTTGAAGTGATTTCTGTTATTTCTATTGAAGTTGATTATTTTTGTTCACAAAAGTCTCCTATCGTGACCCCAAGGTTTGAATTTTGATTTTGTTTTCTAGCAAGGGTTGCCTATTTGGATTTGATGCGCACTTTTATCCAAGATGCACGACCTGTATCAATTTATTATCCCAAACTCCTGATTATTTTCCTCTGGAATAATTGTATGCACACATCACAAAATTTCACAAAATATGAGTTCAATCTTGATACCATTTAAATTCGAAAATAAGACTGATGCGCAACACAAATTGAATGAAAAATTTTAAATCCCGGACAGTTAATCATCACTTAAAATAATTGAGTAGATACCATTTGAGTGCGAACCTATTTCAAAAAGTAATAAAGAAAACATAAAAACAATTAATTAAATACTGATAAGTTCTAGCAATTCTGATAAATATAGCGATAGCGTAATAATGAATGGGTAATACGCGTAACAGGATATAAATAAGCACAGTTAAACATTTTAAACGATGTTTGGACGCCCTCCAGCTGTTGTTTATGGTTCCTCGCGAGAACTATAAATAAAACTAGTTCACTAGAATTATACTGAACTTGTAGATGTTCCTTAGAGAGATGTGTGGTACTGAAATTAGGTTTCAAGTTCAAAATAATTTGTACAAATTACGAATTTAATAGTTTGAACAAAGCACTTTCTATGCAAATGCTAAAGAATGACTGAGTCAGATTATTATCTCTCAAATTTAAGTATTCATTCCCATTTTTTCCACTATGCACAACGGTTACGCCTTTACTGAAACTACGCAAACATTTTTTTAGATCTTTGATGTGTACTGTAATTACTGTAATTTTCAAACTTAAAACTGGTAGTACATTTAAATTGTAGGACGTCAGTACCGTTACACGATACATATAGGTATACAGAGTAGCAGCTGCGCCGCCCTGCGCTCTATACTATAAAGCTTCGCTTCTTTCGGGCGTCCCTAGACGGCACTGTTTTTTTTTACCCATACAAACATCCGAGAAAAAGGGTCTTGACAGGCAGATAGACAGACAGACAACAAAGTGATCCTATAAGGGTTCCGTTTTTTCCTTTTGAGGTGCTCAACCCTAATAATGTCATTAAACTTATACAAAATGATTGCTTGCTAAGTGTACATATTTATGGGTTCAGTAATGTGCACATATTTATGAGCATTTGGATGTGTACAATTTTGTGCATCTTATTATGACTACATATTTTTAATAACAATACTTGTATACATATCTTTGCCCTTGAATGTACTCAAATCTTGATGTATTTGAAATGAGAAGACTTTTTAAAAATAAATCCTTGATCTCGTGTCCATTCTGAGAAAAGGTTAATTTATCTTGCACTTTATCATTGCGTCACGCACAATTATTGAAATATTTCAACAACAATCCACACAGCACACCATCCAGCATTTCAAAGTGTTGTTCTGTTATTTTAACCAAAACCTGAAGCCCTTGTCAACTAATTCACACTAGCACTAATTCTATGCTAGTAATGTTATTGTATTCAAATTCTGTTTCGTATTTGTCAGATGACAAGAATATCTTCTTCGAGCTGCCCCCGGGCGGCGAGGGCCTCCTGGCCAAAGGAGAGAAACCCACCTTCGTCTGGAAGCGAGATGGAGAAGCCTTCGACCCAGAAGAACGATTCAAGGTATTTTTGAACTAGAATAAATGTTTTCAGATTCTTATCCTCCCACGCCAACTATTAATAGGAGGTAGTGGGAGGAGGGTCTTTCTATAGATCGAAATATATTCAAATGTATTTCAGGATCTTTTAGCAAACCTTACTAGGTTTGGTGCCTTTAAGATTTTGTAATATTGCGCAATTTTTCTCTTGCGATCTTGCTACCATGCACCATAATGGATATCAATAGGTTGAACCATTTAAATACTTAACTGTTATTGAAAATGTCTAAAGTCTGCCAGCTCCCACAGTGCCTGAGTTGTGGAGATGGCCTGAAACCCTCTCGAATTGAGAGGAGACCAAGTGCCTAGCAGTGACATATTAAAAGGGTTGATATATACGATACACAAACATTCTGATCCGTGGTTCCGGCAGGTACTTCTGGGCGACGACGAGGACTCCCTGGCGCTGGTGTTCCAGCACGTGAAGCCAGAGGACGCCGGCATCTACACCTGCGTCGCCAAGACCAGCACCGGCAACATCTCCTGCTCCGCAGAACTGACAGTTCAAGGTACTTCTTGATCCTTTATATTTAAGAACTACATTTGTAGAAAATCAACGTCCGTCTGCTATAAGATAAAATATGAGTATTATAGATTTTGTTTCGTTCTGTCACACACACGCACTGAATGTTGCTCATTGTTAGCAGCTTATCAGTCTGCTGAATAATTTGTATTTTTCTTGACATTTTCACTCAGTATTGTGGCCAAATCCATGTTGCCGTGATGTACTAGCAGCTCAACTATCCTAAGGATGTCTTGTTTAGAGGCACACGTGTTGAAATATCATGTTAGTTCGCTTTTCTTCACGAATAATTGACTCTTCTGACTAATATACTCTTAAATGACTGAGTTAGATCTTACTGGCTACTTCTATTATCGACCAACTTATTTGGTTTACAATTCTGGAGATTGACAAGCCGAGGGCGAGCAGTGAAATCATTTTACAATGGACTCTCGGAAAGTTACGTTCTAGGGTCCTGCTCCCAAATCATTTAACATTGGATACCCGCAAAATTACGTTTGAATCAATCAATTAATTGTGACGTGCTAGAAGCGTGCTAAAAGTGCCAACATGATGTTACTCAGGCGCCGTGCACGAGTTGCACCGTGAGCCCGAGAAGCCGACCCTGGTGATCGAGCACCGCGAGGCCATCGTGGCGTGCGGCGGCTCCGCCATGCTGGAGCTGCAGTGCAAGGGCTACCCCAAGCCCAGCGTCGTCTTCAAGCACGACGGGAAGATCATCGAAGCGGACGCCAGGCACAAGTCAGTATATCGCGTTCTACACGACCTGGAACCACGTCTCCAGTGTTGGTACTGGAACAGCGTGGTGGACTATGACTTGAATACCCCTCAAATGCTCACACGTTGTCGAGACAGAGGGAGGGGAGGGTTTTCTTCCGGCTCTTTTACCTGCCGTACGAAACGAAGCTATAATAGCTACTTCACGCCCAGCTAATGTAAGAGGATGTTACTACCCTAATCAAGCCGGCCCAGATTTTTTTTATTGCCAGTTTTTTTATAATCAAAAGGTACAAAGAGCAAGTATTTAAGGCGTCAATAGCCTAGTGGTTAGAGGGCCTGCCTACGTAGCTGTGAGGTTCCGAGTTCGATTCCCATCCTGGCCATTAAACTATTGACGTGAGCCCAATTCTAACAAAAGCATTAGCTTAGCTTCAGGGACAAAATATAAAAAAAATGTTAGTTGGAATATCTTCAGCGTGCTGCGTGTTGATGTTACCAAGAGTTAAGACCCGTATTAATAAAGCAATCTCAAGTCTGAGAGCGGTCTTGAGTGCATTATTGACATTGAAATAAAACTATTTTTCGGATTTTATCGCGTTTATTAATTTTATGTTCCCGACGTTAAATAGCGACGTAAAATAGTTTTATTTCAATGTGTAGTATTCGCGTAAATATGAGAAAACAATATGCATTATTGACATGTCATTTTGTACTGTTATGTCATAAGAATGACATTTCCATGATCGGTCTCAGACTTGATATCTATTTATTAATACGGACCTACATGAAGCAATCTCGTCGCTAGGTTCCTGTACGAGGACGAAGAGAACCTGTCCCTGGTGATCAAGAACGTGTCGAGCGCGGACGCGGGAGAGTACCAGGTGTCGGCGGCCAATGAGCTGGGCGAGGACTCCGCCTCGCTGCGGCTCGTCGTCAAGGCGGCGCCCAAGGTCCGGGGGAAGGTTGAGAACCAGACCTGCATGGTGAGTCCATATTTTTTTTTTAATAAAGAAAAAAAATATTAAAATGTCACGATTTGTGTTTTTCAGTAACGTTTATTTTGTGTCTTTCAGTCACGTTTAAGAGAAAATATATTTTCTCTACTGCTATACGTAGTGTACTCAGAATGTTGCTAGAATCTCATCTTTTTTGTATGAAACACAGGCCAGATATTAATATATCATAAAAGTACAGTTATTTATAAGTATAAATTCGAGCGTTCCAATTCCAAATTTCCCTCCATTTTTTGGTACGTGCTCATTTGCGAAATCGAGTCTCTATGATAACTCTAAATTGAAAATTTAAAAACCCCCGATGCGACGACTTTTTCATCAAATGTATACAATAATCAACAGAAAATCTGCGTAAAAGTATGAGTCATTATTTTGTTATGACATTATAATAATTGACATTAGAATAGACAACGAATCTAAATATTGATGCCAGGGAGGTGTAATTCCTTGTAAAATATTATCAATTATGATTCAATTTCATGTAATAACTCTGGCTGAGGTGGATGGGAGCAGCCCAGGGGAAGAATTTTCAATGACGCTAAAATTATTTTAAATTAGATTTGTTTTTTTATATTTTTTCTCAATGGCGGAGCAGCGCCCTCTAGAATAATTATAACGTAAAATCCATGACCATTAACAAAACAAACAAAGTTTAACGCATGCGCGTATCCCTCATTTGACACGTGACTTATGGAACGTCTTTAGTTCATACACAAATCTCATATAAAAATTGATAAAATATATTTTTTTTCCAGAATCAGGGAAACTTTTCATATTTATAATATTGTAAAAAGCCAGTTCAGACTATTACGATCATTTAAAAATATAATAAATCTAAATCCAATAATCTCAAATTTCGATTGGATTCGAGCCGTGGAAGTTGGTTTTGGCCGTGAATGTGGCTTTTTAACCTACAAAAGAGCTGATGATCTTCAAACGGCTGAACCGATTTTCATGAAACATAGCTAGGAACACTCTCGATCAGAATACCTATCTAACAAAAGAAACACAATTGAAATCTGATCATCAGCTTGGGCGCTACGTTGCCACAGACAGACACACAGATACACAGATACACAGATACACAGATACACAGATACACAGATACACAGATACACAGATACACAGATACACAGATACACAGATACACAGACACACAGATACACAGATACACATGTTAAACTTATAACACCCCTCTTTTTTCGTCGGGGGTTAAAAAAAGGAACCTCACCGAGAACATTTTCGCGCCATGATTTTCTACGTTTTTAAATGTTGCCTAAAACCGGAGGAATCTTTCAATATAATTCAAATGGCTTTTTCGGGTAATGGCCCTTCAGTAGCAACCGTTTACCACTGGTATAGTGAATTTAAGCGTGGTCGGCTATCATTAACTGACGAAAAAAGAAGTGGTCGCCCTGTGACGGCAGTTACAAAAGAAAACTTGCTGGCAGTGAAAAATTTTATTCAAGAAAATAGGCGTATAACATACGAGGAGATTCAGAAAACGTTGCAGATCGGATCGGGAAGCGTTCACGAAATTCTCCACGTGCACCTTCGTGTGAGGAGGATTGTTTCGCGTTGGGTACCGCACAAACTCACTGAAGCTCAAGCAGGCCCGCGTGGAATGGTGCCGTGATATGATGATTAAATTTGATGCAGGCTCATCTCGGCGTATTTATGATATCGTCACAGGTGACGAGTCTTGGATTTACCAATACGATCCAGAAACAAAGCGCCAGTCACCAGTGTGGCTGTTTCAAAATGAACCAACACCTACCAAAGTGCAGCGATCTAGGAGCGCAGGCAAAATTTTGATTGCTAGTTATTTCACTTTAAGTGGGTATCTGGTGTCAATTCCTTTACGGAATCAAAGTGGCATCAATGTTGAGTGGTATACCACAAAATGCTTGCCAGAAGTGTTCGAGGCAGTGAGCAACAAGCGGCCGAAGACGGGGCTCCGCGGGCTACTACTCCATCATGACAACGCACCCGCGCACTCGGCGCTCAAAACTAGGGACTTCCTGGATAGCACACCGGTTAAACTGTTATGTCATCCGCCTTAGAGTCCTGACTTGGACCCGTGTGACTTCTTTTTGTTCCTCAAAAAAAAAAAAACCTGAAAGGAATACAGTTTTCATCGCCAGAAGATGCACTAGCGGCGTTCGAGCGAGCTGTAGAAGAGGTGTCTGAAGATGACTGGAAAAAATGCTTTCAGAATTGGTTCAGACGCATGAAACTTTGTATAGACGCTGTTGGAGAGTACTTTTTAAAGGTTTAATAAAAAAATTGTACCCTATAGAACCTTTTTTTTAGTTTCTAGAAATATTCTGAGTGTCCCACGTATGGTAAGGAGTTAACGTAGGTTATAGCTGCTTACAATACCAACGGCATTGCTCGCCCGTTGCCGACCTGAATGGGAGTGGAATGGAGGGAGAGGAAGGGAGAGGCGTTGGGCTTCCGGCTCTCTCACTCACTCCGATGTTCTGTGAGAGGGTGGTGTTGATTGGATCTATGTCATGATTGGATGTATATACTGAAATGTATACTAGTCATCGGGAAAAACAGTATTTGGGAAAAAGACTTTACTTATACTTAATAATAAGTTAAAAAAATTGCGTAGTTAATGTTAACTGACTGCATTCGTCTTAAATTATTGTTTGTTCTCTCAAAAGAAGACTTACGCTCGTATTCTCAAACTTTATTATGAACTCTCACAGGGCACGTGAACTCACAGCCAACAGGCTGTTTTCAACAGAAAATTAACAAACTTTCTATAGAGTTCGTCCGTTACTTAGACAAGTATTGTTAATATCGACGGGAGAAAGCAGAAATGTCGTAACTTGCATTTTGGCCTAATTCACTTTTTACCATATTCTTGTATAAAAAATACTGCTTCGAATGGTCTGGGTCTCGTTTTCCTACCATTAAATTTTTTATCGATACCATACATAAAATAAACGACATACAGCTTTATGAAACGTGTATCGAAGGTTTATATTTAAGATACAACAAATCCGTAGCCAAAAAAACATCTAAATGAAACGTGTATCGAAGGTTTTATATATAAGATACAGCAAATCCGTAGCTCAAAAAACATTTTTGTCTAAGTTGTCCATACATTTTATCTCACAGATACAACATTTTTACAACCTAAAATTGAAACATGAATTGGCGTAACTTGTGCAAAATCCTTGATACACACACTTTACGACAATTTAGACAAAAGCATCAGATAGGCCTTAGATTAATATAAATACATACCAATTTTCAACTTTCTATCTCAATAAATATATTAGTTATGAATTTTTGAAATAGTTTTTTGGCTCTGGTGTAAAGTTGTGTTTTTCAAGTTACGACAATTCCGCTTTCTTCCGTCGATATTGTCTTATGATTTAGTCTCCTTTCAGTGGTTGTCAAACTTTTTTGTTTCAATTCCTTGAACAAATAAATTTGAGCAAAAGAGTTGACGCGAATTTACGCGAGTGTCTACTTACATTGTGATCATGTGTTCTCTCCTTTAAATATTTATTCTTTTGACTCATGTGTCCCACATTATTCAGTTTTAAATCCGTCCAATTCACGAACCGGTCACTTGAGAATCCGCCCAGTAAAATTTTCTCAGTTGCTACGAAGCGAGATTTCTTTAAGATTTAATTTTACTCTTTAATTTCTTATCCCACAAACCTCTGTAATCTTTGAAGAATATAACTTTTCCCCCGGGACTCGTCGAGGGTCAAACCTCGACGTCATTATTGGTCACCATTGTCGATCCTGGCTTACAGGAGTTACAGTGGTGGGAGTGTGTGGCGGGACTAGTCCCATTAAAAAACCTTTGAAGAGACTGAACTATCTGTCTGTCAGGTGGGCTCCACTCACACGGTGACCATCGAGGTGGAGGGCACGCCCTCCCCCGACGTGTCCTTCTACAAGGACGGCGTCGAGATCAAGAGCTCGGAGCGCATACAGATCGTGAAGGAGACCGAAGAGATCTACAAGATCACCATCAAGGATGCCAAGCTAACGGATACTGGCTCTTATTCTATTGTCGCTAAGTGAGTTATTCCTTTGTAATCTGTAAAATGTTTTTGTACACCGATCTGGATATGTCAGATCTTAAACATGGACATGTTTTAGACGCTACTTGTGCTCTAGTAAAATTGACGTTATTCTGTAACAATTATGCTGAATTTTGTCTAATTTCTGTAGTTATGATATTTGCCAAAGTGCTCATAAACCTTTCTATGTTATAGCAAATCGAACTACGAAAACACGAAGATAAAGTTGTTAATAGCTTGTTGTTGCTACGAAGTATTTTCATGCTACATACAAAATGTTAACGTACAGGAACGAAGTGAACCAGTGCTCGGACTTCTGGCAGTGGCACGTGACGTCACCGCCCAGGGTCATAAAGAAGATGGGCGGCGACAAGGTGTGCGAAGAGAAGGAGACCGTCACATTCAAGGTCGAGACGGAATCCGAACCCGCACCTACTGTCAAATGGTAAGAATTTTGAACTCTATAAAGAGCAGGCCCTGGTCTGGGTTTCACTGGGATCGCCCCCAGTCCAAGCACAAGTACAAGCATTGCTTAGTTTGGGACCGTACAGTTGGTGTGTCAGTCTGGGGATATTTTGTTAAGATCATAATCACTTTTGATCGGAATGAATAGTGTATTAATGGTTGGGCAGGTTCAAGAACAAAGTGGAGCTGACGGAGTCGTCGAGCGTGAAGATATCGTCGTCGGGCGCAGCGCACTCGCTGGTGGTGGCGGGCGCGGCGCGCGCCGACGCCGGGGAGTACTCCTGCGAGGTGAGCCGGGGAGGGAACACTACTATTATCGTCATTCGGGCAAGCTTCCTGGGCACACCAGGCAGCCCCCAGGAAGTCTTCAGCGCCATTAAGAAGCTGGGGAACGTCCTGGCTGAACTTGGATGGCTGGAATGACCGGCTCATCACCCTCCAACACACAAAACAGGCGCAACAGACGTCCATTTGTGGAAACCGCCCGCAGAAGAAGAAGAAGAAGATCGTCATTCACGTTCTACCTTCATTCTTAAATTTTGTGTGCATGTACACTTTGTATTTTTATAAACAGTTGTTCTACCTGCTTAGTAAATATGATATTAATATTATGATGGTGATGGTACATTTTGCTAATCATCAGTCGGAAATAAGGCCTCTCCTAATATAATAATAAATAATTCAGCACTTTTGACGTCCCACTCCGGCCTAGCTTCCCCCTTCCTACGAGGGGGAATCATGCCATAATCCACCAAGCTGGCCCAGTAAGGATTCGCGGATTTCACATCGCTTTTAAAAGTTCCCTAGATTTTCTAAGACATGCAGGTGTTTCCTTACGATGTTTTCCTTCACCGGCAAGTGATAATCATATAGAAATTGTGATTCGCACATAGAATTCGAAAAACCAGTTGTGCGAGCCGGGGTTTGATCCCAGGACCTGGTGCCCGCAAGACGCGTGCTTAACCAATCGGCTATCACTGCCTCTCCTAAATTCCCATAAATTAAAGTTCTCCCTCTCTGGTCCGTAGATCCGCAACGTGCACGGCAGCGCGTCCGACTCGTGCGTGTTGAACGTGCGCAGCGGGCCGCAGTTCACGCAGAAGCTGCGCGACACCGTCGCCAGCGCGGGCGACGTCAACGTCGAGTTCACCGTCTCCGTGGAGGCCTACCCCGAACCAACTGTCAAATGGTATGAGACCGTCACAGATCCAATATAAACTATACTTACCTATATAGTTAGTTAAATAATGATGAAAAAAAAATTGGTGTGTTCAGAACATTCCAACCAAAAGTTTCTTGCTTGACGTCGCACAAAATTATGTAAATTGATGGTCCTCGCTTGTATTAATGTTATTCAGAATTAAGATTTAAAGGCAGTAATAACCTCTTCATAAAACCAGACTCAAAATTACCTCACAAACCTATGATGCGTCTATATCAGATCTCATTTTAATAATAAACGATAATACCTTGCATGACACTTTGTTGTATCTACCTCCAAAAATAACCTTTTTTTAATGAATCACTAGACCAACGAACAGTGTAGTTTCAATGTGTAAACCAATGGTGACTCATAAACAATTATTATATAAATAAAGGTTTAAAGATTAGAGTCTCCACGTTCAGGTACCTGGGCGACGTGGAGATAACGGAGAAGAAGTCTGTGTTCACGCGCGTGGACAGCGGCAGCACGCACAAGCTGATCCTGCGCGAGGCGGCGGCCGAGCTGGCCGGCACCTACTCCTGCCGGGTCGCCAACGAGCTCGGCGCTGACTCTTGCAGCGCCACCTTCACCGTCAACAGTGAGCCGGCTATATCACCTTCATAATTACGAATATATCACGGTTTACGCAGTAATATTGTGAGGGAGCGAGTGATGCGCTTGCGTTGGTGTAGCTCGCGGTATTTGCCATAGATGCTGGCTGATTAGACGCTGGCTCTTTTGCGTACCTTTAGAGCCTTTATTGTCTTTCTCGAAGGCCTATTTACCTATTTCTAACATGACTTCCATGGGTGTACCCAGGTTTTACCCTAAATGGGGCAAATCAGGAATTTCCTGAAAATAAAGATCTTTACCTAGGTACTCCTTTACTTCTACCTTACTTTACACAAATATCCCCTCAAATAAATTCAGAACGCACTTATAAGTGTTTCACTATACTACAAGTATTAGTTGGAATTGAAAACAATACATAAAAACTTAATTCACAACTCAGCTCTATGCCCTTAGAACAACATGACCTAATTTAATTTATTTAGATAATTCCTTATAATAATATATCTCAATACTGTGATTCGTCCGGACCAGGGAAGCCGCGCTTCACCAAGAGTTTAATAGACATGGAGGTGGACGCCGGCAAGACCCTCAAGCTGGATGTGGAGGTGGAGGGCTGCCCCGAGCCTAAGGTCAAGTGGTTCAAGGACGGGAAGGAGGTCACCACTGACGCCAGGATCAAGATCGAGAGGGACACCAAGAGGTACGAGAAGCTTGTGGCCACATGAACATGGGCATTATATGATGAATTCATCGAAGTTTCTTATTCATCGCAAAATATAATACTAATAATTTCCCAACAGATTGGAGAACTACCATCTGACAGTGAACTTGGTGAAGGAAGAGGACGGCGGGGAATACGAAGTGAGGGCCGAGAACGAGATGGGTAGCGTGTCTAGTAAGAGCACGGTCATCGTTCACAGTAAGTATCATCCCACAATCAAATAGCAACTGTAATTAGACAATACAAAGTCTAAAATGATCAAAATACATTGTTAAAACATTTTCCGAACACCAAAAGTTGGAAATCAGTACTCCAACTAGCCATAGCACATATGTCCTTTTATCACTAGCCAAAGAGTTCCAGAATGATCCAGAACACTGAACTATACATGCATGATACACACACACACACAACACGACATACACAAACAAACACACTAAATCAGACACATACAAGCACACTACACACTGGTTATGGTAAGCATCTCCCACGCCCACCACTATACCTGTCGCTACGGACAGAGTCCGCACTCCGATGGATTGCTGGGTAAAGTAGTAGTTTGCATTAACGTAGTAGAACTTTGAACCTTAGATTACTACTACGCACGTTAGTTTGCTGTGGTGTCCATAGATACCGACCATGAGTTTATGGTAATTAAACCAATGAAGCATTCGCTCGACTAGAATGCTGAGTGTCACGTACATGTCCTATACCCACTACTACCAACCCACTCATAATTTGTGACGTTGATAATAATTGTTTATCCATTTAATTAATCATGTAGTATTGTTACCATATTTTTTCATTGTGTTTAATAGCTCGAGAGGTACATACGAGAATAACTAAAGAAACCGCAGTTGAGAGTGAAATCGATGACGATAGAAATAAGAACAAAAAACCATTGGAGGACGATGTGGATGCTGGAGAAAAGCAAACCGCAAAAAAAGATAAAACCCAACCTGAAGCGGCGGAAGAGAAGTCTATCTGGGATGATGATGAGGACAGCAAACCTAAAAAGAGCAAGGCGGAGGACGTTGACATACCAAAACCGGACGCAGCTAAGAAGACTGTTACAGAACCTGAAGTAGCCGAAGAGAAATCATTCTGGGATGACGCGGATGATGACGGAAGATCCAAAAAACCAGTCATTGAAGAAGTAGACTCCAAGCCTGGCAAGGGAAGAAAATCCATTACTGAACCAGAAATAGCTGAAGAGAAATCATTCTGGGATGATGAGGATGATGGAAAGGCTAAACAACCTATCATCGAGGAGCCAGACTCTCCTGAAACTAACAAAGCTAAGAAGTCCGTAACCGCACCCGAAGTGGCCGAAGAGAAATCATTCTGGGATGACGCTGATGACGACAAAGTGTCCAGAAAGCCGATTATTGAAGAAATAGAGTCAACACCTGCTGATAAAGGAAAGAAGTCCTTCTCTGAACCCGAAGTGGCCGAAGATAAGTCTATTTGGGATGAGAACCACAATGAACAGAATAAGAAGCCGGTTGTAGAAGAAGTTGTGGCCAAAAAGAAAACCGGTGAGAAAGGAGCCACTAAACCCGAGTCCATCGAGGAGGTCCCCGCCGCTGACGACATCAAGTCGCCCAAACGTAAATCGATTAAAAAACAGCCCGTCGAGGAACCGTTAAGTGCTGAAACTGAAGGTATAAACATTGAACGCTTCAACGCTTTCTCTCAATTTAGCCAACAGCTTTTAGTATGCGAGAATTTCGCGCACACTTATGCATGCCCTAACACTGTGTTCTTAACATTCCAAGTGTGATTTGTTATGTTTAGGCCGAGTTTTCGAAACGGTAACCACGTTCAAGACAGGCGACGACGGGTCGATAGTAATGTCTAAAGTAAGCAGCACTCGGTCTCACGGCGCTATTGTCACAGGTCAGTATGCCGCTTTGTACCTTCTCTCCCTCCTAACGACCATCAATCATCGACTCACACGTCACACGAAATTGCTTTCGACTATAAACTAAACGATAACGCGTCTTCCATCGCATGTCCACTGCCCTTCATCTTTCAAAGTTGTATGACCTTAAATCAACATACTATTTTAACTGGTAGGTCCGGCCGAAACGCGCACTTTACACAAAATGACGTCAACATCGCTCTATTACGATGACGATGATAACGGAGGCCGGAGACTCATACAGCCGAATAAACCGCACACGACCTCGCTAGAGGTCGAGGAAATAGCCAGCCATAGTTACTTCTTAACTGAGTTGGGTCATTACACCATACCCGACCATATAAGGAGAGGTACTTATGGTATTATTGAAGAGCCGCAGACTGATTCCGATGCTGAAAGCACGAGATGCGGGAAACCGTATGGCAACAGAGCTGTGTCAATCATCTCAGTCTCTGAAGACGAGATGAGTTGGCAGAACGAATCGCTCTCCAGAGAGATATCCATCGAAGACCTTTCAAAAGCCATCTTCGATATTGATGAAACGAGAAAAGTATTCAGTAAAGACTCGTACGTACGCCAGTCTTCTTTCAAAGAAGATTATATCATAGGCGAAGATGAGGAGGAATCGCTTATTGTAAAGGAAAAGTCACAAAAGGTATTCGAGAACGACATCACAGAGAAACTCATACACATATCGAAGGAATTCGACAACGACATTAAGAAAGTTGAAAAGCAAATAGATGACGTCAAAAATAGAATATTAGAGGAGTTAGTTTTAAGCCCCGTTAAAAATTACGAAAACATAACGAAAGACGTAACAGAAACGACCTTTGAGAGAAAGAAAAATAACGATAGTAAACTGTTCAGCTTGGAGGAAGAGGTAGATGACGAGGTAGAAGCCCTGTTGAGACGAAGCCACAGACAGAGAAGCATATTAGATGATATACTTAATCAGGAAGATGAAAAAGGTAATTGTCAAGTCAAAATATTAAACCGGGAACGTTATGAGACGAGGAGGCTGGCATTTGATAATGTAACGCTACGCAATTTATGTCGGGGGACATTTTAACAATAAAGTAAATGCTTTTAATTCCTGTATTGGAAATTGCTGATGTCGAATCCATATTCATCTGTCATTTTCTTCAGAAACTTTAATCTAAACTGTTCTTAAAATAACATATTTTACTCACTTATCTTCAGTAGTTAGATTCGTACGTTAAATTTTAAGAAAATGGCAGGTATACTCCGTATTTTTATCCTTTAAATGTCTTTCCATATTTGACTAATGCTGTCGTATGTTTGTTTTAGCACGCATGCGTAATAACATTCCCTTCTGGCATACTAATCATTGGGGTTCGGTGCGCCAGCGGTATTAGATCATTCACTACAATTACCACATCGTCAAGGTAAGCCAAATATACCTTCTATGTTCTGCATAGCTTGCATGTGTTTCACGCTTCGCATAAACATGGACCTTTATATGTAGGCCAAACAGCACAAAATGGTATGTATATGGTACACTTGGGCACAAGGGAACTCATATTTTATACTGGGTATTATTCAAAAGGAATTGGTAAGTATCCCGTTGTATGGTGAAAGTAAATAAATTTTCTGTAACTGCTGTATATACTGCGATCTGTATTGGACGTTTAAGTTGTAAATGTATTTATTTTGGTTCTGAAGGCTTCAATTCTGAGTTTTGGGCCGTGATGTCAGAAGATTGGTATTACTTTTGTTAATATTGTACAGGTATTAATTACTACCAGATGCAGCATTCACTCAAAAACATTTTTTACTCAAAATCACCTAAAGATCGAAAATAATAATTTTATACATGACTTTAAAGATATGGATGGCCTATGTGAAGCTTGCAGGCGTTAGAAAATGTTACAACTGGTAGTAAATATATTAGAATAAGATTCTACCCAATTCCCTAGTTAACATTATTATGCTGTTCCCCTCTGATTTTAAAAACTTGCTAAACAGATTATAAAAGCTGTATGGTTGATCAATCCAAAACTTGCAATTAGCTGGAGCGCATTATCAATACAATTCTATTTACAAAGAAATTGTTAACTGCTTGCTCTAATTTTAAAATTAGTCACCCAAACGAACTCTACTAGGTACCTATTCTGTGTGAATGTTTTAAGAAACAGGCTTGCTCGCAAAATGTTATCTGATTATCCCTTTATTAAAGGTACCTAATGATCCTAATAAAATTTTATCTTGATCCTGGATAACATTTATAAGATTGTTATACGTATTTTTACACCTGTAGGTATGCCTCGAAAATGTATATTTTTCCATTAAATTACACAAAGCCACTAGTAGATGTGGCACTGGTATAAATATTTTTCGTACCATTATAATCAAGAGTTGACTGGAATAAAATAACCTGAACACCCAGATACCACTCTAAGAAAACTTCTTCAATTTAACGGCTGGTATGAATAACGAAAAAATACTGTTGGTCTTCAAATATTGAATAGCATTTAGAATTTGTTAATGCCTCTACAATATAAGTCTACAATACCCGACAACATTGCTAGGTCCTAAATTGAAATCACCTTTCTAGCACAACCCACAATCAAAGGCAGCAGCATAAAGGACGGCCACACCTTCGAGTCCCTCCCACTAGTGTACACAGTCCAGGCCTCCGGCACGCCCAAGCCCACCGTGCGCTGGCTCCACAACGGCAAGGAGGTGAAGCCTTGCGGCAGGGTCCACGCGACCACCGACGGGGATCTGTATAAGCTGGAGATAGATAGCGTGTTGATGGCGGACGCTGGGCAGTGGCAGTGCGAAATCACCAATGATCTGGGCAAACAGGTGTTGAACGCCGAACTCTCAGTTTCACGTGAGTTAAAACTTTTTTGAGAATCTTTTATTAGTTTGACGTTATTTTCTTGTAAATCACTTTCATACACATCCTTTCACGGGATTTCCAGTGAAATAAACAGTGATGTTCAAAGAGAATACAATACTACGTAAGAGTGATGTTATTCATAAATTTTTACTTGTTTTTAAAATTATAAAAATGCATAATCTCTTCAGAAAAAACTTACTGATGTGGAATTGTATACTCTCTCTTCTTTGAAACCCAGCCAGAATAATTAAACATAATATATTCGCCGTCAATCTTAATTTGGCTTACTTACTATTCTCTGCTGTGATTATTTTGTTCAATAACTAGCATCAGCAAGAATTTTCTTTGTTGTGGTCGATGGATATCGTTGTGCCGTTGTATGGCATTTCAAATTTAAACTGTTTCCCCGAACAGCTGAGAGCGAGCTCCGCAAGCCCAAGTTCACCAGTCCTCTGGAAGCCCAGCGCGTGCTGCAGCGCGAGCCGGTGACCCTGCAGGCCGTGTGCACGGCGGACCCGCAGCCGCACGTGTCGTGGCTGCTGAACGGCGCCGAGCTCACGCCCGACGCGACCCTCGTCGTGTCCGCCGACACCAAGGATATCGACCACGGCCTGAAAGAGTGCACGTTCACTTTGCATATCCCTACTGGTGAGTTTCCATCATTATCATCCACAGCTTTTCATTAGCTGTAACTATAAGCACCCATTGGCTGTTAGGCCGTTTCGTTTGCACTCAACCATCCGCTGTACTGTACCTCCGTTAGGTCTAGGATACGCCCTTACGTCTTCGTCCACCTCTTCCCTCCTCTCGTAATTAGGCATCTCCTATTATTGCATTATTCCACTGGTCAGCATCCATGTCTCGGCAGGACACACAATTAATCAAAGCACGAAGAACAGAAGACAAAGACGTCCTCAAGCAAAAGCCGCCCAAGCTTACTGATACACCTTTATTTATTTTTACTAGGTTCATGATCGTAATCCTCTTGATCTCTCTGTCCAGGTCGGCATGCGGACACGGGCGAGTACACGATCCAGGTGAAGAACAAGTACGGCATGGGCGAGAGTTCCGCCCGCCTGGACATCCTGCTGCGGCCCGAGATCGAGGGGCTCAAGGATGTCTCCGCGGTGCCGTACGAGGAGACCACCTTTGTCGCCAATGTCAGGGCCAACCCTATCGCTGAGATTCAGTGGTTAGTATTCCGTTTGTTTTTTATTACCAGCTCTAAATCATTTCATCAATTTTATGACGTCTTCCAGTTAGGGATTGCAATCCGGCACCAATTTCAATCCGGTCGGATCCGGCCGGATTGATGGAAACCCGGATCCGGCCGGATTGGTCACATAGTACTTGTGGTACATAGTGGTACTTTCCCTTCCAAAATTTACTGTTTAAAACATGTTTAAGTGTATCATAAAGATTATATAAAGCGGCCAAGTGCGTGTTCGACCACGCATACTATAGGGGTCCATAGACAACACGCAAAAATACCACTTTTTAGCTCAATATTTCGAACACTGACGGAAGGACTGACGAAAATTGTGAAATTATAAGGGCGAAAGTATGATTAGTATGATTATGGAATCCTATAATAGATATTTTATTTCAACATAAGCAACAATTATATAAAAATCAACAATGAAAATCTAGTATGTAGTGTAACTAGTCCAATTTTAATGTGTATATTCTAGTCTAAGGAGAAGCAGTGTGGGCCAGTCGAGTATTTTTGCAAGAAATTGGAGTTACCGGATCCGGTAGACGTAAAATGATGCCGGATTCGCCGGAACACCGGATTCGGTTTTCCGGATTGCAATCCCTACTTCCAATTAAGATCTTAACTTACGGATATGCGGATAACTTCAATAGCTTATCTGTGAAGTTGTAAAACACAAATATTATAGGGCTACTGACACTCACTTTTCTAGAACAGTCATCCGTGTGATATCTCAGCAAGAACAAAAGTATGCATAAACTTAATTGTTCTTGGGACTTTCAATACCCAAAAGAATTACGATTACAAAGTTTTAGGGGGTTTCAAACTCGAATCTGTACTTTTGTAAGTTCGACCTGACGATACATGTACGAGTACACATAATTATTCTGTCTTATTTTTTGCCAGTACCATACATATAGATATAGCATCATAAATCGGTGTAAAAT
Organism: Notodonta dromedarius; assembly: GCA_905147325.1. Classification (NCBI taxonomy): domain Eukaryota; kingdom Metazoa; phylum Arthropoda; class Insecta; order Lepidoptera; family Notodontidae; genus Notodonta; species Notodonta dromedarius. The sequence continues at coordinate 13,169,669 of LR990162.1, forward strand.
GTTCTGACTGTCGTCCACCAGGAGTAAAGACGGATACGTGATCCAACCGTCGTCGCGGCACGACGTGGTGGCGGAGCCGGGGCCGGAGTCGCAGACGCACCGGCTGGTGGTGCGGTGCGTGGGCGTGGACGACGCCGGCGTCTACACGCTCACCGCCAGGAACGAGGTCGGCGAGACCGCGCAGCAGGCCAGGCTCGTCGTGCGCAGTGAGTCCACCACTCTTGATACATTTTGAAACGAACTACCATTACACCGTGGTGGGTAGGAGTATTAAAATTTTGGATTTTGATTATCTTGTCAAGATGTAATAATTGATCAGCGGACCCGAGATTTTTCAACGGTGAGAATCTATCTCCTACTGTTTCGAAATTGTACTAGGTATATAGGGGATTGTACAATTGTAACTGTATGCTTGACTGGCTAAATCCGTAATCATAGGGAATAGCGAAAAATGCCCAAAGGAGTCCGGGGCGGGTTTTGAATTAGAGTGAGAGCGTTAGTGAGAGCGTCATGCTGTTTGCCGTGACAGCAAACTGGTCGATTTTACAGCCAAGTAATTAAATAAATATCGCCAGCCCGACACATCAACTGTATGGTGCCAAACTAAGCAACGCTTGGACTATGGGTACCGTACAATGGACTGGGGGCGATTCCAGTGACACCCAAACTAGGGCAAATTACGAAAAGGCGATTTCCGAATTTTTCCCCGGCGGGAATCGAACCCGCAACCACCATGTCCAGTGAGCCGAGCGGCTCACAATCGAACCACTGCGCCAAGCGGTCGTCGAAGTACACCAATTGATGTTTCACATCGAATATCTTCCCCACAGCCGGCGAACCGATCTTCACCAAGCCGCTCCAGAAGCAGACCGTGAAGGACTACGACGACTGCACCCTGAAGGTGCGGTGCGACGGCGAACCCAAGCCCGAGGTGCGCTGGTACCGGGACGGCCAGGAGATCAGCAGCGACGAGCGGCACACCGTCGCCACGGCCGTGGGCGGCCAGGTCGACAGCGAGCTGGAGATCAGGCACTTCACCGCATCCGATGCCGGCAAGGTTGGTGTAGCTTTAACGAGTGCTAGAATTAAATAGTAATACAATGTTACTTTAAAAATCTGATGAATGTTACGTTTTTAGCAGTCTATGACCGATAGCAAGTCTGAGACCGATCTTGAAAATATCATTCTTAAGTCATACCAGTACAAAATGATGTGTCAACGCGTACTCAAATTACTATGTAATTTATGTTTGTTTTAAAACTACCCATCTGATATGATGAATGAGATGTCAATCGATTCGTTATTATGTATCGGATGATATAGGCTACATTTTATACGATCAAAATCAATATGAAGAATGTTACATGAAAAAATTGGGGGTCAATGAGTTTATTTTTTCTGTCGTATAGAGTGGGATGTCTAATAAAGGAAGAAAACATTTTGAGTACATAAATATAATTTCAATACGTCTTAAGACTTAAGACGTATTGAAAACGCCTGGAAGAGCTACTGGTCCATGAAGGGTCTTATGAAGGGCAACCTCCCGATATCCTTAAAGCGTAAACTCGTCGACATGTGTATATTGCCTGTCCTAACCTATGGTGCACAAACATGGTCATTGACGAAACAACAAAAGTCCAAACTCATGGTCTGCCAGAGAGCTATGGAACGCAGCATACTAGGTGTTAAACGGACCGATCGAGTCAGAAACACCATTCTGCGCGATAAAACTCGCATCACGGACGTGGGAAAAAAGGCTGCAAAGCTGAAGTGGGAATGGGCCGGTCACGTCGCGCGCATGGACCCGCGGAGGTGGGCCAAAATCTGCACTAGCTGGATACCTGCCAATAACCGCCGCCGTCGGGGTAGACCAAGAAGACGGTGGCGCGATGACTTGGACACCTTTGCAGGAAAGACGTGGCCGGAAATTGCCCTGGACAGAGCCGCGTGGAAGATAAAAGGGGAGGCCTTTGCCCAGGAGTGGGACAGTCTTACAGGCTAATAATAATAATAATAATAATAATAATAAATAAATATAATTAAAATATCATATTAAATTAACTAACCGACAGAAACATTTTTATACTATATTTCAGCGTTGATGTACATTAGCTCTATATATCGGCAGTTATGAATATTATTCATGTATTTTCCGTAGTCGGATTACAGATACATAACGTTTTTACTTGTATGCTATGATAGCGCTATCTCTTTTGACTATAGAATCGTTATTTGACAACGACCAATAAAACAATTTATAAATGCTACAAGTCACGCATATTAGTCACATATACCATTCTGGAATGCATAGTCCAAAAGCTGAACGTTGAGGGGTGTTTCCTTGGCAGTACAAGGTCCGCGCGGTGAACCTGGCGGGCGAGGCGGAGTGCGAGGCGGTGGTGGCGCTGGCGCGGCTGGCGCCCGCCTTCCTGACGCGCCTGGAGCGGCAGCGCGACGTGGACGAGGCCGAGCCGCTCGAGCTCAAGGCCAAGCTGGACGGCAGCCCCGTACCCACCGCCAAGTGGTCTGTACACTACCGTACCGCACCGTATTATATTTTTAGCAATCGCACATTGTGATAAGTTAGGTATAATTAGGGACCACACTTTTATATTAGGCTATTCCGTAAGGACAGTTGTGTTTTATGGAACAACAACAAGGTCGAACAATAAGGGTCAAAACATAATGCACTTCAACGATTTCCTGATTCCATTTGCGAAGCTCCTACTTGCTAATAAAATTATCACTCGCTCGTCGGTGAAGGTGAACAACATAAGAAACCTGCATGTCTTCCGAGGAATATGAAGTTGTGAAGTTTCCCAACTGGGATACCTGAGTGGCCGGCATGATTAGTATCAGATCGGTGGTCCCGAGATGTTGGGTTGATCCCGTGGCGGGCGTCCCGCAGGTACAAGGACGGCGCGGAGCTAGCGGCGGACGCGCGCGTGCGGCAGAGCGCGCTGCCGGACGGCACGGTGCGGCTGACCATCGACCACGTGACCCCCGCCGACTGCGGCGCCTACAAGCTCGTCATCTCCAACCCGCACGGGGAGAACTCCGCGCTCTGCGCCGTCGCCGTCAACCGTGAGTTCTACTACCCTTTGTTATTCATTATATTATTATAAGCAACTGGCGATTTAAAAAAACAGTGCCGTATAGGGACGACCGTAAGAAGCGGAACTTTATAGTATAAAGCGTAATTTATACCTATATCGTCTAACGCTACTGACGCTTAGCACGGATAGAGTGGCTGCGCGGCGAGCGCCCCGAACGTCCATATAGAAGCTTCGCTTCAAGAATATAATAAAAATATTACAAAATGTAAATGTGACAAGCCCGCTGAGTTTCATGACAGATCTTCTCAGTCGAGGTCGCGTTCCGATCCGGTTGTAGATATAAGAAAATAAAATAAAAAATGCAATTTTTAAGTGTAGGCCTAAACAAAATAAACGCTTTGACATCCACACTAAGCACAGACCAATAAAACAAGACACCGCTTACGTCCACTTTTATGTGAGAACTAGCTGAGCCCGCGACTTCATCCGCGTGGAATTTAACTTAACAAAAAACCCCGCTCCCGCGTTCTGAGCCCGCACGACAGGACCCATTTTTTTTTTCTAAAATAAAAGTAGCCTAAGTTACTGCTTATAACATCAGCTATCTACCAGTAAAAGTCCCGTAAAAATCGGTCCACCCGTTTCGGAGATACTCTTTGATTTCATGTGTTTTTATTTTTTTACGCGGAACCCTAATTGTTTTTCTAAAATTAAAGTAGCCTAAGTTACTCCCTATAACATCAGCTATCTGCCAGTGAAATTCCCGTCAAAATCGGTCCAGACGTTTAGGAGATTACCCGGAACAAACACACAGACAGACAGACAGACAGACAGACAGACAGACAGACAGACAGACAGACAGACAGACAGACAGACAGACAGACAGACAGACAGACAGACAGACAGACAGACAGACAGACAGACAGACAGACAGACAGACAGACAGACAGACAGACAGACAGACAGACAGACAGACAGACAGACAGACAGACAGACAGACAGACAGACAGACAGACAGACAGACAGACAGACAGACAGACAGACAGACAGACAGACAGACAGACAGACAGACAGACAGACAGACAGACAGACAGACAGACAGACAGACAGACAGACAGACAGACAGACAGACAGACAGACAGACAGACAGACAGACAGACAGACAGACAGACAGACAGACAGACAGACAGACAGACAGACAGACAGACAGACAGACAGACAGACAGACAGACAGACAGACAGACAGACAGACAGACAGACAGACAGACAGACAGACAGACAGACAGACAGACAGACAGACAGACAGACAGACAGACAGACAGACAGACAGACAGACAGACAGACAGACAGACAGACAGACAGACAGACAGACAGACAGACAGACAGACAGACAGACAGACAGACAGACAGACAGACAGACAGACAGACAGACAGACAGACAGACAGACAGACAGACAGACAGACAGACAGACAGACAGACAGACAGACAGACAGACAGACAGACAGACAGACAGACAGACAGACAGACAGACAGACAGACAGACAGACAGACAGACAGACAGACAGACAGACAGACAGACAGACAGACAGACAGACAGACAGACAGACAGACAGACAGACAGACAGACAGACAGACAGACAGACAGACAGACAGACAGACAGACAGACAGACAGACAGACAGACAGACAGACAGACAGACAGACAGACAGACAGACAGACAGACAGACAGACAGACAGACAGACAGACAGACAGACAGACAGACAGACAGACAGACAGACAGACAGACAGACAGACAGACAGACAGACAGACAGACAGACAGACAGACAGACAGACAGACAGACAGACAGACAGACAGACAGACAGACAGACAGACAGACAGACAGACAGACAGACAGACAGACAGACAGACAGACAGACAGACAGACAGACAGACAGACAGACAGACAGACAGACAGACAGACAGACAGACAGACAGACAGACAGACAGACAGACAGACAGACAGACAGACAGACAGACAGACAGACAGACAGACAGACAGACAGACAGACAGACAGACAGACAGACAGACAGACAGACAGACAGACAGACAGACAGACAGACAGACAGACAGACAGACAGACAGACAGACAGACAGACAGACAGACAGACAGACAGACAGACAGACAGACAGACAGACAGACAGACAGACAGACAGACAGACAGACAGACAGACAGACAGACAGACAGACAGACAGACAGACAGACAGACAGACAGACAGACAGACAGACAGACAGACAGACAGACAGACAGACAGACAGACAGACAGACAGACAGACAGACAGACAGACAGACAGACAGACAGACAGACAGACAGACAGACAGACAGACAGACAGACAGACAGACAGACAGACAGACAGACAGACAGACAGACAGACAGACAGACAGACAGACAGACAGACAGACAGACAGACAGACAGACAGACATACAAATATTTTTTTAATCACGTTTTTGCTATAGGTGTCGTATGTACTTTCATATGCATTTAGTGAAAAGGTGTTATTTTGATATTACAAACAGACACTCCTATTTTATTTATTTGTATAGATATAAGCGTCAAAAGTGTGCGTGTGGGGGTATCGGGGAAAACGGCAAATTTTGATTGGTTGATTTCTCTAAATCAAGGTCAAATCATCATGTTCAAATGTTTTGTATGAATCACAAGATCTCACAACAAGTTATGATTGCGTGTATTTTTGAAAGAATGCTTTCGCGAGAACAGTAGCGGGAAAAACAATCTTAAAATGCACGAATTATTTTTACTTTAATTTAATTATTTAATAACAGTAATATCGCAAGTTACTACGTGTGTACGGACATCTTATTTATTATATATTTATAGCAACACCGCGGAAGCCGTCGTTCAGCCAGGAGCTGGAAGACACCAAGGCTGTCGCCGGACAACCACTGAAGCTGGAGGCGAGGGTGATGGCCTTCCCGGCGCCCGAGATCAAGTGGTTCAAGGATGGTCAGTGCATTACAGCCCTTATTATATCATCATCATCATCTGCCTTACCTTTTCTCATTATCTGGGGTCGGCGCAGTATGTCTTAACAGCCCTTATTATATACAGCTATGTAATTATATGTTACTAAATAAAATCCATTTTGGGACAGCTTTAGTCCAGCCTTAAGCGTTGTTTCCGTGCGTGCAGGTCTCCCGGTGCGTCCGTCGCAGGCGATCAACTTCATCAACCAGCCGGGCGGGCTGGTCGGGCTCAGCATCGACAGCTGCAAGCCGGAGGACGCGGGAGTGTACTCCCTCACCGTCACCAACCGACTCGGAGAGGTATAACGTTCATCACTACATAGTATAAAACGAAGTCGTTTCCCGCTGTCTGTCCCTATGTATACTTAGATCTTTAAAACTACGCAACAGATTTTGATGCAGTTTTTTCTAAAATTATGAATTTAAATTTTTCTAAAAGATAGAGTGGTTCAAGAGGAAGGTTAATATGTATAATACATGCATAATATAGTAGAGAGAAACTGATAATTTTAGAGCCGTGCGAAGCCGGGACGGGTCGCTAGTAATGAATAAATAATATCGCCAGACTGACACACCAACTGTATGGTCCCAAACTAAGCAACGCTTGCACTATGGGTACCGTACAATGGACTAGGGGCGATCTCAGTGACACCCAGACCAGGGCAAGTTACGACAAGGCCATTTCCGAAATTTGTCCCGGCGGGAATCGAACCCGCAACCAGGTGCAGTGAGCCGAGCGGTTTACGCTCGAACCACTGCGCCAAGCAGTCGTCACTACGACTACTAATACTTTATTTCGTAACCAATTGACCACGACTCATAAACATACTTGACCGAGGTACTACCTCTCATAGAAGGTCAGCGTAAAGTGGCTATTGGAGCTGCGTTTCGTGCGAATAGTGAGATAGCCGAAGTCGCAGTTCCCCCTCTCTTCCCCTTCCTCTTAAGGTGGAGGAGCCTGTCTAGCCCGCGAAATTCAAAATTTTCGAGTATTTTTATAGTTTATCCAAAATCTGAAAACATTTAAGACAACATTTTGTGATTTACGAAAAACACAGTATGCAGTGCGTTTATTAATACATTTATTTTACTCTAAATATTATCACGGTGGATATGATACTAGTAAATCACTAAATATACAAAAATTGCCAGATTATCTGGATAGCTGTCGTTCTTGAAATGTTTTAGAGTAAGTTGGATATATTATTAAATGCACAGCACACGGTATTTTTTGCGAATTACAAAATGTGCCTTTTATTATTGTCAGATTTTGAAAAATTTCTAAAAAACCTCAAAAAATTTGAACTTCGCCGGCTAGATGGGCGCTTTAGCCTTAACGAAGGCCACTACCTTCGCCAATTCTTTGCATACGTTCGTGAGTGTCTGAAGAGGATGTTGGTGGTGGACCACTATGTGGGAACTTTAGTAGAAATTTTTGCGGGTTTCGATACGATATATCTGTAACCCGGGACTCGCTACTTCATTGGACACCGCTGGCGATTCTAGCTTACAGAAATACCGGTGGTAGGAGAGTGTGGCGGGCCTAGGCTTGTCACTTTTAATTTTTGCTGGATGTAGAATGTAATCTATTTTCCCGTGGTCGCAGGTGGGTTCGAAGGCGCAAGTGGAGGTGGGCCAGAAGGAGCGCAAGCCGGCATTCATCGCTGAGCTGCAGCCCACCAAGGTCATCGAAGGGTTCCCCGCCAGGCTCGAGGTCAAGGTGCTGGGCCACCCGCCGCCCACCATCAAGTGGTGAGTATAACCTTTCGATCCTATCTCCGTCCCGTCTCCCTGGCTCATGTCGTCCACGTAATAAATGTGTGTGTGGCGCAGGACGCTGGACGGCAAGGAGGTGGTGCCGGACGGGACGGCGGTGCGCGCCGTGTCGCAGCCGGACGGCTCGCACGCGCTGGTGCTGGCGCGCGCGGCGCCCGCGCACGCCGGCCGCTACGCCGTGGTCGCCGCCAACGAGCGCGGCGAGGCCGCCAGCAGCGCCGACCTCACGGTCGCCGGTGAGTGAACCAAACTATCAGTTGTTGACCAAATTTGATGTTAGTTCTCTAAACCCTCCGAATAGTGGTGTGAACCGATTACAATCTTTTGAATCGGTTTAAACCAATTATTTTCGCAAAAGCCATTGTTTTTTTGTATATATGTATATCTAACCATAGCTGGAAACGACAGTTTTACGTGCTCTCTGAAACACGAACAGAAGCGCCGAGTTAAAAATATCACTAGGAGGCAACCATTCGTGTTTACCGCTCCGAACGCTTCTGTATTTGGGAATGTGATATGGGCATGTCAAATAGGTGTCAAAATTTATGGAAATAACATACTGGGACTTTCTTTAGCTATATTGTTTCATGCTTAATACTCTTGCATAGTACACAGTTCCTATAGATTTGGAAGGATTTCGGCAACACAAGAAAGGAAACGCGTGGTTAAATGTCTATAATCGTAAAGTATATAATATTGGGTGTGGGTGCAGACCGCGCGGACGAGTCGTCCCCGCAGGAGCGGCCGCAGCTGATCCACGGGCTGCGTGACGTCACGGTGGAGGAGGGGCAGCCCCTGGCGCTGTCGGCGCCGTTCGTGGGCAACCCCGTGCCGGACGTGGCGTGGACCCGGGACGGGCAGCCGCTGCAGCCCAGCGAGAACCTGCTGCTCACCTGCGACGGGAAGAGGGTGAGGCTCTTTCCAAAAATGTTATTAGGAATACCAAACTTGGAATGATATTTTCTTGATATCTATATCTCTGGGTTTCACATTCAATGAGAACCCTCGTAATTAACTATGACGTCATAAGTATAATTTTAGGTAGGTAGTTAAAACGAGTACCTACCATAATTACAGAACTGCATGTCATCAATCATTATTATGAGGTTTTTATATCAGTTCTACTTTACCTTTTTATTTTGCATGATGCAATCAAGCCACAAACTAAGTTTAAACTACTTATTGATTTGAGCCATGAAAAATAAACAAAATGACTGTCGTGATAAAATATATTTTATCAATTGTGACTGTGTTACGCCGGATTGCCTTCTCGTCTTGACCTTTCAGTCTCTGTATTAGAGTTTCGGAAACAAAGCTTTCATAAAAAGCTAAAAATCAAGCAACTAAAGGACAGCGCTCACTTATAGCACGGCACGGCAAAGATTTTGAAAGTGGAGATGCTATTGATGTGCGGTGGCAATACCGAGCGACTCTTAAGAATCTTGTCTGAGTTCAATTATGTTACTCTGAATGATATTACATCAGCTAGCAGAGCGGCTGCTATCTCGCTATTGCTGGATGGTATATGCGTGTGTTCGCCAGGTGGGGCTGGAGATCAACCCCGCGGAGGCTGCGGACGCGGGCGTGTACGCGGTGAAGCTGGTGAGCCCGCTGGGCGAGGACAGCTCGGAGGGCCGCGTCAATGTGCGCAAGATCTACCAGCCGCCCGCCTTCACCCAGAAGTTCACCGACCTGCAGCAGGTGAGGACCCTCCCAACTGGCGCGCTCGAGTGAGCATTTGTCTATATGCTATGCAATTGTCTATAGAAATGTACTTTTTATTTAGCCTATCGTCCAACACAGTAGTTTGCTGAGCCCTGCCTATGCCATTGGTATTGCAAGCACGGTAACGGTAACTGCTTAACATGACGCAGGTCGTAAGGTTGTTTGTTGTATTTTTAGGGTTCTTGACCTTAAAAGGAAAAGACGGAACCCTTAAAGGATCACTTTGTTGTCCGTCTGTCTGTCTGTCTGTCTGTCTGTCTGTCAAGACCCTTTTTCTAAGAAACAGATAATGATATCAAGTTGAAATTGATATGCACTTGACCGGTTTTTTTTCTAAAAAAATAACGTCTCTAACCTAACGTCATTCCCCCCCCCCTCCCCGGCAGCTGCCGTCGTTAGACGCAACGTTCCCGGCGCGCGTGTCGGGGCTGCCCCGGCCTGACGTAACCTGGCTGAAGGACGGCGTGGAGCTGCGCGCCGGCGACAAGTACGCCATGAAGCGCGACGGCGACGCGTGCCTGCTGCGCGTGCGCGACCTGGCGCCCGGCGACGCGGGCCGCTACTGCTGCGTCGCCAGCAACCGGGAGGGCGCCGCGCGCTGCGAGGCCACGCTGGAGGTCGTCGACAAGATGTAAGCACTTCTATATTATGTATATAATTTATCGCCAGGTTTATACGCCGACTCTAAATCGACTAAACTACAATTCATAAAAGCATAAAATTGGGATTCAATGATTTGCTAGCACTATATCTTCGAAATGATGTACTTACTTAAACCCTTTAAAAAAAATGGCTGCAATGTCAAGTATGAAATAGCAATAAAAATACAATAACAGACTTTAAATAGTTTGCACGCATGCAAACACATGTAACGACTAGTTGCTGGCCCAAATGTGTATAAATATATACAACAATATTCATGTATTTCGTGTTAGAACTTCGTTCAAGAGATAGGGCAACGGAGGTTTTTTTTGGAAATGGCCGGAGTGCCACAAAAGTTTTCGAACCTCCGCGTTAGTCCATACATAGCCTGTTGTTAATATGTCCTGTACTAAAGAGTGCGTGTTGTCCGGCAGCGCCCGCAAGCAGAAGGTGGAGCCGCCTTCGTTCCTGAAGAAGATCGGCGACATCGAGGTGTTCCGCGGCATGGCCGCCAAGTTCACCGCCTGCGCCACCGGCACGCCCGACCCCGACGTCGAGTGGTCAGTACCCTCCCCCCACCCCTGCTTAACCAATACCCCCCACGAAAAATAGGAGGCATGCATGATTGTTTATTTTAAACCATGTTACCTTGTTATTTCACATGGTGTACTTGTTGTTGGAAATCCTAAATAAAAAAAATAAAATAAAACTCACTCTAGGTATAGCGTTGAAAATAAAAATACGGTGTTAATTTTTGTTTTATTTGTTCAATAGTTCTCTGGGCATATAATTCTTAACGCGCCAGTTGTTGATTATGATGTCATAGGACTAGATTGGGCGAGGTCGACGGTGCGCGCTCCGTAATTTCTCGAAAAGTTTCAGCTAAAACTCTTATAATGACTAACACTTATAGTTACTTCTTCGCTTAGAAGAAGTGGTGGCTTGATTTAAGACGATTTCTTAAATGTTCCCGATACTTGCTGATGCGGTGTGAAGCTCGCATAGAAAATAGTTCCGAAAGCCTGGATATATTTGTGGTCAGGTTCCGCAACGACGAGAAGCTGTTCCCCTGCGAGCGGATCCGCATGGACAAGGAGACAACGGGCCTGCTGCGGCTCACCATCAGCGGCGTGGAGCCCAGCGACGTGGGCGCCTACCGCTGCCGCATCTACAACCCGCACGGGGAGGACTCCTGCACCGCGCAACTCACCTACGACAGTCAGTACTACCCTTTATAATAAATACTAGCGTCCCGCCCCGGCTTCGCACGGGTACATTACGGTTACATTATTGGAGCTTTAGTAAGGATCCCTAATTTAAAAAAAAATATAATATAGCCTATGTCACCCGGGGATAGTGTAGCTTCCCAACAGTGAAAGATTTTTTCAAATCGGTTCAGTAGTTTCGGAGCCTATTCATTACAATCAAACAAACAAAGTTTTCCTCTTTATAATATTTGTATGATAAATATCGCCAGACTAACACATTTACTGTATGGTCCCATACTAAGCAATGCTAGTACAATGGACGGGGGCGATCCCAGTGGTACCCAGACCAGGTCAAACTATGAAAAGGCCATTTCCGAAATTTACGCCGGCGGAAATCGAACCCGCAACCACTATGTGCACTGAGCCGAGCAGCCTATGTTCGAACCACTGCACCAAGCAGTCGTCTTTATGACGTCACACATTCTGTATTTTGTATAATATTTTTCAAGTTCGTTTCATGCCGTTTCGATTTCCAACTCCTCTCTGGTCGGCAACGTGGGAGAAATACCTTTGGTATAGCAAGCATCTTTAGGCTACGGTAATTGATTAAGCGTAGTGTAGGACGCCCTCCGACCAGGTGGGATGACGATCTGCGAAAGACTGCAGGCAGATGCTGGATGCGGCAAGCTGAAGACAGGGCGCTTTGGCGCTCATTAGGGGAGGCCTATGTCCAGCAGTGGACAAGTATAGGCTGATGATGATGATGATGAAAAGATTAACATCAGGGTGCGCTTGTTTGCCGACTTTTTTACAAATTAAAGCAAGATTCCCACTACATTTTGATTTTTGACATTTTGATTGGTGCATTCCAGGTTAATCCTTGAACGGACAAATTAAAATTCGCCGTTTTCCTTTCACCCCGCCAACTTTTGATTATTGCAATTTCATACAAAATAGTGAACGTAAGTCTCCTCTTATCGTATTGGTCTGTGTTTAGTAAAGGCAATGTGTACTCCCCCCGCAGCCCTGGAGCCGCACACGAGCAAGCGGCCGCTGTCCGACCAGTACTCGGACTTCGACAAGATGAAGAAGACGGGCGTGCCGATGCCGCTGGCCGACCGGCCCATCGTCTCGCGCATGGCGGACCGCCACCTCACGCTCTCCTGGCGGCCCTCCGTGCCGCACGGCCCGCGCTTCCCCGTCACCTACCAGGTATAACAACTTCCTATATTACTTGATGCATAACTTGGAAATAGTTTCATGTTCAATCCATCACTTCATTGAATCCCTATGGACAATTTAAGGCGTCAATAGCCTAGTGGTTAAAGGGGCCGCTCGAAGCTCGATACCCATCCTGGCCATTAAACTATTGACGTGAGCCCACTCCTAACACAAGTATTAGCTTATTTGGAGAGGCTAACGGGAATACTAGTAATGTGATAAACTCACATTGCTAGTAATCTATAAAAGAAAATACCTGAATGAAATTCTTACTGCCCATGGTACCAATAGTGATACTTACTTCAAGGATAAACTTTGATTTTTATGGAACCATAGCTATTTTGGGCCAGGTACTCAAACAACAATAGGATGGCTAGCTTACAGAGTAAAACTTGACGCTAGTTCACACTTGGAAACCAACGGTGTGTTACTATGAGGCAGTAAGGTTGAATGACGTTCCCCCCCCTGCCCCCAGGTGGAGATGTGCGAGCAGCCGGACGGCGACTGGTTCACGGCGCGCACGGGGCTGCGCTCGTGCGTGTGCGACATCCGCAACCTGGAGCCGTTCCGCGACTACCGGTTCCGCATCCGCGTCGAGAACAAGTACGGGGTCAGCGACCCCTCGCCCTACGCCGTCACGCACCGCGCCAAGCTCGAGCCCGACCCGCCCAAGTTCATACCCTACCTGGAGCCGGGCATCGACTTCCGCCCGGAGACGTCCCCGTACTTCCCCAAGGACTTCGACATCGAGCGCCCCCCCCACGACGGGTACGCGCAGGCGCCGCGCTTCCTCCGCCAGGAGCACGACTCCCAGTACGGCGTGAAGGGCCACAACGTGAACCTGTTCTGGTTCGTGTACGGGTACCCCAAGCCGACGATGACGTACTTGTTCAACGACGAGCCCATCGAGATCGGCGGGAGGTACGACTGGAGCTACACCAGGAACGGACAGGCCACGCTGTTTATCAACAAGTCAGTACTATTTACTTATATGTTATATTACTGTTTCATTATGTATTTTATTATAAGATCTTATTTTACAATGAAAGTGTCACAATTGGCGGCCTTATCACTAATAGTAATTTCTACCACGCAACTTTTGGAGACAAACTATGGAACTGGCAAAAGACGAGGGTTTACTGAATAAACATGACTAAATCTACTATTAATTATAAATGTCATAAATAATGTTTTACACATAAACATTAAATAGGTATACTCTGCAATATAAATGCATAATAAACATACATAATAGCTTAAGTAAGTCCCTCAGCATAAGAGCAGATAAGTCTTGAGTATTGTTTGTATTGAATCGCGAATGTCGGCAGAATGCTGGAGCGCGACGCGGGCTGGTACGAGGCGGTGGCGAGCAACGAGCACGGGCAGGCGCGGCAGCGCGTGCGGCTGCAGCTGGCCGAGTACCCCGCCTTCCTGCGCCGCCCCGAGGAGGCCGCCGTGCTGCAGCGCCGCACCGCCCGGCTAGAGGCCAGGGTCGCCGGCGTGCCCTACCCCGACATCAAGTGGTACAAGGACTGGCAGCCTCTCGCCGCCTCCTCCAGGATTAAGGTAAGACCTCATAGGATTCGACTCTACTGTCTCAGGGATCACCATATCCGTAAGAAAGGTACCGTGTAAATTCGTATGGATAATTTAAATAAATAAATATAGTCTGGACTGGGGACAATCCCGGTGACGCCCAGACTAGAGCAAATTACGAAATGGCCATTTCCGAAATTTACCCCAGCGGGAATCGGACCCGCAACCACCGTGTGCAGTGAGCCGAGCGGCCTCCGCTTGAACCACTGCGCCAAGCGGTCGTCAAAACGTCAGTTAAAACCTCATTGCATCTCTCAGATCCAGTTCATCGAGCCGGACACGTGCGTCCTGGTGATCAAGGACGCGATCCTGAAGGACGAGGGGCTGTACTCCATCTCGGCGCGCAACGTGGCCGGCTCCGTCAGCTCGTCCGCCATGCTGTACGTGCACGAGTCCGAGCACGAGTACTCCGACAGGTAAATTTATAATCGACTAGTGTCTGCCCGCGACTTCGTCCGCGTTGACTTAAGTAAAGTATTCTATGTGTTAATCCAAGTTATAAACTATCTGTGTTCCAAATCCGTTCAGTAGTTTTTGCGTAAGAGAGTAACAAACATACATCCACACTCACAAACTTTCGCATTTATAATTTAGTAGGATTTTGTGAATTTGGCTGCAATAAAGCCAAAGTTAAACCGTCATTTTGTTTAGCCTGCGAGGGCACTTACATGTAATTGTGGCTATATGTTCGGTGTGTGGTTCGGTGTAGGGTCCGCGAGCACCCGCCGCGCGTGAAGCCGAGCACGAAGCCGTTCGGCGAGTTCTACGACCTGGGCGACGAGCTGGGCCGCGGCGTGCAGGGCGTCGTCTACCACGCCGCCGAGCGGAGCACCGGTGAGGGCTGCTTCATTATTACTACAAATTACTTATAATAATTACACCATTACTGTATTTTTAGTTAATGGATCTTTTACTGCTGCCGAAATAATGTTGTAGCCTTATTAAAGATACCTATAGATCGATATGAATGTGGTAATACTACAAGAACATGCTCGCTTTCGGTGCTCATGTTAATATACTTGCTATTATGTTATTATACTTTTAAAACTAATATAATTTTTACTAAAGCCGGCTGCGTGGTAATTTTTTCGCTATTTTCTTCGTGTGAGTTAAACTTAATGCAAACTTTCAAAGTCAAAGTCAATCGTTTATTTTGTTTAAGACTACGAGGGCTCTTTCAAATTATTATTTTTACATATTTCTCTTAATTCTACAAACAGATAAGACGGAGAAGATCTAGCAAAGAACTTTGGTCATCGACCTGAAAAAAATTACATAGACCTTACTATATTGTGAATTTTAAAGACTTTCATCTAAATTCTATCTCCGCGTCTCACCAGGCCGCAACTACGCAGCGAAAATAATGCACGGCCACTCGGAACTGAAGCCGTTCATGAAGAACGAGCTGGACATAATGAACCTGCTGAACGACCGGCACCTGGTGCGGCTGCACGACGCGTACGAGCACGAGCACACGCTGGCGCTGGTGGCGGAGCTGGCGGCCGGCGGCGAGCTGGTGCGGGACCGGCTGCTGCGCGCGCGCGGCTACTGCGAGCGGGAGCTGGCCGGCTACGTGCGCCAGCTGCTGCAGGGGCTCAAGTACATGCACGACAACAGCGTCGCGCATCTCGGCTTGACGGTCAGTGCTTTGAGTTGCTTCACACATCATCATCAGCATCATCAGCCTATACTAGTCCACTGCTGGACATAGGCCTCCCCTAATGAGCGCCATAGCGCCTTGTCTTTAGGCACCAGCATCTACCTGCAGTCTGCCGAGTCGTGGTCTCCACTCAAGAAGAGATAGACTCACACACATAAAAGGAAGATAAATAAATACATATCGCCAGATGAACACACCAACTGTATGGTCCCAAACTAAGCAAATTATACTATGGGTACCGTACAATGCACTAGGGGCGTCCCAGTGACACCCAGACCAGGGAAAATTACGAAAAGGCCATTTCCGAAATTTGCCCCAGCAGGAATCGACCCTGCAACCACCATGTGCAGTGAGCCGAGCGACCTACGCTCGAACCACTGCGCCAAGCGGTCGTCAATTCATTTGGCAAGTTGCGAGTTCTGTGATAACGAGATTCCTTTGCCTTGGAGTGAACGGGATGCCAGAGCATTTTAGGTCTCGCTCAGCGTATCGGTTTTTAGTTCAACCGGCACCAATTTCTTGGTGCCAATCAATTTCAATTATTGTTGCGGATTATTTTCATTATAGTGTCTGACCGAAGCAAAATTTAAAATGTCAAAAAATATGTATGTCTTATTCATATTATGTCATGAGACAGATAGCTATTACTTTTAGTTTAGTCAAGTTTTGTTTGCGTACTGACGGATACAGCACCGACATCAGTTATATCTCGTATGTTTGGCCGGTCACAGCCGGCAGATTCAACGTAATATGTAATCACCCAGATCGGCGAGCTGCTGCTCTCGCACGCAGGCAGTGACGACCTTAAGATCTGCGACTTCGGACTGTCGCGCCGCATCCAGTTCAACCAGCACGCCTCCCTCGACTACGGCATGCCGGAGTACGTCGCGCCCGAGGTAGCCAACGGCGAGGGAGTCTCCTTCGGCGCCGACATGTGGAGCGTCGGCATCATCACCTACATCCTGCTCAGCGGACACTCGCCGTTCAGAGGCCTCAACGACAGGGAAACGTTGACGAGAGTCAGAGAAGGCCGCTGGGAGTGGCACGACGAGGAGTGGTGGGGGCACTTCAGCAGGGAGAGCCGGGATTTCATTTCCAAGTTGCTGGTGATCAATTGGCACGACAGGATGGATGTGGACGCCGCGCTGGCGCACCCGTGGCTGACGCTGGCGGACAGGATCTACCAGGATGAGTACCAGATCACTACGGACCGGTTGAGGAACTACTACAATCTATACAGGTTCGATTTTATTATTATATATCTTACTTAGTGTTATTAGCAAATTCTAAAAGATACCTAAATCGGTATTGTTGTGTGTCTTTTTTGAGTTCCAACTTACTCTATCGGCTGATGTAATGTGACGTCGTTATACCATAAAAATACTTTTGTAGTCTACTAGAAAATGCGTTCCGTCACTAATCACGCCTATCGTGACGAAACAGGTGCCGGAATATTTATACCATTATGTCATAACGCTTCATCACTTTGGCAATCGATTGCGATATATTGCATGTCTGGCCAATAGCGAAAATAATATTTGGCATCCACGCTACAAATCGATAAGACACGCCTTGGGCATAAAAAATACTAGTTCGTACTATGTCTTGAATGGATAGTGTTGTCGCAATTAAGGTTTATCTTTGAAGCGTCAGAATGGTGTTCCAGATTCTTAAGAAAATAAAGGACTACTTGTTTAATTGGTAATTTCCGTCATGCACCCATTCAAAGATGATGTTGTATGATCAGTTGGATATAGTGGATCAAACCACCAATACTTCTGCAAACTGAAACCAACTTACAATCACTTTAACTAGGGTTGATTTTAGTCTGCAGGAGTAAAAGTGGGTTGGTGCCTGTTTGCAAAACCATGTCCAGTTGTTATGATGTGTGGTGTGGCAGGGACTGGACCAGCAACGCGCAGTGCCGCACGTGGTTCCGGCGGCGGCCGCTGAGCGGCGCCTTCGAGCACCCCTCCAAGATGGTCTACCCGCCCGGCGAGCTCTACACGCCCGAGGGTGAGCTGGCCCATTGCTTTACTAATAGGAGTTGGATATAAGGTTTTTTGTTCTCGAAATCATGTGATATAAGGAACAACCTCGATAAAAAAGTTGTAGTAAAGTCCAGTTCTTAAAGGTGGTAGGGATATACAGGCTGTTCCGACCGGGGTAGTACCACCTTCTCACAGAAAATCAGTGTAGAGTAACTATTATAGCTGAGTTTTAGCTTTCGTACGATGAGTGAGAGAACAGAAAGCCTCCCCTTTCCCCCCCCCCCCCCCCTATACCCACTCCCTTTAGAACGACAACGTGCGAGCAATGCCTTTGATATTGCAAGCATCTATAGGCTACTAGGGTAGCTACGCTTGATGGCCGAATCTATACAAATAAATAAAATTGGAGTGTCAGTTTGTAATATCAAAATAACACCTTTTCACTAAATGCATATGAAAGTACATACGACACCTATAGCAAAAACGCGATTTAAAAAATTTTTGTCTGTCTGTCTGTGTGTTTGTTCCGGGTAATCTCCGAAACGGCTGGACCGATTTTGACGGGACTTTCACTGGTAGATAGCTGTTGTTATAAGCAGTAACTTAGGCTACAGAACGCGGGAGCGGGCTTTTTGTTCAGTTAAATTCCACGCGGACGAAATCGCGGGCTCAGCTATTTGTTATAAAAATTAGGTATTATAGTTAATAATTATGGTGACATTTTAGTACACCTCATTTTCTCAGTAACGATATTTTTTTGTTGTATGTCACCTCAATAGTGTTATTGTGCAGGCACCCCGGAGCGCGAGCGCGCGGCCCGCGACCGCAAGCCGGCCGAGTTCGACCTCCAGTTCAAGCAGTGGGACCACCCCGACTGGGAGGTCTCCGCCAACTCCGAGAGCCAGTGAGTTTCCTTGGAACACACTATACGATATCGTTCTCATTCATCATATGACGTAGTTCTATGAATCCTACATCGTAATACATACGGTAGTCGTATCTTACACATCACGTGAACTACTAACTCGTCCTAAGGCCCGTATTAATAATTCGATGTCAAGTCTGAGAGCTGTCTTGAGTACGCTTTTGACATGTCATTTTGGACTGCTCTCAGACTTGAGATCGAATTATTAATACGGGCTTAAGACTACTGCGAGAATATTTATTGATAGTCTAAAATGTTGAAATAAAACTATTATACGGATTTTATCGCGTTTATTTACTTTTTTATATTCCCGACGTATAATAGTTTTATTTTAATGTATAGTAATCGCGTAAATATGAGTCTAAAATGTTTCAAAAAAAATAATTTGGGTATGAAGTTTTTCTTAATTCTACATTTCCCTATGTATTGATAATTTCGATCTTCATAACGAGTGAATCAATTTATAGATCCACCTTATATACTTTGAAAACCCCCTAATGTTACTCATAACTTACACCATACCAGTATAAACCTTCAGAAATTGAAAGTGGTAATCTGAACAGTGTTGTGTTCTGTCGTTAGCTACCAGAACGGTCCGGACACGTACCTGCTGCAGCTGCGCGACACGCAGTTCCCGGTGCGCCTGCGCGAGTACATGAAGGTGGCGTGCGACCGCTCGCCCGGCTACAGCCTCAACATCATCGACTCGTACGACCCGAGGGTGAGTACTCACCGCCGACACCGCAAGACCACGCCCACACACCCACCATCATTATCAATAGGAGCGAGTATCGAGACTATATTTGAGGTGTCTTAGCCCAAATGCACGATCAATGGTCAAGCGGCTCGTAAAATTTTGATGCTTGACCTATCGACCAAATTCGACGACCGCTTGGCGCAGTGGTTCGAGCGTAGGCCGCTCGGCTCACTGCACATGGTGGTTGCGGGTTCGATTCCCGCTGGGGAAAATTTCGCTAGTGGTCTTTTGGTTATTTGCCCAGGTCTGGTTGTCATTGGGATCGCCCCCTGTCCATAGTACGGTACCCATAGTACATGTGTTGCCTAGTTTGGGACCATACAGTTCATGTGTCAGTCTGGCGGTATTTATTTATTATTTAACTAGCTGAGCCCGCGACTTCGTCCGCGTGGAATTTAACTTAACAAAAAAGCCCGCTCCCGCGTTCTAAGCCCGCGCAACAGGACCCATTTTTTTAAATTTTGTTTTTCTAAAATAAAAGTTGCCTTAATTACTGCAAATAACATCAGCTATCTACCAGTGAAAGTCCCGCCAAAATCGGTCCAGCCATTTCGGAGATACTCTTTGATTTCATGTGTTTTTATTTTTTACGCGGAACCCTAATTGTTTTTCTAAAATTAAAGTAGCCTAAGTTACTCCTTATAACATCAGCTATCTGCCAGTGAAAGTTCCGTCAAAATCGGTCCAGCCGTTTCGGAGATTACCCGGAACAAACACACAGACAGACAGACAGACAGACAAACAGACAGACAGACAAAAAAATTAATCGCGTTTTCGCTATAGGTGTCCTATGTACTTTCATATGCATTTAGTGAAAAGGTGTTATTTTGATATTACAAACAGACACTCCAATTTTATTTATTTGTATAGATGTTCGATACGCTACAACGCCTCACGGGGTAGTAACCCCAATAGTAATAGGGGGCTATAGTAATAGCTGCAAAGTCTTAGTAGAATCTGCAGTGAGAAAAGTATTTCCGCAAACGGCTACGGTCGTCTTTGTGCGTAGCTTTTCGATATTGTGTCTGATGTCGTTCCGCTCCGCCGCAGACCCCCATCATCCGCGAGCGGCGGCGCTTCACCGACATCATGGACGAGGAGATCGACGACGAGCGGCGCGAGCGCATCAACCAGTACGGCGCCGAGTCCTACACCATCCGGCGCCTGCGCCACGAGCTCGGCACTCGCCTCGACTCGTACGCCGAGGCGCAGGCGCTCATGGAGGCCAAGCGCGACGGCCAGCTGCCCTTCTTCCGCGAGAAGCCGCAGCTGCTGCCCGTGCGGGAGGGCGAGCCCGCCCGCCTCGCCTGCCTCGCCGTGGGCCAGCCGCGCCCCGCCGTGCAGTGGTTCAAGAACGACATGGTCATCGCCGAGGGCCAGCGCATCAAGATCCTCGAGGACGAGGAGGGCCGCTCCACGCTCGTGTTCGAGACCGCCATGCACCACGACGTCGGCTACTACAAGGTCGTCGCCAGGAACAAGGTGGGCCAGACCGTGGCCCGCACGCGCATCGTCGAGGCCACCAACCCCGACGCCCCCGACAGCCCCGCCGCCGCCGACGTGTCCGACACCGAGGTGCTGCTCCGGTGGAAGCAACCGAAGTACGACGGCAACTCGCCCGTCCTCTGCTACAGCCTGCAATACAAGGCGGGGGACAGCGTCGACTGGAGAGACGTCGCTGACAACATCGATCACGAGTTCTTCGTGGTCCGCGACCTCCAGCCCGACACCAGCTACCAGTTCAGACTCTCCTCCCGCAACAGAATCGGATGGAGCGACAAGGGCATCCCCACCAATCTAATCAAGACTAAGGAATCCGGCGCACGCAAGATCGAAGTGACGAAAGCCATGAAACACCTGCAACAGCTCACGGAGTCCGGACAGGAAGTAGTTATAGACGAGGAGAAGCCGAAATTGGACTACAGCACCGAGGACAGCCCGATGGAGTGGGTGTCGTCGGACGCGTTCACCGAGCGCTACACGTTCATGTCGGAACTGTGGCGCGGAAAGTTCTCGATCGTCGTCAAGGGCATCGACAGGACGAACGACAGCGTCGTCGTGTCCAAGATATTGGAGGTCCGCCCGGAGACGGAGGTGCAGGTGCAGAGGGAGTTCGACTGCTTAAAACGCTTGAGGCACGAGAGGATATCGAACTTACTGGCGGCGTACCAGGTGCCGGGGTCGCCGGTGGCGGCGCTGATAATGGAGAAGCTGCAGGGGGCGGACATCCTGACGTACCTGTCGAGCCGGCACGACTACACGGAGCAGATGGTGGCGACGATCGTGACGCAAGTGCTGGACGGGCTGCAGTACCTGCACTGGCGCGGCTACTGCCACCTGGACCTGCAGCCCGACAACGTGGTGATGGCGTCCGTGCGCTCCATACAGGTCAAGCTGGTGGACTTCGGCTCCGCGCACAGGGTCACCAAGCTCGGCACCAGCGTGCCGCAGGTCGGCGAGTTGGAATACAAAGGTAACATCACTTGAACCATATTTTAAGCTGAACTATTTAAAACAGTTTGTATCCGACTACGACAAACCCAAATAAGGGTTATGTTTTTATGTATCGTTTGTATGTATAGAATGTGTGTATGTATCGTTTGGGAACATATTCCACCGTAGCGCTTAAGCAACCCATGTCGTGGGCCGCTTCCACTCTATTACTTATTTGATGAACGCAATTATTGAATGAAGTTATATCGTGACTAATATTTTGAATCGGTAACTAAGCGTAACGTTTTCTAAATGGCGAAGGGAACATAATCTCTAAAAATATAGATCGCCATTCATTACTGCTTGCCCAAAATAATCGTCTGTAGACTAAATGAATACATATTATAACGATATTATTATAATTTCCTCCGCAGCGCCTGAAATAATAAACGACGAGCCGGCGTACCCGCAGACGGACATCTGGTCGCTGGGCGTGCTGACGTACGTGATGCTGTCGGGCGCGGCGCCCTTCCGCGGCGCCGACGACGCCGAGACCAAGCAGAACATCTCCTTCGTGCGCTACCGGTTCGAGCACCTCTACAAGGAGATCACACAGGTAAGTCTCCGAGGACCTGTCGACTAATAATATACATGCGAAAGTAACTCTGTCTTTATGACGTCTATATGTCTATATGTTACATTTAAACAACAAAACTGTTGAACCAATTTAGATGAATTTTGGTATAGCGATAGATTGGACCATGGAGAAAGACAGGCTAACATTGTCGCGAAAGTTATACTTTAAATTGATGGTGGTGGATGATGGAAGTTCACAAACTAACACCTAGGTTCAACTCAGTTAGTTTATTAGAATCCACCGCAGATCCTGGCTAACAGGAGTCATTGCGTTGAGAGGGTATAATGGACAAGTTCGTTTAAAACAAATGTCGATGTGCACGTCAGGAAGCGACGCGGTTCCTGATGTTCCTGTTCAAGAAGGTGCCGCTGAAGAGGCCGACGGCCGACGAGTGCCACGAGCACCGCTGGCTCACGCAGAGCGACTTCATGAACAAGAAGCGCGAGCGCGCCGTCTTCCTTGGCAACAGGCTCAAGGTATAATAATAATATTAATATTTCCAACTTAACGTGCACACCCCTACCACGGAAGAAATAATCGCACAACCTGAATCTCAACCATCAACACTCACAAATACGCAACCTGGTGTACACTTGGCTTAGGCCCGTGTACACTCGTAAACCGGTGCTAAAATCGAGGGAAAAATCATCCCAATATAAATAATAATAATATGGCCAGACTGACACACCAACTGTATGATACAAAACTAAGCAACGCTTGTACTTTGGGTGCCGTATAATGGACGGGGGGCGATCCTAGTGACACCCAGACCAGGGCAAATTACGAAAAGGCCATTTCCGAAATTTGCGGCAGCGGGAATCGAACTAGCAACCACCATGTGCAGTGAGCCGAGCGGCCTACGCTCGGACCACTGCGCCAAGCGATCGTCAACTTCGGTCAAAATGATCCAAATCTTTACACCAGTGTTTTTAGGCCAACTTCTGCAATAGTATCTATAAAACTGATTTTAGGAAACAATTACTAACTAGATCAATATATCTATAAGGCTGCTCTGGGAGATTCATTTGCATTTTTTCACACGGATCCCCAGTAGGTTTTCTCTTAATCTTCTTATCGTATCAACTAGTAATACGAGGCATGCCTTTTAAGTTCTGTCGTTTCCATAATTCCCGGCAATTTTGAATTTGGAACTGTTCTATATTCGAATGTGTTTAAATTTCGAATCTCAAAACAGTTGAATGTATTAGGATTAATGTTATTGTTTAGTCACAGCGTCGATTAGAATCTGTCAGGTTACGTACGAAAATGAATCTTTCTAAGGAAAATGTTCGTGCAATAATTTTCTACAACTTTAGAAGAGGCCTGACACGGCTTCAGTGTTTTGAAGAGCTAATATCTGTGTTCAGGGATGAAGCCCCATGTCTGCGGACTGTCGAACGCTGGTATTTAGAATTCCAGCGTGGACATACTAGTGTTAGTGACAAATCTCGCGAAGGTCGCCCAAAATCTGCATTCACTGAAGATAACATCATTGGAGTGAGACAACTAATTCTCGAAGATCGTCATGTGACGTATCGAGAGATAGAGGCTCTATTAGGCATCTCAGGGACAACCATTCAGAAGATCTTGCATGAAGCGCTTGGTGTAAGAAAGCTAGTTTGCCGTTGGATACCGCATCTGCTTTCCGACGATCACAAGGCGGCCCGCGTCAGATGGTGTAAGAAAACTCTGCAAAGGTTCAACCGAGGAGAGTCAAATCACGTCTACGACATCATCAGTGGTGACGAATCTTGGATCTATGCCTACGATCCTGATTCCAAACAACAATCTACAATCTGGGTCTTTCAAGACGAGCCAAAGCCGACTAAAGTTGTTCGTTCTCGAAGCACTTCAAAGAAGATGGTGGCCACGTTCGTTAGAAAAACCGGCCATGTTGCGACTATTGCACTTGATGATCGTAGAACGGTTAACGCAGAGTGGTATACCACAGTTTGTTTACCACAAGTCATCGCCGAACTTCGAAAATCTAACTCAAAGCGACGCATCATCCTGCACCACGACAATGCAAGTTCACACAGCGCTCGTCAAACGATTGAGTATTTGAAGCAGGAAAAAGTAGAAATTCTTGACCATCCTCCATACAGTCCTGACCTAAGCCCTAACGATTTATTTACATTTCCTAAAATTAAGAAAAGTCTTCGTGGTCAAAGGTTCCAGTCCAGTGAAGAAGCAGTCGACGCTTTCAAGTCAGCCATTTTGAACACCCCCACTTTAGAGTGGAATAAATGTTATAATAACTGGTTTGAGCGAATGGAAAAGTGTATTAAGCTACGTGGTGAATACTTTGAAAAACAATAAAAAGTACTATAAGGTTCTAGTTGTGTTTTTTTCTTCAAACGACAAAACTTAAAAGGCATCCCTCGTACCAGCAGTAGTATCACTACTAAAAATTAAGAGCGACAACGAGCGGGGCAAGTCCATAGTTAGATTGCTGATGACTATAACCAGCCAGCAGCTAAGTTCAAAACTTAAATAAAATAAAATACTTAAGGTGAAGGCGCCTGTCTAGCCCGCGAAATTCAACATTTTCGGGTTGGAGTGTAGCCTTAGGGGCGCTATGACTTAGGTTTAGGTTTAGGTTAGGTTAGGTTAGAACAGTGACCAAAACGCGCGAGCCGAGCGAGCGAAGCGAGCGTGCCGCGGCAGCGGCCGGCGAAGCGCCAGAATCCGAATGTGTCATTAGGTTATGTGAGTTCCCAGTAAGGGGGGCTATGGAGCCAGCACTTAGACGAATTTTCGAGAATTTTTTTTTTTCGTTTTGATCACTAACCTAAACCTAAACCTAAACCTAACCTAACCTAAGTCATAGCGCCCCTAAGGCTACACAATGACCCATTTTCGAGTATTTTTATAGTTTATCCAAAATCTGAAAACATTTAAGACAACATTTTGTGATTTGCGACAAACACAGTATGCAGTGCGTTTATTAATACATTTATTTTACTCTAAATATTATCACGGTGGATAGATACTATTAAATCACTAAATATACAAAAATTGCCAGATTATCTGAATAGCTGTCGTTCTTGAAATGTTTTAGAGTAAGTTGGATATATTAATAAATGCACTGCACACGGTCTTTTTCGCGAATTACAAAATGTGCCTTTTATTATTGTCAGATTTTGAAAAATTACTAAAAAACCTCAAAAAATTTGAACTTCGCGGGCTAGATGGGCGCTTTAGCCTTAACCAAAATAAAAAAAATGAAAAATAATCTAGTTTATTTTTCAGGAAATAACTCTAGCAAGGGAAGCTAATGGACAGAGCCAATATAAAACTCCACTTTCCAATAGACTTTCCGACTGAAAAAATGATAGAATGAAATACATACCGCGTGTTCTGTTCTGTTCCCGGCAGGAGTTCTCGGACTCGTACCACGAGCGCAAGGCGCGCGCCGCGTCGCAGGCCGACACGGTGGGTGCGGCGTTCGGCGCCGTCTCCGCGCGCCTGCTCGCGCGCTCCAACAGCATCCAGGACGAGCTGCTCACCAACTTCAACACGCACTGAACATTCTACCGTATGCACGCAGGGCACGCTTGCCATTCTCACTCTCACGCTCGTGGGGTAGGGGCGATTTGTTAATGACTTGACGGCACAATTGTTTGGTAGGTCCCGTAACGCGATATAATCTGAGTATTATTGAAAATGTTACTAATGCTACCTCAATTGTGGTTAAAAACATTGTGATGCCATCACAGACGAACAGAAGTTAACACTCTGTTCCGCACTTTATTCCCCGTTCTACTCAATTTATGACAATTCAAGCGTGCGCTGTTCTGCGATCCATTTCTCATCATCATGTACATTGTATATCGCCAACGAAAATCTAGTCATAATGGAAAAATGAATTTGTTACGACCGTTTTGTTATTGTTAAGCTATTTATTGTATACAAATTTTTACTATTTATACTAATTGGTATATAAATGATGCTCCAGTATTATTGACTTAATAAAGAGCATTGATTTGATAAGATTGCATTTTAATTTATAACCTAATTAAGATATACTTACATTTTCAAACTCATTTTCCTTATACGGGTCCAAGAGAAAATATATAATTTATGTAAAAAACCACTGAACATTTTACACATAGGTACATGAATATACTTACACAGTCATTATTATGTAATACTTTGCAGGTATAGTCTATGCTGAGTGGTTCGCTTCCTAGCACCTCGCTTTGTTAATTACTATCAGTTAATTAAGGAAAACCTGTTATTGGCTTTATTTTTATATAATCCGCTATTATGTACAAACTTTTTGTGAGGCTGTTGGTTTTCTTTTCAAATAAAATAAAATAAAAAATGAATGTAATATTCATAGAAAAAAAGAAAATCGTTGCATAATATTTAAATATAATGGTACATACATAAGTATTATAGTGATACACAAATTACTGCCATATGTCTTGCTATATATACATACATAGTTAAACATCACATAAGGAAAAGGTATTAAATTAATCGACAGAATACTTAGGGTCAGCGCACTCTGACAGAGTGGTGGCGAAGGGCTTAACTCAAACAACATTGAAAGTTTTGTTACCATATAAGTTGTCCCTGCCGTTTGTCTGTGCTGACTACTGACCCTTAATTTTTTAACTAGTTATGTCCACGACTTCTTACTAGGCTCTAGTTTAATACATTTCCCAGGGCAAAAAAATTACCATCCTGTACCAGAAATATATAACATTCAAAAAGGATTTCTTGGAAAGTGTATTTATAATATTCAACCGTCACAGAACCCCAAGATATAAAGCTCAAGATTTGATAAGTGCCATGTATAATATATAATAATCGTAAAATACATAATAATATATGGTCTATAGTAAATAGTAGTTATAATTTATGCGATTGGAAAATATGAATTAAAATGTTCTAGATGACTCGATATCATGTTTTTTCACAAAAAGTACTTTTATAAAACGTTAAAACACATATCACCATTAATTGGAGTATTCAATCTATTTAAATGGATAATTCAGTATGGGAATCTTGCACAAACAAGTTTTTGGCGAATATAGAAGCCAAACAAATAGTTGTTTGTAAAAAAACTTTTTTTATTTTTAATTTTAGGTATTTCTCAGTAAATAAGTACATGTAGGTTCCAGAAAGCGCAGAAAAAGTTAAATTAGTCGTACAACTAGGAAACAAGTGATAATATTACAATATTAAGTAGAAAATGAAAACCCTAAACATGGTTTGTTGATATACATTCAATATCAATATTGGCTATCATTAATATATCTAATGGTTGATGGTGCCTACTTATTAGTTAAGAAGCCGTTAACAGTGGCTTATACAGGTTGAAACAGAAAGGGTAACTATACTTTTTTTTTCAAAACTTAACGGTGTAATTCTAAAACTATCAGCTTTCGAGGAAACTTGAAAAACAAAAGGTGTTATAGGGATATAGCTGTTGACAGATTTCATAAGTCTCCAAAACCTTTAGTACTTTAAATATCCCACAAAGTTAATAGTTTTAGATTTACAAAGTAAAGTTGCAATTAAAATAGTATACCGTTTCTGTTTCACCTAGTATATGTACCTGAATTACCTTGAACATAACATTATAAAAAAAACTTAGTAAGGTACCTTTTTAAGTAACTGATAAAAGTTGTTGCTCATTTCCATAGAAAAAAAACTTTAACAAAATGTTTGTTCACGAAACTAGAATTGAAATACCTATTTTCTTATGTATGAATTATGCGAAATATAAATATATACATAATATATGATGAGATGCATTTGGAGATCATGCAAAGAGCTAATTAGGTACAGGTTTTGTTTTTTTTTTTCTCGGAACCAATGCTTGTGCTTAGCTGTGAGTGTATTTACAATAGGACTACATCTCATTTCATTGCATAACATTATCATTAGAATATAAATAAATCAGGCAGATTATGGTAAAACATCAACTTCATACAGAAAAGTTCAAACCATGTGTTTTAATCACATAGCAAAATTATTTCAAAAACTTTAAAACAATAATTACTTGCATGCTACATTTGATTTTTTATTGGCACCTCTACAGTAATACTAAATTAAAACCCCACACTGAATTGTCCAATAACAATAATGGTGTTCACATATAAACCACTCTAACGTAACGCCTGGGCGCACGAGGGTTTCATCTCTTGCCCTTCGTCATGTATTCCTGCACTTTAGCCTGAAAGTCAACTTTGTTTTTATTGTACATCTCTGCTGCCTCTATGTTTAGTGGATCCTCGAAGTTGAGGAGATCCTGGAACAACACAAATAATCTCAATTTAAGTATATATAACCTAGTCTATTTATATAAAATATAAGCAATAAGCGATAAAAAAAATCTAATAATAGACAAATCCTCTGAGTTTCTTACGGGATCTTCTACGATGCAGTACCACAGTCAAGTAAACCATACCGTCAATCATTGTCTCTAAAGTGACCATAAATGGATTTTGATTGTTAGACAACTGTATCATGTTCTAAATTGTGACACTGACAGTACCAATATCATATGCGAAATGCTGGTGGTACATCTACAGCTACTGCTTCAGGGAGATAAGTTGTGATGATGTTCTAGTAACTTACAGTAAATAGGGCGTTGAGTCCCCACACCACATCCTTCAGCCTGCGTGTGGGCGCCCAGCCGTGCTCGTCGATGGATGTCTGTCTCAGCAGCGACAGACACACATCTCCTTCAACATTGATGTTGGGATGCCAAAGCCGAGTGAGACATTTCACTCTAGGGGGCTGGACATAAGAAAATTGTTACATAAGAATCAATTACAACGGCATAAGGTTGAACTTCTGACAGCTATTGACGTTGCAATATGTGTGGTTAGGTTCTAAGTGTGTAAGGGTGCCTAATACCATATATACACACATTCACGGTCAATCAATCCATCTAATATTAGGAGAATTACATAGATAGTATCTACATAGACCAACAAAAGATTGATCATACATAATCGGTTCACCATTTGATGTCATACCCTTTATTTTTTAAAGACATGATTGAATGATTCACATTACAGAGTTTTTAAATTGTAATAAGGATAATAGCACAGTTTCGCAACAAGAATATGTTCATGTCTTAAGTCAATTGAAAATTGGGTTGGAGTGTAGCCTTAGGGGCGCTATGACTTAGGTTTAGGTTAGGTTAGGTTAGAACAGTGACCAAAACGCGCGAGCCGAGCGAGCGAAGCGAGCGTGCCGCGGCAGCGGCCGGCGAAGCGCCAGAATCCGAATGTGTCATTAGGTTATGTTAGTTCAGGGGGGCTATGGAGCCAGGACTTAGACGAATTTTCGAGATTTTTTTTTGTTTTGATCACTGTTCTAACCTAACCTAAACCTAAACCTAACCTAACCTAAGTCACAGCGCCCCTAAGGCTACCCAATGACCGAAAATTGACAATAGCTGAACAATTTTTACACAACATCAGATACTAAGTTACAATCTGCTCTATGGCTATAAGATTTCTGTTAACATGTCAAATGTAATATTAATATCATTCTAG
This sequence comes from Notodonta dromedarius, assembly GCA_905147325.1. Classification (NCBI taxonomy): domain Eukaryota; kingdom Metazoa; phylum Arthropoda; class Insecta; order Lepidoptera; family Notodontidae; genus Notodonta; species Notodonta dromedarius. The sequence continues at coordinate 13,199,850 of LR990162.1, forward strand.
AATAATAATTGGGTTCATAGATCATAAAGGTCACAGTATACAAATATATGTGATAAATCAATAGTAATTACAGCTCATTAAAGTAGGTATAATTTCAGTTTTACCAAGCACTATCAACAGTAGATAGCAAAATCAAGATTCATAGATTCCTAAACCATTTAGACCCTCCCTTATTAACTTAGCCAAAGAATAAGGAAAGCAGCACAGTGCTCTTCTAATGAGGTGAAAATTGAAGAGGTACACTTGATCATCAATACTTACAGCCATGTTATAGTCTTCTGTAACAAAAACACTAAATTTAAACTTGCCCCCCTGCCAATACCCTTCGTCAGGAGTCACAGTAAGCACAAACTCATTTAACAAATTAGGGTCCTCGAAGCTAACACTACACGTTGCCGGGAGGTTCTCATTCATCTCCTGGACTTCTTTTATTAACAATTTGTCCCTCACTGATATTCTTCTCACTGGTTCAGGAGTAATTCCATTACTAGGCTCAGTGTGTTCTTTTTTCAACTTTCTATTAAGCGTAATCATTTTAAAATCTATACTTATGTAGTTGATAACGAAACTATAACATATCCACGGTAAAAAATACAATAAAATAATTTTAATTAATGAAAATTGGAAGCTATAGCAAAACTAAAACGCAAAATCGTTCCTATCCCAACTACGGAACGAAAGCACAGATGACAGGACCATAGAGATATAAGAATAGAGGAGGGAAGACGGCGCTGTGAGTGTGACCGTACTAGAAAGAGAGAGGAGATGAAAGCCGGTTACCTTTCTCTCTCTATTGGCGCATGCACAGTCGCGCGCTTTGGCGAGTGGGAAGCATAGAGATAAGTAATCTACAATTAAGAACACAGACATTGATATTTCAAATTCAATTTTTTCAATAAATATCAATCTATATCATACATGTTTTTTTTCGATCAATAAGTACTTACTGAAACTCCGAGTCCTATCAGATGGTATGGGCTGCTTTTTGCAAACGCCACGAGTTACCCTCATTTTGTACCATTTGAATCACAGTGAATAAAAAGTTCAAATAGTATTCATAATAAAAAACATTTCACAAACATAACCTTCTGAACTGTATGTATGTAAACAAGCTGTACAAAACTAAGTATAACAGACGCTCTTCCCTTCCTCTAGGCACGCGACTGCGCATGCGTCAGTAGAGAGAGAAAGGTAGCCGCTTTTCATCTCCTCTCTCTCTCTAGCGGGGCCACATTTCCACTATATTCTGTACAAGTTAGCTTGATCGTTTTGACAGACGGAAAACTGACATTTATAGGGTCAGGACATAAAATATTGTCGATAGAAATTATCGAGGTTTCATGCTATCATCGATGCTAAAAACGAATATATTAATATAAAATGACATTTATTCTCTTAAAGGAATACACCCCAAATCCATATCTGGATCAGTTTCTGAATCGCTAGAACAATCTTATAAATTTATTATAAACTCTTGTTCGCAAATATTATCAAATCGGACGTGCCGCTCCACTATGTTCAATAATCACTTGGGAGCGGACATTTTGAGTTGAACTCAGAAAGTGATACTTCGCAACATTCTATACCCCGGAGTACTCATGCCGAGTGCCAATTATGTACGGTTGCTGAGAAAAATAACTTCTAAGTTCACCATCTTGAAGTATTTAGAAAGTGAAAAAACTTTAATTTCTCGAATAATAATAATCTGGTTGTAAATTTGTAAGTTCAATGTTATAAAGCATTTAAAAGACTATTTTTTGACCTATGTCGCATTTCCCAAATACAAGCGATACGTAAGTAAACTCAAAATTTCACTCAAACGGTTTCGTTTTTTTTTCTCGCCTATGCCACATTTGTAGCACCCAGACATAATTTTATATAATAGTTTGCTATGTATTTTATTGCTATAAATAAAATCAGCATCTAACTCCGTGGAACATCGGAGATAATAATTACTAAAGATTCGACATACAAAACGCCTGTCATTTTGTTACAGGCAAAACACAATCTGAAGGGATTAGGTAACATTTTAGATTTGGTAGGATTATAGTAAAACGAAAAACGATCCCGGTGAACATACCGGGATCGTTTTTCGTTTCACCCCTGCTACCCCTGCTTCTTTTAGATTTTTAGCATTGACACTAATTTTAAATTGTAATGAAATAATAATTATTTAAATGAAAGGCAATATATTTAATAAGATAAATAATTAATATTATTACAGTTAGGTGTGATAAGCTGGTATATAAATAGATTATAATAAATTCGACGTCAATCGTAACTGTAACTCGTTAATTGTACTTTTATTACAAAGTGGACACTAAAAATAGCCCTTTTTAACTTCTGTCTAATGCTATAACAAATGGAGTATAGGTACCAATCATTGTTAATTTTTTTAACATTTAGTAAAATGTTTGACGTGTTTTATATACAGGGTTTTTGTATACAATATAACGCTGCATATCCTACTTTTTGGTTGTAATGAGTAACCTTAATATTAATTTTCCAAAAGGATCCAACGTGAGATTTTTTTTACCCATACAAACTACCCTTCCCTATTTCATACACTTAGAGGTGAAATTTTCCAAAATGCTTCCTTAGTGGATCATAACTAAAAAATAAACAATTAATTACATGTGAAAAAAACTTAAAAAAGCGTTTATTTGATTGCCCTTTAAAGAAGAAAATAAACTTATATTAAATCAAACCAATCAATGTAGTACATGTATTACACAATTATAAGCTGTGATAGCCGATTGGTTAAAGCACGCGGCTTGCGGGCACCAGGTCTTGGGTTCAAACCCCGGCTCGCACCTCAGGAATTTTCGAAATCTATGTGCGAATCATAATTTATATATGATTATCACTTGCTTACGGTGAAGAAAACATCGTGAGGACACCTGCATGTCTTAGAAGATCTAACCAATTTTCGAAAGACATGTGAAATCCGCCAACCCGCACTGGGCCAGCGTTGTGGATTATGGCCTGAATCCCCCTCGTGTTGAGGGGAGGCCCGTGCCCAGGAGTGGGACGTTAAAAGGGCTAAATTATTATTATTATTATTACACAATTTATTCAATGATATAAAAGCTTGTCGCGAGATTTATATATTATATAGAAAACATTTTCTTTCATAGAATTACTTATAATAAGTTTATCAAGACTAGTTAGTACACAGGTAAATCTCGCGGTAAGTTTTTATATCATTTAATAAATAGTGTAATACATGTTCTAAATTGATTGGTTTTATATAATTTAAAGTTTATTTTCTTCTTTTTAGGGCAAACAAATAAACACCTGTTTAAAAATATTTTACCATTAATTTGCTAATGTTCTTACATCTCTAAAGGACCGTACCATTTGATATAAATTTTAACTTGATAACTCTATACGTCTCCGAGAAAAAGGGTTTTGACAGACAGACAGACGGACAACAAAGTGACTCTAAAAGGGTTCCGTTTTTTCCTTTTGAGGTACGGAACCCTAAAAATTGGTGGGAAAAAGACAATACTAGATCTGTCCTACTGAGCCTTGGAATCATCGGACCCGGTAATAGTCAATGTGCGTCTAATGCGCCAGCAACGAAGTTTAAAACGGATCCCATTGCCTGAAGGAGTGAAAAATAAATTATGTTGAGACATTTTGCAGACGAAATAAAAGAAGATGATATTTCTGAATTTTCTATAAAAAATCTACTTGTTTTGCCTCAAGATATAAATATTTTGAAGACTTATAATTTATAGAACACATGAGACTAAACGCCTATCAAATGTTAATAGCAAACATTGTATTTTGCCTGTAACAAAATGACAGGCGTTTTGTATGTCGAATCTTTAGTAATTATTATCTCCGATGTTCCACGGAGTTAGATGCTGATTTTATTTATAGCAATAAAATACATAGCAAACTATTATATAAAATTATGTCTGGGTGCTACAAATGTGGCATAGGCGAGAAAAAAAAACGAAACCGTTTGAGTGAAATTTTGAGTTTACTTACGTATCGCTTGTATTTGGGAAATGCGACATAGGTCAAAAAATAGTCTTTTAAATGCTTTATAACATTGAACTTTTTTTTTTTTTTTTTCTATTTATTGGGGTAAACAAACAGTGACAAAATAAAGTATTATAAAGCTAGTTAAGTAAATACAATAGTAGAAGTGAATTGGCCACCAACATCGTTTACCACAGATTAAAAGTAGATAAGTGGCCGTGCATGCAAAACGACACAAATTCGCTTACAACAAACATAATTACAATATAGAAATAAATAAATAGGTAGGTACTGACATAATGTGCTTAAGTGAGTGAGGCCCTTAGAACCTCAAGCACTTTATTTTTAAAAGATTTTGGGCGCTCTGCCGTAATGTCAATTGCATTGAATGATTCATTGTATGATTTGACTAAACGATACAATGGAGAGCGTTTACCAGCGTTTGTGCGGCATCTAGTGGTTGCAAATAATTGGCATAGATTACGGCAGTGCGTTCTAGCAGGTATTTTATAACATAGTTTATTAATTATAGGTATACAATCATATCTATGTTGACATAAATCGTATAATAGTATTACTTCGAGTTGGGTGCGTCTATGTTTAAGATTAAGGAGCTTGTACTTATAGAGAAGTTGTTCATATGATAGATGGTTACGAAAGCATCTGTAATTCATACATCTAAGGAATCTCTTTTGCACACTTTCAAGAGCTTCAATATATTTGGTGTAGAATGGATTCCAAATGGACACAGCATACTCAAGTTGCGGTCGAATCAAGGTTTTATAGAGGTAAAGATAAGTAGAAGATTGTGTGAATTTGGTACTTGTGCGCATCACAAAGCCATACATTTTAAGGGATTTATTAATTATATTATCTATGTGTAGGTCCAGGTGTAATTTGCTATCAAGTGTAACTCCCAAGTCTTTTACTGAGCCGACAGTTTCTAGGTACACGCCATTTAACTTGTAAGGAAAGTCGCTGATTAGCCTTTTTTTCGTGAAGCTAATGGTTTTGCACTTATTGACACTGAGACTTAATTTATTGCTGATGCAGTAGGACGACAAGCGGTCAAGGTCAGATTGAAATTTAAGGTGGTCATCGGGATTTTCTATTACGTGGAATAACTTTAAATCATCTGCGTATAACAAGAAGTCACAAAATTTAAACCAGTTATTTATGTCATTTATAAATAATACGAATAATAATGGGCCCAGAATAGAGCCCTGCGGTACCCCGGAACTTACAGTAATAAAATCCGACTCATAACCTTTAATAACCACTTTTTGCGTGCGATTTGTTATATAAGATTTGAACCACCGCCATAAATTGCCTCGTATGCCATTAAATGCTAGTTTATCCAGCAATATTTTATGATCCACTCCATCGAAAGCCTTTCGAAAGTCCGTATATACACAATCTATTTGTCTATTATTATCTATGCCTTCAAATAGATAGGAAGAAAATATTAATAAATTGGTGGTCGTAGACCGTCGTTTTACAAAGCCATGCTGTTGTGGTATTATAACTGTATGTATAGATGGATAGATAGCGCTATGTACCAGTCTCTCAAAGAGCTTCGATAGAGTGGGCAAAATAGATATCGGTCTATAATTTTCGACCTTGGACCTATCTCCACTTTTGTGGACCGGGACAATACGTGCCGATTTCCAAATTTTAGGGAATATTCCTTCTTGTAGACACATATTGAACATATGGTGTATAGGTCGGCAAATTGTTTGTGCTGTAGATTTCAGAAACGATGGTGGTATATTGTCTATTCCAGGACCCTTGGAAATATCTAACGCCTTTAAATTCTCCAATACGACTTCTATGGATACTTGTATCGTATCAATTATAAGGTCTGATGAGTGATTATTATCCGGAATATTATTAATGTCATATTCATCTGTAACACAACTAGGTTTGTACACTGACTTAAAAAATGCAGAGAAGAGCTGACATACATCCGAAGGATTACTAGCTTCACAATTCTGATATGACACCTTAGTGGGTATATAATCGTTTGTTTTCATGCTGTTTACATATCTCCAAAAGTACTTGACGTTGTCACGGATATTGGATTCAACTGTCTTTATGTATCTTTGATAGCATTTATGTGATTCTATTTTAAAACGGTTTCTGTACATAGCAAATATTTCATAATCAGATTGATTTTTATATTTTTTCCATCTGATCCAAGCCTTATTTTTATTTTTGGAGATATGAATGAGAGCTGGTGAAAACCAAGTAGGAAAGTGCGAAGATTTAGTTATCCTAGTAGGGATGTGCTCTCTCATTATACTATATATTTGTTCATAAAACAAAGACACCGCGTTCTCCGCACCACTACCTAAAAATAGTTTATTCCAGTCAAGGTTTAAAATGTAATTGTTAATTAAGTTATAATTAGCTTTATGAAAATTAAATTGTATCCTGGGTTTAGTTAAAATTGGTGAAAAGTAGCTGTTATTTATCGGTAGTAGTCCAAAAAACGCAGGGTGATTCTCATCAAGGTATACCAAAGGTATTGGTGCAAGTTCAGTCGTGGCATCAATTATATTCGTTATAAATAAGTCTAATATCCTATCCCTTGTATTTTTAAATTTATTAATTTGGTTACAGTTTAGCATGCTCATTAAGTTGGTTAGTTCCTTATTAGGTATGCAGTAGTTACTTCGAATAATAGGTTCCATGTAAGTTCCACAGTCATGCCACTCTAGTGTTGGTAGATTGTAGTCACCAACTATAATAAAATCAGATATATCAGATGAATGTAGTATTGTGGAAAGTAAATCAAAATATGTTGTGTAGGTCTCGGTGTTTAAGTTAGGCGGTATGTACACGGCGCTTATAACAAAGCAGTAGTTTCGCGTACGCAGCTCAACGAATACATGATCAACAAGCGGGTTAAGCGGCGGGAGCGCGGCAGCAGTGCCGATCGAGCGATGCGTCGCACCGAGCTCGCGGCGCACCGCCACTATCACGCCGCCACCGTCAGATCGCCCAGTGTTTACACGGTTCCTGTCACATCGAAACACTCGATAGCGGTCGTCTATGTATTCTTTATCATAAATACCTTCGTGTAACCAGGTCTCTGTCAGGATAATAATATCATAATCGTGGGACACGATGTTCATATAAAGAGTGTGTAACTTTGTTTTCAAACCTCGGCAATTCTGGTAGTAGACAGATAATATGGATTTATTCATTGTGATAGGATAAATAATAAAGAGTAATTGATTCATTGTAATGTGACAAATTGTTTTGTATATTACAGATTATATGGTTTGTGGGGATTGACTTGTATATATAAAAGATTACACAGCAGTAAACAATCAAAGTTATTTTTTGTGTCCATTTGAAATGCATTGTATATGAATGTACTATGAGGGTAGTCATACGATAAAAATACAAACTTAGTTGATCAAAAACATGCTTTACAAACCTCCAGATATTCGTATTTATCTCATCATTGTTAATTTTTTTTGTTCTTATGTCTAATGTCATGGTCATTATCCATATTATTATATGAGCACGTACCTGTACCTTAATCTCAAACATGACGCACCTATGATAATAAGAGTAGCATAATTGCCCTGTATAAACAGATTTCCTTAATAGATAATTAAACAGGTTTATAATATGAATGAAAAAATGATTATTACAAAACCAGTTGAGTTCATTACTTAATTTTCGTGACGTCTTGAGTGCATCTGATGGCGAGGACAGGTGAGGTGTCTGATTTACGCACCAGGATAGTGCCGTGCTTGACCCAGACGTACTTGTATTCATGCTTCCTAGCTGTTTCTCGGCATTGCCGAAACAATAATTTATTGCTTAGTGTGAGATGTTCGTTAACGTAAATAGTGACAGGTGTTCCAGTTATAGAAAGAGTCGACGAATCTAGTGTTTTAGCAGCTCGGTAAGCAGAAATAATATTATCGCGTAACATTCTATTACAAAATTTTACAATGACATTTTTTTGTTGTTTACTTTTTGGATCATAGTGTTGTACGCGATGGACTGCAACGATGTCAGATACACGTATCGGACACTTGATAGCTTCACCAAGACATTCTATAATACTTATTAGGTTTTCTCCGCGTCGTTCTGGCATGTTAGATATTTCGATGTTACAACTTCTCGCTTGCTGTTCCATGGCTGTTATTTTATTTTCGAGTATTTGTACATGAGAAGCCACGTTAACGCAGTGAGAGACACTATCCTCCATTGCTCGCAAGCGAGCATCAAACAGGTCTTGGCGCTCAGACGAATCATTCAGAAATTTTTCCATTTCACACAGGCGATTATTTGTTTCATTGAGCGATGTACGAATGTCTAGGTTATCTTTATTCAGTTTAATCATGTTAGTATTTATTTCCGATAATATAGATGTGATTTTTGCCATTTCATTCGTAAGTGCCAAATTCACTGCAGATGCAATGCTATTAGTGATGTTTGTGTCCCAGACAAACATCTGTTTATCGAATTTTTCTTTTAGTTGTTCGAAATCATCATTAGATGGCTGTTTTCTTTTTCGAGAATTGAATGTATCCTTCTCATTTACAATTGATGAGGGTATGTTCGAGTCAGATGATGAGAATACGTTAGGGGGTGTGCGGGGCGGATCCATTGTGCGTGTACGCGGACGTCCAAACGCCTATGTGCGACAAAGTTAAAAAATATCGTTCCGTCCTTTATCCTGGAGGGGGTGAGGCGTAGTCCCCCCGCTGCTGCGGCTTGTGGATGCTATGCAGGACGGAGACAACACTTGTTTGGCGATTGGTGTCTTCCTCAGACCGCCTATAATAAGTTTTTTACGTACACGGAATTATCGCACTAATGGTTCACTTATCACGGAGCACAGATGACGATTGTTCTGTTAGCGAAGTTATATGAATTTAGAATACAAGCGTAACACGTCCACTCTTGATGCAAATATGAATGCGAATGAATTGCGCGAAAAACTTACAAATTTACAACCAGATTATTATTATTCGAGAAATTAAAGTTTTTTCACTTTCTAAATACTTCAAGATGGTGAACTTAGAAGTTATTTTTCTCAGCAACCGTACATAATTGGCACTCGGCATGAGTACTCCGGGGTATAGAATGTTGCGAAGTATCACTTTCTGAGTCCAACTCAAAATGTCCGCTCCCAAGCGATTATTGAACATAGTGCGCTCCCGAAATTGGATTTTATTTACTCACTATTATTTTAGATCAAGTATGTACAAATGTAAATAATGTTATGATATTAAAATAAACAATAAAATTAAAATATAAATTAAGCTTTCTTTAAAATATCGTCTGTGGTCACGATGATTCATCGCCCATCACTAATTAGGTCGGCATGCCCATAAAGTGTGACATTGACAGGTACGGTCTATTCTATTATGAAATTCAGGACTTCATAGGCGTGATTTTACTGACAGCTGTCGCAGAGATCAAGCTATCTTGTACAGATAATAGTATGAATGAGAGCCTGGGCTCTCCTACTCTATTCTTATATCTCTATGGACAGGATTCACCAAAGAGCATGAACCCACAGAACTGACAGAACTACCTAAAGACCCAACTGTCTGTCATCACTTCACTGTCAGTTACAACCATAGATTAAGAAAGCGAACATTGCTTAGGGTCTTTGGTTACAACAATGAGTGTGATCGCGATCAATCGGAAGCTACGCTAGCGTTTACGCCATTCTGTAACTCAGAGTAGAGCGTTCGATGGTCGCAACTCAACCGTTCCCGAGCCGCTGCGCTGTAGACTTTAAACAACCGGATTAGATTATTTATTTATAACCGGGTTCGTAGTGCTTGAATAACAACTTGATAACAACTTCGCGAACCACACTCAGAGACTCAGAACGAAGCCTGAGTCCACGCAAGTCGAAATTATCATTAAAAAAAATATGACATTAGTCACAAACAAGCAAATATGTCAATTTTGAATTGTCAATTGTCATTCAAACAAACCTGTCTGCGTATGACAAACAAGGTTACAAAGTAAGTTTAATCAAAAGGAATACCTACATTTTTGTTGTTAATTAATTAATTGTTATAGGTAATTTATACCATAAAATATCGGCGATTTATTATGGCTGAAATATCGTGGCCTTGGCAATACAACTTCCCTCCCTTTTTTACGTAAGTAACATGTTTTTATGTCACAAAAAACCACCCCTACATACAAAATGAATTTGCTGGGTAAACAGTGGAAATACATTAGCGAAGGGAACGTCCACATAGTCCTCGAGTTATTAGATACCGATTTTGTCGTTCGTCTTACTAAAGAAGATGGTAAAAAGGTAGACTTGAAAACCATCTATGATTCTGTAAATTTTGTCAATTTGGTCACTGTGCCGCTGTTAGAAAACACTTTTTATGGTCAAGAAGAGGCTATAAAGATTCCAACAGATGAACTGCAGACTCTAGCTAAAAGTATGCTACCTTTTCGCCCGGAAAATAGAAGATATAAATCAATGATGAGTCACTTCGCAATAAAAGCCCCAAACTTATCAATTGTAAGTCCTAAATGCAAGACAAACTACTGCATAGAGATTAAACCTAAAGAAGGCTTCATATCATCCAGTTTGAAGGACTGTAACAAATGCTACTACTGTTTAAAACAGTATCTTAAATTGCAAACACAACAGATAAAAGAAACTAGTGACTATTGTCCCTTGGATCTATTTTCTGGAGACAGAGATAGAATGAGAATCGCTTTACTCAATCTTGTGAAGAATCCTCAGAACAATTTGAAATTATTCAAGAATTCAACTTTGGTATATCATGAAAAATCTTCGAAAGTAGATTTTTTTGATACCATAAAGCAAATTATTTGTTTTGATAATTTAAATACATTCCTAGATTTCATAATAACAGTTTTGTTAAGTGAGAACAATCACAGTAATAGATCTGAATCAAAAGATGTTATGGGTAGAAAGAAATGCAATGAAAACAATTGTTTAAAACCAACCAGTTTCCTGTACAAATTGTTACAACTACAAAAACTATCAGAAACTGTAAATAATGAAATCATAAATACCAACGAGAAAAGTGATTATGTACCTAAAATATTAGAGTTGATAAAACTGAATAATCTAGATCTCAGTAATGAAATTGACCGAGAAATGTTTCACAAAATAGCAGATCCAATACATTTAGCCCTCATTTCTGCAGTTGCTAAGGACTGTTCTATAATGATCAGTTTTTCTACTGATCTGACTGAGAATTATCCATACATTGATATTGGTGGAACGAAAATATCATACAAATTGGCTGTGACTGATTTAGAACCAAAATCATTTAGAACATTGTCTAAGAGAATAGATACTGAAAGGAAAATGATAGAAATATTTAAGACAAATTTGAAATATCAGGATATGGCATGAAGATGTAAGTATCTGAATGATTTGGATCAAGATTGATCAGAAACAAATTTAATTATGGGTCCAATGGAGCTACATTTTTTATCTGTTAAGCAAAATAATAGTAAATATTTTTTGTTGGAAGGCCTGACCACACCCGCAAGAAGATTTCTTTGGAAAGGGTCTTTTTTCAAAATAACCAACTTACACATTTAATAAAGTTACCACAAAATAATCACCTGCATTATTTGTTTCAGTATTCAGCCGCACACAGAAACAAGGTGCAAGCAATTAGAAGCATGGCAACATCTCATCACAGACTATTTGAAGGCCACAAAACAATCAACCATAGACATCAGAGAGTCACAGAACAGTCCACTATTCAACAATTCACAGATCAACAGGAAATTGTCACAGGAGTCCATTCTGATTGTACTCGAGGATATGGCAAGAACGGGCAGGGCTGCGCCCATAGATAAGAGTAAAACGGTATGGGAGATATACTGGCACTCCCTGGATGAATGGGGAAATATGGTGTATAATTGGGCTTGCAATAATGGAATGAACAACTCAGTTTGTACATTGTTTGAACTGAGGGAAGGAGAGAATACTGCAGATCAAGGTATTTGTAACAATACTTTTTTTTTTAGATTAACTTGCGTGACTTGACAATAAGTCATAAGTCAGTTACTTCAAGATATAGCAGCATTAAAATACTTAATATATTTTACGCTTTCAGAGTTCCACGGTCTTGACATGAACATACTAGTAAAGGCTTTAAAATCATTAGAAGTGAGAGGCAAGTGTGAACTCATAGAATTTGATGACAACCAAGGTGTGAAGTTCTTCTGAACCAGCCCGAGATGCTGTACGGCTCTGTTTAGCAAAGATATTTGTAACATTTGTAAGTACATAATTTTATCAAAAATATGATGATGTTATGATGCATCATAATGCATTTTGTTAAGTTGTAAGTATTTTTTAATGTTGAAATATATATATCACATTTTTACAATGTAGTTTGAATACAAGCCTTTTAGAAAGCGTTGAGAAGTCAGATTTATATTATTTTTATTTCTTAATTTATTGGGTAAGAAAACTCGAAAAGATTTATTCAAACTTTTATTCCAATTGATCTGTGTAAAATTGTACAATTTCAAAATTGATGATCTTAATTAACATCCTATATGTTTATTTAACTTACAGAAAACATGTAAAAGTTGTTACAATTTGTCCTTTATAAAAATCTATTGACTATTTCATTATTATGGACTCCGATTATTGTGTACAATTCTGATGATCCCTACCAAATTGACAATACAATCTGAACCTGATTTGAGGCCAAACCCCAGAATATTATTAGGTACAGAATTATTCCGAATTACACATTATTGTTTAATATTTAAGTAGTAATTTTTAATTCTAGCACTTTTGTTACCTTTATTACCAAACAGGATGAGTACTAATATGTTTTATAATTACGTTAAACCTGCCGTAGTGAGGTTATTTCATAGTGCCTTATATATGGGAAACGACAATGGTGTTAATTGGGCTGTACACAAACTACACTTGACTAAGTATTGCCATTCTTCTCAAGGCCATAATGCATGAGCGAGACAGCTATATTCTGAGTCGTGACGTATTTAGTTTAGTTGTAATTTGTAGCCAACAGAATCGGCACTTAACAGTTAGTTATTAAACACTAACTATTAAATGTTACATAGATACTTACTAATTATTATTTAATTATATTATTATACTAAATATTAGGTACTAATAAACAATCAGTCTTCAACCAAAATACACTTTAACAACTATTGACCTGTCAACAAATAAGTTAAAAACACTATATATGTACACTCCACAAGTATCTTACTGTTAATAGTGATGAGACTTGACAAACATATAATTCAATAAATCATTAATATAAGCTTATAATGTTGGAAAATTGTGCCTTTCCTAATTGTACTTACTCTATTTGATACAGACCCACAGTAATTATTTTGTTTTGCAAAAACAAATAATGCAAGCCAATAACTTTACTCTCTGTAGCTCTACCATGAGTGCTACGCGGGTTTTACGTTCGCTAGTCGCTAACGTCTATACAAAACATTTGAATGGCAAATTGTTAGTTCGAGTTATGTACGTACAATATTCCAAACGACAAATTAACGTCTAGCTACTCCTGTTAGCACATTAACTCAAGGGAGGAGCAGCTACTATTAATTAAAGATTAAAAAAAGGTTTTGCGAAAATCATGTCTTAAATTTTCGTCCGCTTCATACTTATTACTTTCTTATTATTTTTGACTCCCAGTCTTTATTCATAATGTTCATATAAATGTTAACACGCATTTCCTAATGGTGGTGACAGAATGGGCTGAACCGCGAGCTAATTAGCAAATCTTAACTGAAAAACATCTGACTATCAGGAAAAATTATGGAATATTTTTCCTTCTGCTCGTCGATTGGCTCTTGTCTGTCACCGCCTTAACAAGAGGAAGAGCTTAAATTACGAGCGCAGTACTTACAACAACCTACTAACTATTACATCACAGATATTTTACAACAGAATTCTATTTTCATATTGGAATGTAAATGATATTATTATCAATGGCGATTGCTATTCAACCGCTATCGTATAAGAAACGACATTTGGGACCGCATGGCTCTTCCATGAGCTGTACGCGTATTACCTTCGCTAGTCGCTAGCGTCTACGTAAATTATTTGTGCGTATGGTAAATTATTCATCGCCATGTCATCCGCAATATTTGCATAGACACTAGTGACAAGTTTTTAAGACTGTTATTTATTATTGAGCAACAAGATTATCATACCATTTTCCTCTTAACCGAGTAGTATTCATTGTAGGACTCTATTAATTGAGATAAAACGTTACATTTACCTACAAAAAAATCTGAATTGTTACAAATGATTGTCCCCAAAAATGGCGATAGGTCAGTCCTTATTATGCTACTTAATACCATCAAATATATCTGTTTATCCTTCTGAGAAATACATGCTTGATGTTGATAGCTCTTTGATCTATAAATGTTCACTATTCATACGCGTAACATTACAATTCCAAGTGCCCGGTCTCTTTGCATTCTCATTGGTCGCGCCAGTGTTGTCCCCTTTGGTCTATAGAGTTGGTCTAGAAGAGTCTAAAACAGTCTACAGGTAACCACTACATTCAGCACAGCATTTCCTCGCCAATTTCTAGGATTCTGCATCTCCTCTAGAAGATTCTAGAACAGTCTTCAAGCAACCACTACACTCAACACAGCATTTCCCCGCCAGTTTCCAGGATTATGCATTCCCTCTAGACGAATCTAGAACAGTCTACAAATGGTCGCTGCACTCTAAAGCGGCATTGCAGTACCCGTTCCCAGGTCTTTCCGCGTTTCCATTGGCGACGCTAGTGATGTTCCCATTGGTCTTCTCGCTGCAGACCACAAGGTCCACGGATGGCACCACGGCGTTCCCGTTCTTGCTGCCCGGCGGACGGTAGAACCACCACGCCAGGAAGAAGAACAGGAGTGAACATAGCTTGCCAACTAGCGCTATGCCGAGCATGTATCTGAAATAGGGATGATTTGAGAAGATCTAAGCTGCTGAACATTCCATGCTTCTCCAGACTTGTGTATAAATAACAAGGACGTAGTATTGAACATTTGATAAACGAGGGCTTGGGAATTTTTTTTGAACTATTTTATCTGCACCTTTTAGTGCTGGCTTCAGGATCAGTTATTACGGGAAAAAACCCGTAGGACTAACCTGCTCATGTTGATATTGTCATACTGCAAGCAAGCCCCAGTCTTCTCGCAGGAGGAAGACCACAGCGAGCACGACAAGTCTATGAGGAAGCCGAACATGAGCGGCGCCGGGATGGTGCCGAGCAGCCGCACCTTGATCCACTGGATGCCGAGAGCAAAGGACCGCTGGTCCTCGCGCACACATCTGAGAGGAATAAGAATGCAAAAGTCTTTTTTTTTCAGGGGCGGTATCGCAATTGGAACTAATCAGCCCTCAGTGGGGCTAGTATGAGTTATTCAATTATAATTTGCGCTTGTGGCGATTCTGTGAAATATTTTGAAAAAATCGACCAATCGAGCAGTATTTAATGCTGTCAAAACTTTGTAAGTGCTATGTTCCTAGGATAGAAGTTGCTAAGTGTTTGAAGAAAGGAGACTCTTGTCATTAGATACCCTTTCTACCCTAAATATGTCAGTGATGGTACTGACCTCAATGTAGCTGATAACGCCGGCATCGTAGCCAGGAAGGTGAACAGCATGACTCCAAACGACAGGCACACGAAGAGCCACAGGTACGGACAGTCCGTCGCGCAGATGCTGTTGATTGCTTCGTACGATATTGAAGAGTTTGTTCCTGGAATAATAGTGCCATATTGTTGCAAATCCAACTAATGGTGCCTCAAATCTGCGATACTTATACTAGGAGTACCTTAATACAAATCGTGTGGGAAATTGTCTGCCTCCTCGAAGGTGTTTATAACTGTGCAAACCCAGTATAACCACCAGAATTACTTTGGCATACGTTTTTCTAACAATTTTTCCACTGGTTTGTCTTCCGTAACCCTAGTACCTTCCTTACGTAACTGAGGTGTCCTAGGGGCGTGACACGTTGCTTACCTGCATCGATCTGGTGCACCGGCAAGGAGGTGTTGTCGCTGGTGATGCAGGCGCAGTGGTGGAAGAGCTGCGCGGCGCCGGCCAGCGTGCGGCGCGTGCAGCCCGCGTGGCACGCCGAGAAGTACACGGCGCCGTCCGCGCCGCACACGGGAGCGTACGGCGCATTCGCGCACGCGCACTCCACGTTGCATAAGGCTGTCAGGCTGTCAGCACTGCGGAAGGATCAATTAGGAATAACAGTGAACGTTGGATACATCTTACACAAAATCTACTGAGTGCTCAATAATAACAATGTGTTGAATCATCATTGCTTTGAACACCACAGCATAAATAAATAAGTAGGTATATATCATCGGCATACACTTTTGACCACTACTGGACTGACTAGAGCGACTGAGTTTAGTTTCTGGTAGCCGATATTCTCAAGTGGAAACTCCACCTGTCCAGGAAGTTTATACTATTTGTGGCCTATGTAGTAGTGCCCTAGTCGTGGTATCCTCCATAGGACTGGGTCAGGACAGGAAAACACATCAGCCAATGAGTCCTATTAATTTCCTTGAATATCTTCATTCATCGTTAATAAGTTTATAATCCTTATATATTTGTTTCTACTATACAAAATTTCACTAACCCTGGCACTGAAGGACTATTGTACATAGAAGTGACCCCAGCGAAGGGGTAGTCGTCGCAGGTCAGTACAAAACAGAAGGTGAACGCGGCCGCTACGACAGTGGCGCCGACGCACAGCTTGATGATGCCGGCGCAGGCGAGCCGCCATCTCTTGACTAGCCAACCCCCCAGGAAGGTCCCCCCGCCGCCTGCTGGTACTGTGATCACACCTGGAAAAGGATCCATCCTTACCATGTGTAAAAAATCTAGTGTAAAAAAACTTCCTCTCATCATCATCAGCGGGAACAGTTCCACTGCAGTTAGATCTTTTTCGAGGACTTACACCCCTCAGAGTCCTTCGCAACTCTCGTATACTGACTACTGGCTTCTTTCGAAGGGCGAGAGGTCATCGGTTATCATTGTGGTGGGAGGTCATCACATGTTACGTAATTCGGCTCTCAAAGTAAGCGATTTATGGAATCAGATTTCAAGTCTTTTAGCTTGCATATAAGAGGGACAATTTCTTTGGGTACGGTGTCAGTATGACATTGGAAAACTTGCTATTACAGCCTGGCATTCATTATCTATGTAGATATTCTACGTATTACTTACCTCGATCTTAATGAATGTCAAGATATGGCAGGAAGCCGAAACTTACCTAGAAGCAACGCAGCCTGCGATGCATTCACTGCAAACTGATTCTCAATCAGCTTTGGCAGGAACGCAGCGAACCCCGATATGAGCATGCCCTCGCTGGCCCCCGCCAGGTTCAAGAACAAGAAGGTAGGGTTTCGCAGCAACGCCGCAGCCGCTTGAGGCAGCTCGTGCAAAGCGCTGAAAGCCGCTGACTTAGAAGCCGCACCCTCGTGGGCTTCAGATACTTTTGATGCTCGGATTTCGGCTGCACCTGATAATATACGGATATTTTTGTTGCTGTAACTATGCCGTCTAAATCTATTAATGCCTGGGATGTTCTAGACATCTATGGTGCTAACCTGGCAGCTCATGTGGGAACGCCAAGAGCGGGATGGCCACGATGAGGCACAGGACGGCTGATAGGATGAAGCCCACCCACCACGCGCCAATCCACACTGAGCTCACTGGAGTTATGCCTAACCTGCAACAATGTATTGCTAAACTTACTAACAATTAATAATTATGTTTTGGGGGAAAACACCTCAGTTTGAGGCAAGAGGACTTTTTTCTACCTAGGTATAAGCGAACGGTATGTCCAATTTTAAAGTATGCGATAAAGTCTGATTATTGAAGCACACAAGAATTCACTATAGGTATGTAAGTACGTCAGCCTCTGAAAATTCCCGGTATGAAGCAGCCACGATCACACACAGCCAGGAATCTTGTTAAAACCGAAACAAAAAGCCGAAAATTACTCCCATACCGTCTAACTACACAGTTAAACGAGATTCTCGTGTTTTGCCACTCAAATACGCCCCCGAGCGAGACTTAAGGACCGCTAAGTATGAAACTCTGTTATTGCTATTAAAATTTTCACAGGAGTTATTTTTGAGGCAAAGTGGTTGGGTAAACAGGCTGGCTCAAGGGTTGTGCAAACCGCGATACACTTAAATGGATCTAAGACATTTTCGTCACAAAAATGGTTAAAAATCTAAATATCTCCTAAACCACATAAGATAGCTTCATGAAGTTAAAAAAATCTTGAAATCAGTTATATATTGCATATTAAAACCTTTTTACATACTGGCCTGTTTGAAGTCATGATAAATTGGTGGCTTTTTTATACTGCTCGTCGTGAATTTTTGGGCGAAATGGTTAGATAAACAGGGGGTGTCGGTATTGCATGGTACACATTAGCATAGACCTCTCGGTTGTTTTCCTATGATGATTCGGAGGTTTGCTTTACAATCCAACGCGATGTTACGCGGTCCGCACCAGCGGACGCTGATGGACCTACTGAGGTTTATACTGGTAGGTATATACCCACCTTTCTACAATTTGTGAGAAGATCATTGACTATTTTGTGCAATTTTGACAAGAGTTAGATACTAGAGCCAAACATGAGTTTTTTTTTTATGTAATCTTAATCGGTAGCATGCTAAGTACTTATAATCATTATTATTATTTACTACGACCCGCCTTATGTTAAGCAGTTAAAGTAGCCCATAGATGCTTTAAATACCAAAGGCTTGCTCGCGCGTTGCCGAACTGAAGGGTATTGGGATAGAGGTAGGGTAAGGGAACTGTCACTGTCACTACCTCAATATCTTCTGTGAGATGGTGGTACTACCCCGGTTGAGCCAGCCCGAATGTGAGCTATAGTCAGTTAACTTCAGCTTGGCTCTACCACCTTTAGTTAATATTTTATTATAAACTAGCTGTGCCCCGCGACTTTATCCGCGTAGTATTTTAACTTAGCAAAAATTTCGGGATTATCGGGTAAAAAAGTATCCTATATGTTCATCCCGGTTATAATCTATCTGTGTTCCAAATTTCATCCAAATCCGTTCAGTAGTTTTTGCGTGAAGGAGTAACAAACATACATACATACATACATACATACATTCATACATACATACATCCACACTCACAAACTTTCGCATTTATAATATTAGTAGGAAGTAGGATGATTTAAACGAAACCAACTGCACAAAATACAGCAGACAGTGCGTGGGACCCTTTTACCTTTGCTCAATCTAATCAACTCAATTGATTTTATTAGAAAAAGCTAGATACCGTAGGTACCTACAACTCTTTTATGAGTGTTTCTCCACAAGTGGGCATGTTCTTAATGAATTAGAATAATAGAAACGTCGTTACCGGTTCGTTTCGTTGATTGAATTTAAATTTCGAGTGTTCTTTTGTGAGCAGAGTGTATTTATTCCTTTATCAAAGATTTATAGATAGAAAACTAAATGTATTAGAGGTGGGACTTGGTTTCAATTCCCCGGGTAATGCGGTGTTATTTTTGGTACCTTTGGAAAATTATTATCATACTAATATTATAAAGAGGAAAACTTTGTTTGTTTGATTGTAATGAATAGGCTCCGAAACTACTGAACCGATTTGAAAAATTATTTCACTGTTGGGAAGCTACACTATCCCCGGGTGACATAGGCTATAATATATTTAATAAAAAATTAGGGATCCTTACTAAAACTCGAATAATGTAACCGCAATGTACCCGTGCGAAGCCGGGGCGGGCCGCTAGTTAGCAATAAACAGCCAAGAAAGTATACCCGGTTTAAAACTATAATCCGGCGATCAGTAGATCAGCATAAATTAGTTATTATTTATAGCTGCCTTTCGTACTCTTCCCTTCTTCTCTCTCCCATTATTTCAGGTAGGAAATCTGCTAGTAATGTCTTTCGTATATCAAGCATCTATAGACTACGGTAACTCCTTAACATCGGGCCGATTGTACGTTTGTTTAGTAAATAAATATCGCCAGACTGACCCACCAACTCTATGGTTACAAATTAAGCAACGGTTGTACTATGGGTACCGTAAAATGGTCTGGGTAATCCCAGTGACACCCAGACCTGTGAAAATTACGAAAAGGCCATTTCCGAAATTTTCTCCGGCGGGATTCGAACCCGCAACCACCCGGTGCAGTGAGTCGGGCGGCCTACGCTCAAACCACTGCGCCAAGCGGTCGTATAAAGGTACACTCCCCGCTGCCTACACCTTCAGGGGGGATGGGAATATTATTTAACCGCCTAAGTACCTATAACAAGGATTCCTATTTAATCAGTACACGAGAGAACGGTTATAAATTAAAATGAAAAGCCATACTAAAGAGGTCGTTCAAAACTCGTTGCGCGTAAAATCATATTTCGTTTCAGAAGCCATGAAAGTATAAAATGTTGGAATTAATTTGGCTGAAAAGTTGCTTGAACAGCGTACGTGGCTCACAATGAGATGAAAGCGAGAGGGCAACTTGGCTGAATGAAGCCGTGTCGTTGCCGAGATGAAATATTAAAAAATGTGAACGAGACGCGCGCGGGACCGCGCGGGGAACGTGACGATGACGACCTCTTATGTTGTTGTTCACGGACGAAGTGATCATTTCTATAGCAGAGAAGTAGATATACTCGTATCTACAAGTACCTATATTTGACCAACCGAGATGTAGGTATATATTTCTCATAGATAGATTTTTGATGCGAAGCTTCTATACGGACGATCGGGGCGCTCGCCGCGCGGCCTCTCTATCCGGCTAAGCGTCAGCAGCGTTACGCGATGACGTGAGTAGCGTTACACGATATATGGTGGCATCTACGGCGCCCTACGCTTTATACTATAAAGTTTCACTTCTTTTATCTTCTGTCAACCTATATGATGATCAGAAACATTTTCTAGCTATCTCGTCTCATATTAGGTAATGTTAATCCTAATTAATTTTTGAGTAGGTAGATACTTACGCGTCAGTGTCGACACTCAAGAAGTCAGTGTAGATAGTGAGCATCTGTCCGCCCACCACGTAGCCCAGCGCTGGGCCCACCACTGCCATGGTATAGTACACTCCTACAACATAATGAAGAGGCGTAATTTTCCACATGTGCATCGCAGTTAAAAATCGTTCAAGTGCTCCATTAGTAAAGACTTCGCTCAATGTCTCACAAGCGAGCAAACAAACTAAATTATCGCGTGTGCAAAGCGTATCGTATCCTAAAGCCCGCGGGACTCTCCGACTGTTTTCACAGTTAAAAGCCGCGACTTAGAAGTGGTAAAGATTGTGTCACAGTGAGAGGATATTATAAATATACATATTTATTTTATTATAAATATAAGCAGTGATAGCCGATTGGTTAAAGCACGCGTCTTGCGGGCACCAGGTCTTGGGTTCAAACCCCGGCTCGCACCTCTGGATTTTTCTTCGAAATCTATGTGCGAATCATAATTTCTATATGATTATCACTTGCTTACGGTGAAGGAAAACATCGTGAGGAAACCTGCATGTCTATGAAGATCCAACCAATTTTCGAAAGACGTGTGAAATCCGCCAACCCGCACTGGGCCAGCGTGGTGGATTATGGCCTGAATCCCCCCCATGTTGAGGGGAGGCCCGTGCCCAGGAGTGGGACGTCAAAAGGGCTAAATTATATTATATATACATAAATATATTATAAATATACTATTTTTTCTAGGGAGCATACAATTTCTGCCGCGTGTCGCGAGGACTATTACCTAAGTAATGTTTTATACAAATTCGATAATAATTAACATTAAAAAAACTTAGTTATTAAGTTACACAGTTAGAACGGTACACAATCAAAAGTGTATAAAACTTTAGTCATTTTCACAGCATGAAATATCTAACTACTAAAGACATGTCTATAGCATTAACATCGTACTGGAGGACAACCTAACACATCAGAATCGAGAGATCTCGATATGTACTCGCAGCGCCATATCCCGACCCGTTAACACGTAGTCGCCTGGGACTCCACTCGGAACAAGTGGGAGAGTGGAACGCTTTTATTCTTCGCTTGTTTGCCCTTCTCAGATTCTTATAATGGATATTGTTTGAAAGGTTCCATCGGCAAAATGTTGGTTTCCACCTTTAATACGAATGGCGTAATTTTAACATTTTGGTGTCCCTTCTCCTCAAATGGATCCTTTTATTGATGGATGGTACCTTTTATGTATAAATTTATTTAAGGTATAACCATTCATCTTATTCTAGAGACAGCGATTCCATACATTAAAAATAAAATGCGATCTAATCAACTCCGGCAAGTGTCCATCAGTCAGCATTCTAGTGTCTATCAAACAATCGAGCAGCACCATCGATTGATTGCAACGGTGCAATCAATCGATGCGACACCGAGGAAATGCATTTCCGACGCGGCCTACTCGATACTGGAATACTCGATACATCGATAAGTGTTAGGAGCATCGGGGAGGCGGATACGGCCTCCAAATCAATACATGACGGAGTAATTAGCATGCACACTAAACTTGTTACTAAGTACGTTGTACTTGTATGTCGAAGAGAACATATCAAATTTTCGGGAAACATTCATCAATAACAAGTAATAAAAAAAAATATGTCACTTGAAAACAACCTACAAAGCAGTCCACTGCCGCTTTGATTAAAGGAAAATGTATCAAAGACCACAGGCCGCAATAAGGGCCTTGAAAATGGCCATATCATATCGGCGAGTGCTTTCCTGTGTTTATTGCGCGCCGTTTTAGCGCACCCCGAGAAGAAGAGGGTGGCCAGGCACTTGACAATTTGAGGATATTATGAAGTGAGTCACAGTGCAAGAATTTTGCAGACGAGTTGTCTCACAAATTTAACATCCAACAACTATTGCCGGTTCATTTGTTTTTCTTAATACTGCACCTACTCTATTCTGGATAACGGACGAGGATTTACAATAGGTATGGTTTCCAAATAAAACATATTATAAACGGCGCACAAATTATGTTTCTATTCTCTTCTTTCTAGTCCTGCCGTCCCTACATTTGGCATTCTTTTTTACTTCGTTAGTTATATACTAGTGTGTACTATACTCGTCACGTGCAGGCCTAGCATCTCACGGATTTTGTCACATTCGGCTATACTTGGCACTGATTCTGTTTTAAATTCTATAAAATGAGACACATCGCAAAGACACCCTACCAAATAACCGTAGCGATGGTATCGCATGACGGTGGATTGCGGAATATTGCCGCGGATACTTTCACACGGTCATATAACCTGTTGGAGCCACATTTTATGACATTGATAACCTTTTTCTCATTATAATACGTATTAAAATCGAGTTAAAATACCCTTTAATATTTATGTAAGTAAAAGGAATCGAGTAGATAATGGTTAGTGATACACCTACTAGCCAGAACGCTATCCATTTCATTTTAATGTGATGATGTTCACATTCATTCCTTTTTAATTGTTTATTGTTTGAACAAATAATAGTTATACTAGTGCATTATAAAATATGAAAAATTATGAGTTATACTTATCACTGGGTTACTGTTTTCGGAACTTTAAACTATTTACGTTTATTTTTGCCAATTTTAAAGTAATTTAGTCAATTATTACACTGATAGTAATCGTAAGACATACTGTTTAAAATTATGTTTGAACTAAAATGTCATCATGCTCATTACGCATTGGTTTTCTTTTTTCTTCTTCTCTCACCTAAGTAAACAGAAGACATCTTCTTGGACACGTTCTCGTCTATGTACGTTACGCCCAGCGTGAACAGCGGCGTTGCGCCCGCGCCGTGCAACAGTTGCGCGAACACGAACACTGCAACCGCCCACGCGCCGCCTTCGGACGACTTGTTGCTGTCGCAGTTGTCGGTTAGCTGGGGCGATGAGGAGACATTGAAAGCTCTATTCATGTTACAGAAGAGATAATCAAGTAAGGAAGAGATCATTGTTGCTCTAGTTGTTTTAATGTTGTTCAAGTTGGTGCTATGATGTTTTGCAGCTACCTATGATGTTTTCTTTAAGGTTAAAGTAATCCCTTCTTCGCCTTCTTCGCCTAAAATTCGATCATTTTTTGAGATTTCGAGCAGGAATGTATATTAAGCAACTGTTGTCCGATCATCTAGTAACTTAGGTTGCCACATCCTTGAATGTTCCCCGCCTCCCTTTAACATTATGGTCAAAGATGACAGTATGATACATAATTAATGAAAACGAATAATGACACCTAATGTTTGTTGTATGTGATTGTTTAATTTGCGAAAGTTTGTTTGTAGGTTTGTCTGGAGTTTATGCAAAAAAGACCGAATGGATTTGAACGAAATTTGGAACAGAGATTAAAGTAGTTACTTTGGAATAACATAAAGGTTATTTTTGACCACGTGGAACATACCGTGGTAAAGTTATTGTACATTCTTGACTATATCTACTGACCGTCCTATTTGGAGTGCACAGGTCATCAGCAGCGTCCCCGGCGATCTTGTAATGCGGGACCAGGAAGTGTGGCAGCGCGAACAGCAGCGAGCCGGCGCCCATGAGCAGCACGCCCAGCCCCAGCCACCGCGGCTTGGACGAGCCGGCCCGACCGCCCAGGTACGTCACCGGAGCCAGACACGCGAAGGAGGCCATGTCGTAACTGGGAAAATGGAGTCTTAAAATGGCACGCTGGTCTTTCCAGTGGTAAGTATAGACGCGTCTCTCGTCTCGGGTAGCTTGCACATCATAATATACTACCTACAATTTCTGGCCTGAGTTCCTGGCCGTTTAACCTGACCTACTTTTGTCATGTTGTGTAAATCAATGACAATTTTGAGCCCTGAAACTCGCTGAGAAAATTCGAATGTGCTTACCCTCCAGCGATGACTCCTGTCTGCATGGACCTCAATCCGAACCTCTTTTCGATGGTTGTGATGACCACATTGACGAACCCATTCACCACCATACCTGAGAACAAACAATCCACTTGTGCTGAAACCCCATTTATGGAAGAATAACCTGTGGTTTGAGCATCGGCTCCATATGTACTTATACAGGTTGAAACAGAAAGGGTATACTTTTATTTTCAAAACTTAACTTTGTAGTTCTAAAACTATTAGCTATGGAGGCAACTTGAAAAACGAAAGGTGTTACAGGAATACAGATGTTAACAGATTTCATAAGTCTACAAAACCTTTAGTACTCCAACTGTCCCACAAAGCCGATGGTTTGAGATTTACAAAGTTAAGTTGCAGAAAAAATAGTATACCCTTTCTGTTTCACCTAGTATAGCAAAGTCGACAAACAAGCGTACGCTCCGCCTGATGTTAAGCAGTTTCATAGCCTATAGATGCTTGCAATACCAATGACGTTGCTGGCACGTTGCCGATCTGAAGGGGAGTGGGAGGAAGGGAAAGGGAGGAGTGGTTGGTATCCGGCTCTCCCACTCGTCGTAAAAAAGGCAGCTAAAATAGCTACTGTACCTACGCTGATCTTCGGTGAAGGGGTGGTACAGTCAAGAGCAAAGATATGTATACAGGTATTGTTATTAAAAATATGTAGTCATAATAAGATGCACAAAATTGTACTCATCCAAATGCTCATAAATATGTACACATTACTGAACCCATAAATATGTACACTTAGCAAGCAATCATTTTGTATAAGTTTAATGACATTTTTAGGGTTGAGCACCTAAAAGGAAAAAATGGAACCCTTATAGGATCACTTTGTTGTCTGTCTGTCTATCTGCCTGTCAAGAGTTCAAGATCCTTTTTCTCCGATGTTTGTATGGGTAAAAAAAAACAGTGCCGTCTAGGGACGCCCGAAAGAAGCGAAGCTTTATAGTATAGAGCGCAGGGCGGCGCAGCTGCTACTCTGTATACCTATATGTATCGTGTAACGGTACTGACGTCATCGTGTAACGCTACTGACGTCGCCGTGTAACGCTACTGAAGCCACGGCGTAACGCAACTGACGCCAAGGTGTAACGCTACAGACGCTAAGGTGTAACGCTACAGACGTCATCGTGCAACGCTACTGACGTCGTCGTGTATCGCTACTGACGCCACGGCGTAACGCGAATGACGCCACGGTGTAACGCTACAGACGCCACGGTGTAACGCTACTGACGTCATCGTGCAACGCTACTGACGCCATTGTGTAACGCTACTGACGACGTCGTGTAATGCTACTGACGTCAAGGCGTAACGCTACTGACGTCGTCGTGTAACGCTACGGACGCCACGGCGTAACGCTACCGACGTCATCGTGCAACGCTACAGGCGTCATCGTGTAACGCTTCTGACGTCGCCGTGTAACGCTACTGAAGCCACGGCGTAACGCAACTGACGCCAAGGTGTAACGCAACTGACACTAAGGTGTAACGCTACAGACGTCATCGTGCAATGCTACTGACGCCATCGTGTAACGCTTCTGACGCTAAGGCGTAACGCAACTGACGCCACGGTGTAACGCTACTGACGTCATCGTGCAACGCTACTGACGACGTCGTGTAATGCTACTGACGACGTCGTGTAATGCTACTGACGTCACGGCGTACCGCTACTGACGTCGTCGTGTAACGCTACTGACGCCACGGTGTAACGCTACTGACGTTACCGTGCAACGCTACTGACGTTACCGTGCAACGCTACTGTCGCCACGGCGTAACGCTACTGACATCATCGTGCAACGCTACTGACGTCACGGCGTAACGCAACTGACGCTAAGGTGTAACGCTACAGACGCCATGGCGTAACGCTACTGACATCATCGTGCAACGCTACTGACGCCATTGTGTAATGCTACTGACGACGTCGTGTAACTTCTGACGCCACGGCGTAACGCTACTGATGCCACGGCGTAACGCAACTGACGCTAAGGTGGAACCCTACCGACGCCACGGCGTAACGCTACTGACGTCATCGTGCAAAGCTACTGACCCCACTGCGTAACGCTACTGACAAAATGTGAAAATGTGAAATAACAAACAATAAAAAAAAACATGGACACGCATTGATGTCCCGCTTTTTGAATTAGGTTGAAAATAAGCTTCATAGTCTGTATAATGAAAGAAATACGTCGAAATGAATATCACTATTATTCAATAGCTCCTCTTAAGTGGCTGGCCGCTTGGAAATGAAGCATTGCCGCACGTCTTGTCGCCTATAATGATGTATACATGTTTTTGAATTTTATGGTGTTTCTAAATGTATGCGTTGATGGATGAGGACATAATATTACACCTTTTGATGTTCCCTAATTTATGATCTCATTGATGACACCATTTTTTGAGATTTTGTGGTGTATACATATCTTTGCCCTTGACTGTACTACTCTGGCTTTACCACCGCTATCGGTCAATTTCTCGATTTCCATGCGGGCTTTCGGAAATTATTCGACGGTTATGGTCATTGGTCTTCTGAGTGTTATCCGACCGTGAGTTGTTTGTGCAGCCTTAAAGCAATGTTTAGAATACGATTCCAGTTTTTGTCTAGCTATATTTAAATTGCAAATTTATTTATTTGGACATCCAACAGCTTATTAATTACAAAGACATAGAGTGTGCACATACAATATTTCTTCGCCAATTACAGGATATCACTAATTAATTAAATTAACATTCATAGAAAGTTGACCATCATATTGGCATATGGATAAATGGGTAGGTAGGTACTCCTTGCCTGACTAGTGCACATAGACACCTACAGTTTTAAAACAATACATCGATGGTCCCAATTAAGAAAGTCGATAGTTTCATTTTGTCGATTTTCACTTTTTTACATATCTGCACCAATTTATCCAATGGCAAAGAACTGTAGTCTAAATATACCCCTGTCCGGATGCGAGCCGGTTATTAAAGTTTCACATTCCCCGTCCGAGTCTGGACGGTGCCGGACGGTGACGGACGCACACGGTATTGACGGAAATAGACACACGTCAGTATCCATTATTTTCAGACCATCCGCGTAGGTATCAATTAATCTGGCGTTTCGATCTCGCCTCGTTATCAACGAGTGGTTATTTTTAGGGAGGTAGCCAGACTTGGGTATTCAGAAACCAACTAAAGCCAGTGCTGCACCGGTAAGGCGATTGCGATGTGATAGCGATTCATAAAGAAACGAAAACGCTGTCGTATCGCAAATCGCATTCTGCGTTTCATATGATGAGCTAGAGCGACGAAGGACCTCTCCACCTCCCCTACCCCCCGCTGTATCCCAACTACTAATCCCCTTCAGGTCAGCAACGTGCGAGCAATGCGAGCTACGGTAACTGCTTAACATCAGTCGGGGCATACGCTAGATTGCCGACTTGTCTTATAAAAAAAATACAATAATACGCGATCTTTTAAACATAAATATTGTCATCAAACCAGTAGCTCTACTAGGAAATTATTGCCCGATAGTGGCTATGGCATTTACGTAAAATATTTTGTATGTAAATACCGGACATACGAGGAACTAGAAATTTGTCACACTTACATTTAATTAACGTAGAGACTAGCCACTGCACTCGAAAGTACCTACCTATATAGTAGAGCTATCGCTCTAAAGGTTCACAAGTTCTAGCTTAGGTAAATACCATAGAACACTATAATTTCGACCTGTATTACATAATATTATATTTCGTTTTACGTGTTTATCATGTCCAAATATCTAAATAGGTAATGATTGTCCAAAGCAATTATTACAGCCACAATATTATAAACTCAATGTTTACCCAGCTTACTACCTACACAGCAGCCAAAACCATACCTATCAATAATTTAGTTCCAAAAATCCGCATCGTGGCCGACTTTCATCTATTTCTCATTAGGCTTCATTAATTCTATAAACGAAAAAAACACCATAAAAAATGCCATTGACCAGTGTACCGTATAATCGTTTCCGGTGGTCCGATACGACACGGCAATCGATGCCAATCTAGCAAAATAGTTCGGCAAACTCGCTCTGATTGCGACGATTCTTTGAAAACATTTCCAATTTTTTGATACTTTGATATGATAAGAGCTCTGATGTCGAAACACTGGAGTTATGACTGCAAGTTTATTTGTTCTGCTGGCGGTCTCGCTTTGTCTCTACAAAGTTTATAGTTTCATAGTTACTATGTCAGCTCTACTTTTTGCCACAGTAATAGATAAGTTTGTGTCACATACATGAGAGTTCGGCGGTCAGTTTTGTATTGTAGAGTTTGTCAAATTTGTAGCAAATTCTGGAGTTTGCGAAATTTATATTGTTTCAGTTGCCGTTGGTCAATGAACTCGTTGGGCAATATGTTGCCCAATTCAAATTTACCTAACATTTGTACCTACAATAATTATTCCAACCCCTAGCCTATTCGTTTTAATGTATTAGTGGTTGTTAGTGAACCATCATATACTCGCACGTACCACTGCCTACCTACCGCTTCGGGAAAAACATGCGTTATAAATGGCCGTCCCCTTAATACGAATTGATACCCTAATTTCGTTAACGGATTCTATTATAACGGTAAATATCGTTCAGCGGGTAAGCAGAACAATAGCCCGCCCTCGCCGCGAGATGCGTAAGATTCATGCCGTGTCACGTACTGCCGAAACACTGGGGCCGAGGCGTATTCAGCGGGTGGAGGTATTGTGAGCACTTACGGTCATTATGAATAATTTATATTTTACAGGGTTGTTTTCTATAAATATAAACTGACATTTATTTGTAAAAAAAACTGAATATGTAAGTAAGGAAGATACATTTTCTTTTATCATATTATCAGAAGAATAAAAACAAACAAATTCTCTTTTATCATGTAAACATAAGCATTATTCTTATCAATTTGCTTAGTATGAAAAGGACGATAATACGCACGTATTATCTTCCTTTTAAGTGCATAGTTTAATTAAAATGAAGATAGTTTAAAAACGTTAGCTCGAATTTCTAATTGGTGTAGCTCAAATAATTTGTAATAATATTATTACAAATTCTTTGGTGTAGCTATATGCAGTTAAATAAGTGCCTACATAAATAAATATCACAAGGCACACATGCACACAAATTTTATAGCCTACACTCAAACCACTAAACGAAGCATCGCAAAATGCATTTATCGCTAATTTGACAGTGATTAAAGACGTAAATAATGTTTCCTCCCACTGCATCCTCAACTTATCTTTTCATCTCGCTAATCAATGCAGGCCTTCTTGCCCATACATCTCATGTGGAGTGATTAATTAGCACGTGGTGCCAACACTGCCCGCTCGATAAACACCACGGTTAACATACGCTGTTTAAAGATGGTGAAATATCGGTATTGTCTCCATTTATATCATACTAGCTGTGCCCCGCGACTTCATCCGCGTAGTATTGGATTATTGGGTTAAAAAGTATCCTATATGTTAATCCCGGTTATAATCTATCTGTGTTCCAAATTTCATCCAAATCCGTTCAGTAGTTTTTGCGTGAAGGAGTAACAAACATACATACATTCATACATACATACATACATACATACATACATCCACACTCACAAACTTTCGCATTTATAATATTAGTAGGATTTTTACGGCGGTAGAGCCAACCTGTATCCTTGTTAACTCCAGGAAAAATAACAAAGCCACCACGTCGTTTCGAAAAGTGTACTTACTTTTTTTTCTAAAACCAACATAGACAAGCAAAACTAAAACAAAACTCAACAGTGACATAAAAATAAAAACATCATTAGCCTTCAGTGACTGCTTAACATCAGGCGAGTCGCAAGCTTGTTTGCCGACGTTGTTATAAATAAAAATATGACCCTAACTTGAATGTTCAGGTTGGTTATTATACTCTACCAGGAAATTATAAGTAGGTCGAAGTATAACTTAATCATGTTGCATAGATTAATTAAATTAAGAAAGGTAAATCAAAGTAGCTTGTTTGTATCGAAAGTAGGCGG
The DNA here is from genome assembly GCA_905147325.1 of Notodonta dromedarius. Lineage (NCBI taxonomy): Eukaryota > Metazoa > Arthropoda > Insecta > Lepidoptera > Notodontidae > Notodonta > Notodonta dromedarius. The sequence continues at coordinate 13,230,780 of LR990162.1, forward strand.
TAATTGTGTGCAGATAAAATATATTTTCGTCTAATACGAGTACCCAGTCCAAAGCATTCATATTCATAAGTTGCGTGCGTTTTGCGCGTCCACCACGTATAGTGTGACCAACTGTCCTGTTTTGCTTAGACATTGCCTGTTAAATTTATATGTCTATTTTAAACACGACGAATTGTTGTCAGAAGTTACTAATTATCGACTTTGTAAATCTTATGTCCTGCTCACTTTGCTCGATTTGTGGCCAATTTTTAGTTAAGTTCATGGGCTTAATAATAACATACCACGCTATGACCCGTATTAATAAATCGATCTCAAGTCTGAGAACGATCTTGAACGACTTCTCATTATGTACCGGTATGAAATAAGAATCACATTTCCAAGATCGCTCTCAGACTTAAGACAGATTTAATACGGGCCTATCGCTTTACACTTTAGTTTTACTTGGCTTACCTGCAGAACAGTATAAAATCTAATTCCGATCAGTATACATTTAAGTCTAGTTAGTATGTATCCCTTCTGTTCATAAAACATGGCAACCCTTCCACGCATCATGTCATCGCTTAATCGGATTAAGGGGATTACACACTGTATGAAAAGGTGCATTCTGATATTGGAGTCTGATCTGAATGCAGCGCGATATGAGCTCGGTTGGTTGGATGCTGGACTTAATATGTTCATTCATTAGTATGTGAAGGGAGGAGGGTGGATAGTCTGATCAAAAGTTTAGAATATATAAGGGTACCTGGAACTTACTCTGTACACTGAGAAAAATAAATAAGAACAACAAGTGTTTTTTGTGGTTCCTAGTATTTTTAGTAAGTCTTATAAAAATCGTTCTAGCCGCAACCGCAAAGAATTAACTCATGAGCTCACCGACTAAAACCGCAATTTGTTTCACCTTATAACTACACAGTGGGACCATTAATACTAATAGAGGTGGAATTACAAAGAAAAGACGCGAGAAGTCCCATAATGCGTCCGTTTGGGAGCCAAACTAATGTCTAGTATTAGCGAGACTCGCGGCCGATCCCGGGAAACAATGAGTCTGTGCCGGATTGTCCCGGGGCACTCGGTGATGTATGCTAGCCATAGCAGACGGATTTGAAAACTATTCTTTGTAATTGCTACGATTTGGAGATTTATTTAGAAGTTTAGAGGGGGCGAAGGAGTGATCTATCTATTAATTGGGATATATCGAATGTTTGCTTGCAGTATCGTTAACTGACACCTGATTTCAGGAAGCACGCTATATTATGTTTTTTTTTCTATCGTAGCGCTCCATCCGTCGCAAACTTCTTAAGTTTGTGATATATTATTCAAAAGCGATGCAAAGTTGAAATTAGTTTGAAAATTATGTACACGCCTGTAATAGAGTCTTCGGCCCTCGGCCTAATGTGAGTTGTTTACGAAAAACTAAACCAAGTTTGTTTAAAGGAAAAAACCTTAATCTACCTGGAGTTTTTTTCTATAATATCTTTGAGTAGGTAAACTAGAACATAGGTAATATAATTTATAACCAATGCAGTACATATGACCGTGGAGGCATTATGTTCGAACCGCTTGCAGCACGGGTACTGCATGGTGACGTGAGCATTCCACTTTTATTGCATGCGGCGCCATAATTCTACCTTTGTTTTCACTTAGGACACGCACGTGAAACATTTCGAAGAAAAAAGCTTGTACAATAAGTTATGCTGGTATTGAAAAGAACGTTGGATATCCAAGAAAATAATTATTTGAAAATATGTAGAAATCTTTAGAAGTCAGTCATATTCATATAATAATATGAATCATAACAATGATAGCCCACCAGATCCTGGATTCAAACCACCGCACCTCTGGGTTTTTAGAAATATATGTGCGAATCATAATTTCTATATAACTATCATTTGCTTACGCAGAATGAAAATATCGTGTGTAAACCTGCACGTCTTAGAAAATTTTCGAAAGACATGTTAAATCTACAAACCCGCACGGGGCAGCGTGGTGGATTATGGCCTGAATCCCCCTCTTAGTGAGGCGACACCTGTGCTCAGGAGTGGGATGTCAAAAGGGCTAAATTATTATGTTATTATATATGAATGATGTGGCCTAGAAACTAGCTAATGCGGTCTGAAAACTCTGACACCTGAATTGTTGGACACTAACTCATACAAGAATAAGAAAGCTTGATCATTTGATTACTTGCAGATATTGCTACTTTACTTGTAGCTACTGAAAATATGAGATATATTTCAGTATTCTAGTGGTACCGTGATTGTCACATTTATTCCTTTAAATAAATACTTGCTAAATCTTTTAATCTCTACAAGCGAATAACATTTTCCTTCTACTCGTACAAAGGAGAAAACTTTAAAACTAAAGAGCTATAAAGATGTCCAAAGTTAAATGAGTCGAGTCCAGCACACCTGTTGTCCTAGCAAGGAGCTAGCTTGAGTGCAGCTAACTTAACAACTTAAAGTGAACGATATATTGTATCTAGATTACCTGCTTTGTCTCGGGAGAACGGTTCTTATAAAACTTTTGCAGGAAATAAACGTTCTGATCGAAAATATTATAAATATTTAGACGCAGGAAACTTACAATTGTATATTATGCATTTACGAAAATGTCTATAGAACTCTCAAGTATAGTATATCTAGAGCTTAAAAACCGATGGAGGGTCGCAAATTATCTAATAAAAAAACAAATGTTGAAATATAAATACTATAATAATGATTCTGTAAATTATATTGTTCTGAGCGCAACATTAGATGATTAATTACAACTTAATATTCAATTAACAAGGTATGATGACTTGCGGAACCGCTCTACACAGCACGTTCGAAATTCTGCCCAAGTGAAACCCTCAAACATTAAATAATGCAAGTTATTAATGAAAACTTTGACGTTATAATTTACACACGTTAATTAGTTCAGCACCTCTGGCCTGAATTAATTAAAAAAGTTAGACGTGTCAGGGGTTGACAAGACAACCCACTGTTGACGGACGAGATTGCGGGAATTTTTGATGTAGGTACCCGCAAGAACTAAGCAGGGTAATCTTAAGGGATTTGTGAAAGTAGGCTGTATTAATATCGGATCTGCAATTTATTTTTTTATTTAATTTGTGTGTTATTGGTGGTATGATATTGTAAGTAGGTACTTAAGTGTTATTAAAAATCCTCGATGCCGTCACGGAACTCAAAGAACGGTCGTAGATAAGTATTTGCAGTGCAGACCAGACTCTACTTACTATAAATTAATGTAGTCTTGGAAAATTATATTTATAATCTTGCCGTTAACTTGCTTAAAATAATTAACTGTAATCTCAGCACGCAGGCAAACATCTAACTTCAAGTTGAATTCCTAAATATTGCACGTTAAGTTGCATATTGCCACTTGTAAGTTATCAAGTTGGGTTCAAGTTAAACGGAGTAATTTATCAGGCGACAGGTGTTGGTGGCTAATGCACCGATTCAAGCTACGCGCTGGTGTAAGTTGAAAATTTACCGGCTCTCCGAGACGGTAACTTAACTTGCAGTTTGAAGGTAAGAAATTTGGGAATATGTAGATAATTTTGAAACAGCGATATGAACATGAAATTGCTATTAGGATATAGTTTTCTTTTACCAAAACCTGTCAAACATTCACTGGATCGTGAAGTTGTGTCTTTTCATTATCTGCCCTGTTCAATGCCGCTCGAATCGTCAATTCGATTGGAGACGCTAATACTTATTACTTATAAGAATTGCTTTAATTTGCAACATTACGATTGTTGAGATGGTATTGATCATTAAATTTATGTTTAAAATCTTGGGAAAAGTCAAATTTCCGCCTAAATCCAATCTAATACTCATTTCCAAGTATATTTACTGACAGGTAGAGTACTGCTATATAATATGAGCAAACATCCAGTTGATTAGAATGGCACAAAGTCGAACACAATAGATTAATAAACAAAGAAACTTAAAGGAACTTTCTCTCCCGTGGAACAATAAGCTGAGTTCAGCTAATTAACTGAATATCGGTCATACAAACAAACAGGTGCGATACGTTTCATATAGGGTAGAGACGGGGAATAGAGACGTAGTCGCGACCAACCAACCGTGCTCGCAAGAGATGAAGCTCTACCGAGAGCATCTAAGTTAACACAAAAAGCTCAGTTCAGCCTTAACTCGAGTCACCTACATTTAAAGGACATTCAAAATCATTGAAAGTATCGACAACCTCTTAAAAAACCAGCTAACAAATTCACTACGGTATATTTTTATCTGGTGTCGATAGAACTTAAATAATTCATAGTTATTGAAACGCATGTGAAAGTCTCTAATAAAATCACCATTGAATTGAGACAATACTTGCCTATAGGTATCCAGAAATGGGAATTATAATGGCTTTAGATCAGTGCCTCAGTGGTCGCCTAACTATATGTCCCCTTTGCAGACATAAGTCATTATTATGTCCAACTGTGAGACCATTGATTAATTTACTACGAGGGATGCCTTTTAAGTTTTGTCGTTTGAAGAAAAAAACACAACTAGAACCTTATAGTACTTTTTATTGTTTTTCAAAGTATTCACCACGTAGCTTAATACACTTTCCCATTCGCTCAAACCAGTTATTATAACATTTATACCACTCTAAAGTGGGGGTGTTCAAAATGGCTGACTTGAAAGCGTCGACTGCTTTTTCACCGGACTGGAACCTTACCACGAAGACTTTTCTTAATTTTAGGAAATGTAAATAAATCTTTAGGGCTTAGGTCAGGACTGTATGGAGGATGGTCAAGAATTTCTACTTTTTCCTGCTTCAAATACTCAATCGTTTGACGAGCGCTGTGTGAGATTGCGTTGTCGTGGTGCAGGATGATGCGTCGCTTTGAGTTAGATTTTCGAAGTTGGCTATGACTTGTGGTAAACAAACGGTGGTATACCACTGTGCTTTAACCGTTCTACGATCTTCAAGTGCAATAGTCGCAATATGGCCGGTTTTTCCAATGAACGTGGCCACCACCTTCTTTGAAGTGCTTCGAGAACGAACAACTTTAGTCGGTATTGGCTCGTCTTGAAAGACCCAGATTGTAGATTGTTGTTTGGAATCAGGATCGTAGGCATAGATCCAAGATTCGTCACCACTGATGATGTCGTAGACGTGATTTGACTCTCCTTGGTTGAACCTTTGCAGAGTTTTCTTACACCATCTGACGCGGGCCTCCTTGTGATCGTCGGAAAGCAGATGCGGTATCCAACGGCAAACTAGCTTTCTTACACCAAGCGCTTCATGCAAGATCTTCTGAATGGTTGTCCCTGAGATGCCTAATAGAGCCTCTATCTCTCGATACGTCACATGACGATCTTCGAGAATTTGTTGTCTCACAGCAATGATGTTATCTTCAGTGAAGGCGGATTTTGGCCGTCCTTCGCGAGATTTGTTACTAAGACTAGTATGTCTACGCTGGAATTCTAAATACCAGCTTTCGACAGTCCGCAGACATGGGGCTTCATCACTGAACACAGATGTTAGCTCTTCAAAACACTGAAGCCGTGTCAGGCCTCTTCTAAAGTTGTAGAAAATTATTGCACTAACATTTTCCTTAGAAAGATTCATTTTCGTACGTAACCTGACAGATTCTAACCGACGCTGTGACTAAACAATAGCATTAATCCTAAAACTTTCAACTGTTTTGAGATTCGAAATTTAAACACATTCGAATATAGAACAGTTCCAAATTCAAAATTGCCGGGAAATATGGAAACGACAGAACTTAAAAGGCATGCCTGGTATTCTGAAATAAATTTCCACCCTGTGTGCCTCCAGCCTCTCCGTTCTCGATTTCCCGAGAGGTTGTATCGGCTCGGCTCGTCGGTGGTCGACACAAACAGTTTAAAGTGTCCGACACAGGCGGCCGCCGCTGACACCTAATATTGTGTGACCCCCGAGACCGACCACTTTGCGGGCAAACAGCCAATAGGAATCGTTTAATCTATGCAATTTTTCTTTAGATTTTTTATTTTTGCTTCCTACTATCAGTACGGTCAGCAAAGCATAGAGAAGGATCGCATTTTGGTAACAATATGCGCCAATTGTCATATGTCGGTTAAAGTTACCGAAAAGCAGTATTTATCTTTTAAATCCATCGCATAGATGGCACGTCACATTCAGTGAAAAATAAAATGTTTGAGTAGCGAAAAAAAACCGCAGTCAAAAGTTAGTTCACCGATAAACCACTATATAAGTGAGTTCCCCCGGTAGGGCGCGGCCACAAATCACGGGTTTATAAAATTTTACGCGGCGGCGGCCGGGAGCTGGCATATAATACGAATATTAATGCCAATAGCCGAGGAGGGAGGGGACCTCCCATTTATTGCCTTCACTTAATGAGATTACATTTGTGCAATATAAGGTAATTTTGAGTAGGAAAATTGATATTCATAAGGTAAAAAATAGCTTTATTATAATAAAGTATTACTTACTAGTGAATAAAACAAGTAAGAGCTATTTGCGATCTGAATAATACCAGAATGAGACCTGGGGGCCAACTCTGTTACCTACTGAAAACGCAATATAAACGCAAACACGAGCGTTTCTTGTCGAGCAAAAATAATTTATTTATTTAGAATGCTTAGTAGGTATTTCCTTTGTGATTAATTTATGATTTCTTACTAAGCTCTCTATATATACAACGGAATCGTGCCTATACATACAGTTTAGCCAAATAGACATAATAATAGTAGTAAGCATAATTGGTATCTATACAAATAAATAAAATTGGAGTGTCAGTTTGTAATATCAAAATAACACCTTTTCACTAAATGCATATGAAAGTACATATGACACCTATAGCGAAAACGCGATTAAAAAAAATTTTGTCTGTCTGTGTGTTTGTTCCGGGTAATCTCCGAAACGGCTGGACCGATTTTGACGGGACTATCGCTGGTAGATAGCTGATGTTATGAGCAGTAACTTAGGCTACTTTTATTTTAGAAAAACAAAATTTAAAAATATGAAAAAATGGGTTCTGTCGTGCAGGCTCAGAACGCGGGAGTGGGCTTTTTTGTTAAGTTAAATTTCACGCGGACGAAGTCGCGGGCTCAGCTAGTTATAGTAATATTATGATATGCGCAACGGACATCGTAGGTATATTTTCGCCATGAAAAATGCTATAATAGAACGGCGCAGTGTACACCTGTTGGCGTCGCGAGCCCATAACTTCTCGTGCACACCGCCGCGGGAAACTTAATGCAGATTTATGGGGAACAAAAGTTTTTGGACATGGGTTACACCAAACTGGAAGAGGGAATAATAATAATATGCTGAAAAATGTTTGCAGTCCAAATCTTTTTTAACTTATTAAATAGGTTTAAAAAATACGAATTTATTCAAAGTTAAATGTGTTACTGAATAATGGTAAAATAATTATTACAACATAGACATACATTTCTAAAAGGTTTATAATTTTACACGGGCAGTTTTGTAAAAAAATAAGCATTAAAAAATAAAACAAAGGTACACTCCGAGTTACGTAGGTAGGTACCTACCTAAGTTTTAATTTTAAAATAATCTCAGCTGATATATATTGTAGGTACACGTTGCTTGCTAGCCAGTACTAACATTTTTATATTCGGGCGTGTGAGATTTGTAACACAGTTTTGCAGATATTTAATTCTGCACTTCCCAGTATGTTTTATACATCCTCGCAGTTTCCTATGTCGGACACTAGATGTCGGTATCATGCAGTACCAGCACTACGTAACTAATGGCTTTGGACGGCGGCGTGGCATTTGGATACTTTTTAACCCCCGACGAAAAAAGAGGGATGTTATAAGTTTGACATGTGTATCTGTGTATCTGTGTGTCTGTCTGTGGCAACGTATTCTGATCGAGAGTGTTCTTAGCTATGTTTCATGAAAATCGGTTCAGCCGTTTGAAGATCATCAGCTCTTTTGTAGGTAAAAAAGCCACATTCGCGGCCAAAACGAACTTCCACGGCTCGAATCCGTTCGAAATTTGGGCTCATTGGAATAATATCTTTGCATCACTTGAGAAAGGCTGAAACGATTTCGCTTTATTATATTTTTAAATGATCGTAATAGTCTGGACTGGCTTTTTACAATATATAAATTTGAAAAGGTTCCCGGGTTCTGGAAAAAAATGATATTTTCATTACTCATACTCTGAAAGTAGGTCTGAAGTTGCCTGAGGAGCGGGTTGAAAGTAATACTTTTCCGGCCCGGGAGAATCGCTTTCAACTGACAGCTGTCAAATTATAAAAAAAAACTAGTTCCATTTTCACATTTCTATGGATCCATGTTTAAACTTTTTCTACAGTCACTCAATTACAGCACGATGTAAAATTTAAATAACATAAAATGAAGTATTAATTAAAGAATATATATTTTTAAATGACGTCATTATAATTTAGTCTCAACAATTTCTTTAAAATAACATAGATTTGGGCAAAATATTTAAAGATGAAAATGAAAAATAATGGCTAAATAATGAAGTTGGCCGGCCAACGAAAAAAAAACAAAATAGGCGGCAATCCAAGAAGGTTAGAATACCACGTATAAAGTTCTTGCGGCAATCCGATCTTTATTTTTTTTTAGAGTGGTAGAGTATTGTTCATACTTCCTTGTATTATTTATTTAGCCAATTCCTGTTTTTAGTTTAACTTTCCTTGTATTCGTAATGAAAAGCACAGTGTTTACCTCGGGTGAAAGACTTATTTTGTCCCTCGAACTATTAGCGCCCTCGCTAGGCTCGGGCGCCAAACCCCGTCTCGGGACTAAATAAGTCACTTTCACCACTCGTGTAACAATGTACTATTGATCAATTTTTATATGAGATTTGTGTATGAACTAAAGACGTTCCATAAGTCACGTTTCAAATGATGGATACGCGCATGCGTTAAATTTAGTTTGTTTTGGTAATGGTCATGGAATATTACGCAATAATAATTCTAGAGGGCGCTGCTCCGCCATTGAGAAAAAATACAGAAAAACAAATCTAATTTAAAATAAACTAAGCGTTATTGAAAATTCTTCCCCTGGGCTGCTCCCGTCCACCTCAACCAGAGTTATTACATCAAATTCAATCATAATTGATAATCTTTTACTAGGAATTAAACCTCCGTGGCATCAATCTATTCTAATGTCAATGATTATAATGTCATAACAAGATAATGTCTCATACTTTTACACAGATTTTCTGTTAACTATTGTACATTGCATTAGTTATCTTAGATTATAAATGAGGAAGCCAAAACGACTGATGTAAATGGCGCTTTCATAATCTGGCATCGAAACTAGTTGAACCAGATGAATTTACGAGATGAGCTATGAATACTGAGCTACGGGAGCTACGCAAATCTCGCTCACGTAATTATTTGGAAGAACTACTAGGAACTTACATTTGATGAAAAGGTAGTCGCATCGGGGGTTTTTAAATTTTCAATTTAGAGTTATGTTTATAAAATTCGCTGCCATATACATTATTATGTGTAATTCATTTTAATTTTAGGAAACGTGCGTCACAACGCGAGACACGAAGGGTTTAAAACAAAATAACAATATGTACTTACGTAACTTGTCATTAACCAGCAAAAAAAAAACAGAAACAATTATTTATCTAACAGTCGAATGATTTGCAGCTCATATATCTATCATCACTTCTGTCTGAATGAGATTTTTAAGTAATTTTAAGGCTAACTTTCTGTATATTTCTCAATTAGCAAACTGCAACTGTGTGAGAGAAAACTTTATGACCATACATACCTACCCAAAAATAATATAACCACTACGGCCATCGGTATGTTTGTTTTCTCGAAAAAGAATTGAAACACCACTACACTATCTCTTTCTATAATTTTAATTTGCGCGCCCACCACCTTATATCTTGAGAAATCGCCATCTAAATCTATTTAACCTTACTCTACCCAGCATATTGCTTTTATAAAATGAATGTGTTTTATTATTTCATGAACCCTTTCTGGGGTTTGTTTCGGGCCAACATTGGTTTCCTCAAGGAACTAAGGAAAGTGACTGTTTTAAGTTAAAAGCTGCTGAACCACACATAATTTGATTACCTATGAGGAGTGGTTGTGATCATGCATTACCTATTTGAAAAATATTATATTTTTTATTTATTTGAGCTATAAGAAAAGAATAGGCATTTATAGAAACATTTATGTTTTTTGTTAAATAATTGCACTTATTTTGGTATAATGTTTTGGGTAGGTCAGCATATTAGAATCTTAATAAAATTTTCATCTTATTTATCAAAGGTTTCCTCTCTCTTAACATTAGTTATCTGAAACTTTATCTCAAAATATTTAAAACAGTTTTACTGTGTTGGTCTGTCCATAGTTCAATATACAGGTAATAATATTAATAATTTAGCCCTTTTCACGTCCCACTGCTGGGCAAGGGCCTCCCCTCAACATGAGGGGGATTCAGGCCATAATCCACCACGCTGGCCCAGTGCGGGTTGGCGGATTTCACATGTCTTTCGAAAATTGTTTAGATCTTCTAAGACATGCAGGTTTCCTCACGATGTTTTCCTTCACCGTAAGCAAGTGATAATCATATAGAAATTATGATTCGCACATAGATTTCGAAAAATCCAGAGGTGCGAGCCGGGATTTGAACCCAAGACCTGGTGCCCGCAAGACGCGTGCTTTAACCAATATACAGGTAACTAGTGAAAATTCGACTTTCTTGTCTCTTAAGATATTCTGCTGACGTCACAACTTGCTACAGCATTCATTTCCAACAATAAAAGTTGGTGTGCGTGACGAATCCGCTTCGTCATACATTCTCATGCATACGAGTATTTTCAAGGTGAGGAACGCAAATAGCATCAAAAGGCTGCCGTGACTATCGCACGATTGTGCATACAAAACGGCTATTACTTACTGGGGTACCGTATAGTTAATACACTTCCAAAACAAATAGTACAAAAAGCAGTAAGTACCTACCTAACTAACTAAATAGTTTAAACGCACGGCACAGTGAGCGAATGCGTAAAAAAGTGTAAATTATGCAATTAACAATGTACTCATTTATTTATTTTTGCTGATCCGTCGGGGACAAAGTTTAATAGCGTAATTTGCATATTTACGTTATTTTCCGGAACTATTATTGTAGACGTGTGACTTTTGGACTGAACATAATAAAAAATATACACAAATATTTACAAATAACTAGCTGTGCCCCGCGACTCCGTCCGCGTTCTGTTGAAATTTTTCCTGAATTTTCTTTGCTATAAACCTCACGGAGCCCGAGACCTTTCCAACGAATGCAAAACCGTGGAAATCGGTTCGTGCGTTCTGGAGTTATAGCGTCAGGAAGGAAAACCCGACTTATTTTTATATAGTAGATAAGTTTAACTGAGTTTAAAAATCTTGGATAAAGATCCTCAACTATATAATAAACTCATATTATTAATACTTAATGACTCCTGCACCGCGACAGTTTATAGTTTTCTTCAGGCCGCGGTTCTTACAGATGCAGAGATAATTATAATAACTGATTTAAACCATGTTTTAACTTAGCCAGTAAATTTTAATATGAATAGATAACAAGGTAACTATATACCAAAAATATTTTCAATATTTTGATGCAAAATTATAAGGATGACCTACTTACTTATCTCTAGATTTCTAAGCTTATTTCGACGGTTAAGAACCAGACCAACGTAACTACACTTTAAAAACAGTATAGTTTTGTTAGTCTGGTTCTTAACCGTCAATTTATTGCCCATATTTAATTAATATGAAATTGAAAGATGTTCTTACCCTGTATAGCGCCCGCCCAGCATAGCCAGAAGAGCGCCCACTTGGCAGTCCGGAAGCGCTGCAGCCAGCGCGGGCGGCAGCCGCCCCAGCCGCACCGCAACGCCGCCTCCTCGCCCAGCCCGCCCCGGGACTCCGAATCTGGCTCCGGCTCCGCCTTGGGAACGATAAAATCATTATTTTTACTATATAAATACTTAGTTTTGCATAATAATTTGTAAGCACTGCATATTTTTATGATGCAATTCACTAAACTTTAGGTAAGATTAGTGGTCGCCCTGTTGACGGATTACGGATCCAGCGGGATGCAGGGCGGCAATGAAAGGACGACTGTGTCCGAGAATATAATATGTTCTTCCCAAAAAAGCGTGTTGTTTTGCCGTGTGAATGAGGGTTTGTCTCAAAATTATATGTCATGTTACAACTATGAATCAGCATCATTGATAAGGTTCAAGATGGCTCAAAAAAGTCCAAACGATCATCAATTACCAGCCAACAAGAGTTCAAACCGGAACAGCTCTACTGATATTTGTCACATGACCGTTTAAATTATGATTTAATACAACCGGGCGCATAATACAACATTTAAGATGGTAGATAAACAAAATGGGCATCTCCCTCGCTTGCGAGAGAGTACAAAAGTTATTAAAGTTAATTACAATGACCGAAATAATTACCGCAGCATTGTAATAATTGCAGTTATTGTTAATTAAGTAACAATGTAAATAAAATATGAATGTGGGATCACTGAAATTAAAATGCTAGCTATAGGCAAGTAGGGAATTGACTTTACCATAACAGCCCATGCTGACCGTATTTAAGACAACTTATTAGATAATTTAATAACTCCATAGGTAATTCACCTTTTTTCACTTTTATCTTTTCATCTCTACCACCTAATGTTAATGCTACAATCATCTTACAACAATACAAAGATTCATAATACCTACCTAATATCAGCACTTAATACTAAATCTATATGATTATCCTTATAAAACATTTAAATTTAAATATATAACAGTGAATCCTAATGAAGATATAATGCGGGGCACATTTAACTGTTTAGTGATCCCGAGCTGGAACGGGACGCGGTGGGCGTTTCCGAATTAACCACTCTTTGAATCATGCTTTAGGGGTAATATGACTCAATAAAAGAACTGCTCTAAATATAGTTGGCCGTGCAATAGCTTTAGTACGCGGCTTTTGGTTTCTTGAGGCGACATTGTAGGTGTTATTAGGTTACCACCGACTCTAATTGTATTAATTTGTTTGTTCTTTGTATATAGCCTTAGCATCGAAAGATACGTACAGAAAAAATTACGAAGACGAAATATTTTTTGGAGGAAGAGTCTCGAGGACTATCCCCTCCATCCAACACAAATGCAATTTATAATTCAAGATGACATAAATCATTACTATCTTATTATAGTACCTACACCTATTAAAATGACATTATTTTTCAATCTGCAATCGGAATCACTCTTGTTCATTGAACGCTCTTCAAAGTCTATAAAATCCTCCCTCCCATTGAGCCGCTCACGTCCGCGCCATGTAAGGCACATTACAACCGTATATATTGGTCGCACAATGCGCTCATACACCAACAATGGCAACAGCTGATATCCTGTGCTTTGTGGCCGCGAGGCCGGCGATGCTGGAAGTAGGAAGTCTGTGGCGTTGCTATGTGGTGGTCCATTTGTAGCATTAATAGATCTTTAAATGTGGGGACACCAGTTTAAATAGCTTAAGGACAAGAACGAAGGTTTCCCGTTGAACTAGAAGTTATTAGGTACCTCTTAACCGAAGTTGTGATACGATCTTTCAGGGAAAACATTAGCAATGCCCACAATGCGTCTGTCGGTGCAGTTGTCTTTTACAACAATGGATCGGGTCGATTTAATCAGTGTTGGAATCGATTTGAAGTAATCATATTTTAGTTTTATTTTTGCCAGGCAATTTTTTTCCAAGCTTGGAACTCCAAGCTATGAATTATAAAACATTCACAAAACTGTTGTTAAATAGAACGAGCTAATCAAAACACAAGTCAATAGAAAGATTTAAACTTTATGTTTAGTCTTCACTTGTGCTTTAAATGCCGCATCATAGGGCAAATAAATAACACTTATAGCAGTGAGATCTGAAGTTTACCTCCTAATAATATAATTAAACCTATATACTCCTTTTAAATATATTTCTAATAAAGAACTAGGTACATACAACACGATATTTTTTTTAAATCCACTAATGAGTAGCCAACTTTGAATGTCACGACATCGACATCCTTGTGTATTAGTAATGAAGTCTGTCCTATAGGTGGACTGATCAGGGTGTTCAACCGGCGAGGACCTTGACACCAGGCGGTAACGACCCTCATGGAAGGGTTCCGTGGTGTAATTATGACGTCAGCACGCACCACTCACTGCGATCGCGTGAGTTATTGCTGCTGGTGTGAATTACTTCGTTTTTTTAAAAAGAAAACAAATGATTGATTAGTTTTAATTTTAAAAGTTACCATACCTAATCGTTGGGAATCTAAATTTTAAAAAATAAGATATTAATATATAGGTCATTATAATAGCGAACCATCATACAAATTATACTTATACAGGTTGAAACACAAAGCCCATAGTATTAGATTTACAAAGTTAAGTTGCAAAAAAAATAGTATACCTTTTCTGTTTCACCTAGTATATATTCAACAAAGAATTTTTAATAAATGTTGATTCTCGGCAGGTATTTGCGTATTGCATACTTTGTAGCAGCACTTAAGAAATAATAAGGTAGGTAGGTGCCCACCGTGCAAGATCATCACTCTCAGACTTGAGGTCGATTTATTAATATGGGCCCTAATGTATTACTATGGTGGTATTTATTTATTCTACCTTTTCATGTATGGCTAGAGGGTATTCTCCGTTCAGATACTGCACATTTGCTCCATTATTAAACACTAGTTGCTGCCCGCGACTTCGTCCGCGTAGACTTAAGTAAAGTATTCTGTGTTAATCCAGGTTATAAACTATCTGTGTTCCAAATTTCATCCAAATTCGTTCAGTGCTTTTTCGTGAAAGAGTAACAAACATACATCCACACTCACAAACTTTCGAATTTATAATATTAGTAGGATTATTTGTAATTCAATCATTCTCTAATAAGAAACTAAATAAAATTTCGGAAAAATCGGTTAACTAGTTAGAACCTCATCTATACAAATAAATAAAATTGGAGTGTCTGTTTGTAATATCAAAATTACACGTTTTCAATAAATGCATATGAAAGTACATACGACACACATAACAAAAACGCGATTTAAAATTTTTTTGTCTGTCTGTCTGTCTGTCTGTCTCTGTGTTTGTTCCGGGTAATCTCCGAAACGGCTGGACCGATTTTCACGGGACTTTCACTGGCAGATAGCTGATGTTTTAAGGAGTAACTTAGGCTACTTTAATTTTAGAAAAACAATTAGGGTTCCGCGTAAAAAAATAAAAACACATGAAATCAAAGAGTATCTCGGAAACGGCTGGACCGATTTTGACGGGACTTTCACTGGTAGATAGCTGTTGTTATAAGCAGTAACTTATGCTACTTTTATTTTAGAAAAACGAAATTAAAAAAATGGGTCCTGTCGCGCGGGCTCAGAACGCGGGAGCGGGCTTTTTTGTTGAGTTAAATTCCACGCGGACGAAGTCGCGGGCTCAGCTAGTTTAGGAATAATTATCACTAGTCTACCGGTTTCAGCAAGGGATTAGAAAATATTTGGATTTTATTAAAATGGTTCTAATCATTACGTGATTGGGAAATAGTGTAACTTGTAAGTTATCGATACAAAGGCGCCCACAGGTCGTCTCGCTGGGGGCAAAGATCCTGCACGATACAATCCGTGATCTAATTTTCTTATAAAACAATCAAATCTATTTAATTACCTATACGTTATATGCAGTTATGCACCTAATTAAAGTGATTGCTTAATGTATCAACTTCAAATGCTTATACAAAGTCTGCACGTTGTATAAAATAATAGATAAGAAGTGTAGTGAGAGCGAACTAGGAATAACGTTATTGAGAACACAAAACCAACAAAAGCCATTTTAAATAACGAATTTAAGGTATCGCAAAAATGCGTATATACGAAGGTGCTTATTTATATGTACCTAAAATAAATTAGGTAAAAAAATAGTTATTTTTCTACCTATTTAAAAATAAGTACCCATAATTTTCCTGTCTCAAAAGCAAAAATAAACTATGACGCAAAAAATATTTAAGGTTTGTGAAATAAAATTTAAATGCAAATACCTACCATTTCCCAAGAATTAACGACCACCACCAAAAAAAAAATTAACGTCCGTTATTTTAAAACATTCCAAATTTAAATCGTATAACTTCACGGTGTGGCGGGAAAGTTTCGTTGTCGCGTTGTAACTACCACCACGGCACGCGATGGGCGGGCGGGACGACCCCACGCGCGATACTGAGGGCAGAACACCGACACCGCCGTTTATAAACAACAGGGGACCTAGTATATGCGGAGATTCGAGATAAATATAACATCAATTTACTTGATCACCAAGGGTAACCTATTTAAATAATATGGTTTCAAAAAATCTTGACTATTTTAAAAAGTTCCAGATAAATTTTCTAAGCATTTCTTTATGGTTTTTTTTTTCAATTGAGTACTGCGGTCTTCGTAGTGGGTTACTGAAACCGATGGTTTGGGGTTCGATACGTGGGCAAATTTCAGAAATAGCCTTTTCGCCAT
Source organism: Notodonta dromedarius (assembly GCA_905147325.1). Lineage (NCBI taxonomy): Eukaryota > Metazoa > Arthropoda > Insecta > Lepidoptera > Notodontidae > Notodonta > Notodonta dromedarius. The sequence goes on from LR990162.1 coordinate 13,247,306, forward strand.
TGGCGTTCTGGTTTTCTGTTTTAATGGGTTATTAATACGTTTTTAAAGTATTATTTAAGGACTGTGCCACATTTCGTCATCAAAACACACACACATCGTGGTGTTAATTATATACCAAGTATAGGTACATAAGACCTATTAATTCACTCTTACAACTAATCAGCTCATTCATCCGTCCATATCATTTTAATTAACCCACGTTAATATAGTTAAGATTACGCTATTTTCTACATAAAACTAATAAACAGCAATTAATGATAAGTATAAAATTCAACCTCCTTGAACTAGACACTCGAGGAGAACACTCCACTTTTTAATCTGTATTCCAAGCGTATAACTGCGCACGTGCGGCGAACTTGACGTGACTTTAATTTGAATTTGGAGCAAAATTAAATTCGCGCCATATTTATGGCTTTTGGAGGGAAATCGAGAATGGCGAGAGAATTCTATTACACTGAAGTACTTCACCCAATTTATGTTTTAATATACTTATTCTTACGACGCAGCTATTCTAGCCTTGTTACCTGTGCCCTGGTCCGGCTATTCCCCCGCCTGCTGGTCCTCAGGTCTATGGTGTGGAAGCCATCCTCGGTGCCTTCGAACGCCTTGTTCACGCACCCGCTAGATGCCTCGGACGACATCGTTTTCTGGCAACAAAATATATATAATATATCTCTTCAGTATAATCTACAAATCTTAGGTTCACTGTTTACTTGAATCATCAATTTCTGGGTGGGACCGCTTAAATAGAAGAAGAACGATATAAGTCAGGGTTAACCTATTTAATTGTGGACGTTGCGGTCATTTGGGGTGAAGGAACGTTTGCTTTGTAAACCACATACCTTTAAATTTATTGTGATGATGTTGTGATTATTTAGCATGAGTTTGTTTAGCCAATAGAGAGCATAACCTTAGTGTCGTCACATCTAAGACTCCATTTTTTAAATTCTCATTCATAATAAACTTATGCGTAGTTTCAATATGACCCATTATGACTCCCATTTGAAAGCTACTCACATAACAATGCAACAATAACGTACAATGCGCCATGGGAACTGACATTCTATGGCTAAGGTATAGGGCCGCTTATTAATTAAACAAGCCCAAAACTGAGATTATTTTTATCGAGGTAATATTTTCGCGATCCACATTCGGGAGCGAACGTTTAATCACATTAAATCTTATATACAAATTCTCGTGTCACAATGTTAGTTACCATAGTCCTCCGAAACGGCTTGACCGATTTTCATGAAATTTTGCGTGCATATTGGGTAGGTCTGAGAATCGGCTACTATCTATTGTTCATACCCCCAAATGACAGGACAACGTGTGTCGGGTCAGCTAGTATAAGTATATATTTTTAATTATGCAGCATTGCATCGTAAAAAACACATGCACAAATCTAGAAATTGATGCTGTTTGGTATAACTTTTGCTGGCTTTACTCACTAGTGCCACCCGTGCTCCCTCTACGTTACTCTTTTAATCTAAGTACGATCACTAGACCTTATGCTTATCGTGATTACCCTGTACGACATGGTCCATTATAGTTTTATTGCTCAGTTTTCAATATTCGGATGACCTATTTATCTGCGTACTATCGTAAGTTCTGGTTAAGCCAACCCTATCCACACCGGACTGGGTGCGCACGCGCACGCTGCGCGCCTTTCTACCGCTCGGCGTCACCGATCGATCCGGTTCGTGTCACTGCGCACACACGACATACACACCTGTATTCTATTGCGTAACAATGGACGGTCGATGCGCGTTCAATATTTGATTAGCGATCGACATTCGCATGACTAATGGTTGATGGGATAGGCATTTCCTTGTGACGTATGGCAATCATGCTACAATATAATTTACTGATGGATGATATGGATATGGAAACCAATCTCAAACATCTAAGCTTAGCAAAGCCATTTGAGAAACTATTTGGTGCACTTCGGTATTTACTATTTTGTTTTATGTGCCATTATGTTAGTATCTTCCCTTTCTTATGTATTTCCCGATCTTAAGAGTTAATATGCATTCCCTATGGCTACTGACACTAACCCGACCCAAAGATTGGGATTAACATTGACTCCAAATCTTTTTATCACTCAATGACTACTATTTCTCTTATGTTTCAGTGCGAAGCATATAGAATAAATTCAAATGACAAGTTAAGTAGAAAGTACACACATCAGTGAGTTTTAATGGCGAAACTATCCTCCTCCAACCGCCGTTCCCTGGTGTCGTTATGCGATCAATCGTATAGTATTGGCTTCTGCCCGCTGGTTTACCCATTTTGTTTAGGGAGCTCTACTACCAAAACCCTATATTAATGTTTTTAGAAAACTTTACACGAATGTAATCGTTTTGTCTTTATATTAAAGTAATATTATTCCAACAAGATAAAGTTTTGACTACTACCCGTTGGAAATGTCTTATGTCATACCAGTACTAAATGAAATGTCAGAAGCTTACTCTAGACCGCTCTAAGACTTGAGATCGATTTATTAATGCGGGCCTTAGCCAATGTTATGTAACTTAATGATAAACAAACAAATGGCATAAAAAAAATATGGGTGTTGTTATATCTTTGTGCAAAAGCTAGTGTAACATGGAGGCCGCAAATATTATCATTTTCCACAGCCCTGGATACAATTTGCGCGGGCAGGCCGTGTGACACAAATTGCTTTCGTGAAGGTATACCGCCTCAGTGTAGGTACATAAATAGGATCAACATGACGTCACTAGGCTGTGGTAAGCTGTGAAGAACTTGTTATCTATCTACGTGTTAATAAGATTTAATCTTGATATTGAATTTATTTTAGTTTTAACTTTTTTATATGTAACAATGGTTCGAGTGTAGGCCGCTCGGCTCACTGCACATGGTGGTTGCGGGTTCGATTCCCGCCGGGGAAAACTTTGGAAATAGCCTTTTCATTATTTGCCCTGGTCTGGGTGTCACTGGGATCGCCCCCAGTCCATTTTATGGTACCTATACGCATGTAGCGTTACTTAGTTTGGGACCATACAGTTGATGTGTCAGTCTGGCGATATTTAATTATTTAAACAAGCGTACGACGCTCTTGATGTTAAGCACCAGAAGCCGTTACCGTAGCCTATTGAGGCTTGATACCAAAGGCATTGCTCGCACGTTATCGATCTAAAGGAGCGTGGGATAGAGGGAGAGGAAGGGTTGGTCTTCTGACTCTCTCACTCATCCGTGATCTTCTGTGAGAGGCTGGCACTACCCCAGTCGACCCAGCCCGTAAATGAGCTGTAGTCAGTTAGTTACAGCTTAACTATACCACCTTTAATATTTTTAGTAAATTTTCTACCGCTACTACAGTACGTCGATATTATTTGAAGATTATAAGTAGTACACATGTACCAGATAAGTCTTAGAAGAGCAAACGTTATACATGCCATAATAATAATAATAATTTAGCCCTTTTGACGTCCCACTCCTGGGCACGGGCCTCCCCTCAACACGAGGGGGATTCAGGCCATAATCCACCACGCTGGCCCAGTGCGGGTTGGCGGATTTCACATGTCCTTCGAAAATTGGTTAGATCTTCTAAGACATGCAGGTTTCCTCACGATGTTTTCCTTCACCGTAAAGCAATTGATAATCATATAGAAATTATGATTCGCACATAGATTTCGAAAAATCCAGAGGTGCGAGCCGGTATTCGAAACCAAGACCTGGTGCCCGCAAGACGCGTGCTTATACATGCCATAAAATTAATTATAAGCCAGTTTTTTTTAAATATTATCTAGGTAGAGCCACGACATAGTCTCTACACCCTGCGCATCCCTGGCTTGTTTTACATGCCTCTGTGCCACCATTGCATATTCATGATCATAATTTGTGGTAAAAAAGTAATTTCGTTACTTTCTTACTTATATGTATATTTTCTAAAATTAATTCCCTTGAAGTTTAGAATTTTCCGGACAAAAGTTAATATCATATGTGTTTTTTTAAAGGGCAGTACGTAATAGTAATGTAATGTGTAAAAAAAATTCAATCCCAGTAGTTATAAAGATAAACCTAGATTGGTTTACTAAAAATATATCGAGTATGATACAGCAATCCAAGCTATGGTTGACGACCGCTTGGCGCAGTGGTTCGAGCGTAGGCCGCTTGGCTCACTGCACATGGTGGTTGCGGGTTCGATTCCCGCTAGGGTAAATTTCGGAAATGGCCTTTTAGTAATTTGCCCTGGTCTGGGTGTCACTGGGATCGCCCCCAGTCCATTGTACGGTACCCATAGTACAAGCGTTGCTTAGTTTGGGACCATACAGTTGGTGTGTCAGTCTGGCGATATTTTATTATTATTTTTATTATTATGGTAGATCTCACAGCACAGAGCAGATACAAGCGTTATTTAATATTGAACGTGGTACCATAACACATTTCCTATTTATATAGCACCTTACTGTTAGAAAAGGTGATAGGAGGTCTCATCCTTAATAAAAGCCACCTGGCTATCTAGGAACTTCTACAAATTATTTTATCAGGTAGCGGCGTTGCAACTTTTAAATGCTACGCTAAATACAAACTCAATCAGTCACATGCACCTATCAACAAATGGATATAGATATGCAGAATGGATCCAACCACCAATACTTCTGCAAACTGAAACCAACCTACAAACACTTTAACTGGGGTTGATTTTAGTCTGCAGGAGTAAGTGTGGGTTGGTTTCTTTTTGCAACCTATGTCCAAATCATCTTCGGAAAAGAATTATACACCGTTGTTCTCATAATTGCTGCATAGTATTACTTATGACAAACTCACATAATGTTTATCGTATTCGCTGTGGTTATCTATTAATTATCTTCCGGGTATATGTGCGTGACTATCACTAAACAAATATACCTAATGAACGTGAGGTATTTACTCAGTTCTTCTGTTGCATGTTGTAAACGAGTTGATATTTTAACTTGCACTTACATATATTATCTTGTGGGTTTGGTTTTATTTTCTAAATCGTACAAAGTGTATGTGCATTCAAGCAACGTTCTCAAATAGGTACCTACTTGTTTATAAATTTAAACTCATTGAGGGAAACTTAGTGCCGGGCAGATAAGGAAAACCAGTATGATGAAACCAGTTCGATTAACATCAATGACTTTCACCAAAAATTCTAGAAGGATCATAATGTTTGTAATATACTTACCATCTATGTAATCGCATAATTTGTGTCAAAAAGTAGCAATGAGCTGATTACAGAAAAGTATGTAGGTAAAGAATATAAGCCCCTGTTGGCTTGGTACCTATTACTATAGGTAATTATAATGAAGCTATTCCATACTATAAGGTAGAATTCTATACACCATGACAGTGACACACTATGAGGACAGGTGTCTCCCGGCGTATTAAGTTCGTATATAAACTCATATAACATGTTACAAGGCTTCCCTATCTCCGGCTCTGTCACGGAATTGCAAAACAATAACCTAATCCTAGGGCATAGGAAATAATGGATGACGCATTCGCTCTATTATATGATTAGGTGCTTATTACCAACCCTTGGAAATGACCCACGTAAATATGTCTAATGATCTGCAGAATACAAGCAATCAAATACCATTACTTAAACTCCCAATAGTTAAGTAATAAGTTTTTTTTAATGTCAAGGTTTTTATCAAAATCACACAATGGACTATGAAGAGGAGTAAAAACCGTTATTTAATAACAGACACAGAGAAAACAACAAACATTAACAAAACAGGTTTTAGCGTTAAAATAGCATTAATAATCTACACGCAACATTACCCTAAGATGTTCCAACAACCATAACAATATCAGGTAACTAAACCAAAACTTATAAAAAATATACCTTACCCGGAATACAATCCCAAGTTTTACCTGTTGTACAGTGTACAACCTGTGTAGCTATTATTAGATTGGCAATATTCTCTGCGCTGTATGTAGATTGAAGATATAATCTTCCTCTCCAGAGGAGACGCAGAATGGAAAGTAAACGCCAAGGCTAAGGTATCTGCAGGTCGTAGTGACCGCGACACTATTATGAGACGGCTATTAACAGTGCAGCTGCTAATGACATATTCTGCAGTCATTTTAATTCCAATAGTACAGGTTTAATGGTAACAGAAATATAATTTTTTCACAAATGTATGTATGCCTTTACATGTTAAATAATTGTTTAATTCGCATGTCGTCTTTTTTAATTGTGCTCGATAATGACTGCATATGTTATAATGCCAAGGTGTACTTTAGGTATCTTTTGTAATTATTTTTCTTTTCATTGCTTGAATAATAGGTACGTCATTTTATAAAATAAAAACGATTATCTATATGGCTCTACAAAAATCTGATAGAAAGCTCTATTTGTAAACACTGTGTTTTAATTAAGAACTTTCCAATAAAACTTGACAAAATAACAACTAGCTCCAAAAAACTAACTATCTTTTACGTATCTACCTTGTTTATAGTGTAGATAATAAATTTAGTTGAGAATTCATGACCTAGTTTAAGCTATATTTAAATGCAGATAAGCTACCTACCCTACCTGTTAACTGTAGGAGGAGGAATGAAAATTATAGAAACTCACAAATTCTTTTCCCCGTCACCCAAAATCACATCATTCCAAGCACAGCACTGAACACAAGCTGCATAACCACAGATAGCACTCTATTATGTCAAACGCGCGTCTGTTACGAGGTCTGACCCGATTCTGATGTAATAATAATACAAAAAGAAAGTAAAAGTTGTCGCTCACGATCCGCGATGCGAATTTTGAATTAAGAAATGTGTCGGTGCGTGTGCGCGCTCACCTGGCGCGCGGCGGACTGCGCGCGCGCCGATCTGCGGTGTTGCTAGCGGGGGAGTGTTGCTTCCTTGTTTTGTAATGAAGACTCTAAGAAGATAGATGTGGTGATTACTTTTACATTACATAAAGTTTAAGATCTTTTCATAAACTCGAAAAACTTAGACCAATATCTCACTAGCGATCGGTGCCCGTAGATCTTCGAACCCGGATAACTTAGATTGAATGGTTAGCTTAAGATCATAATACAATTTCTTTATAAGTTCAAAATACCCATATTACTAATCTCAAACATTTGAATTTATACAATACGCCATATAAACTTTAGAAACCTCCAATATCTTCAATAAAAATAATTTATCCTATCCTGAGGGAAATCTGTGTCCCGGCAATCGTCACTGACGGTCAAGGACCCAGCGCAAGCGCAACCTGCCCGACCGGACGTGTAGAGTTGCTAATCGAGGGGAAACCATGGTTGTTACGCTTCGCCACCCTGGAACATGGTGGTTTACTTTAATTACTGTGCTCGGGCGATAGAGCTTGACGTGCTTGTGGGTGATTAGTATTCACCCTTTTACAGTCCAGGTTAAGTCCATGGACGTAAGGAGAAAACAATTTGTACATTGCTTCTTCTTCTTCTTCTAAGTCGTTACGCTCTTGACAGAGCGGTCGTGGTCGTCATGTATTATTTTCCAGGGCAGATGTTGTTCGCCTCACGATGTTTCACGATTTCACGATGTGACATTGCTTACTGTAGTGGAAATACACAGTAGTTACGGCCTTTTATAAGGTGAAGGCTACAATTAAATTTAATACAGCAAGTCAAAATAATTTTGAGTGTTTTATAGACTGCAATTTTAAGTTCAAGAACTCACTTGTACTCTGTTTTCATTTTATTTGACTCTCTCTAGTGTTTGCTCAAAAACTTTAACTTCTTTCCTAAAGAAAATAACTTCTAAGTCCTGTTCCTCAGCTATCAGAGCATACAAATATCAGTAGCTTATCTCATTTGATTCTCAACTAAACTTTACACCCTCCATGGGAAAATTATGAATACATCAGATCTTCAATGACCTTCAATGACATAAAAAAGAAACTTAGTGAGAACTTGATGACAAGGGTATAATAAACACATCCCATTATAATGCCATGCACATAATACAGCCTCGAAGGCTTCGCTCCGTTCCCATGCAGCTCTCAGCGATCATTGTTGAGCAATTTCCGGTAGGCTCGGTCGTATTGTGGCCTAACCTGTTCCGTACTCCACGTATCATTGACATGGGAATAGCACGAGATGGTGTTTAGTTAGCTAAGTATATGGTGCTTTTGAATAATTAATCTTTGCAGATTGAACTTTAAAATGTAGTAATGTTTGTCAGGTGAGCCAACTCGCAAAGATTTTTTTTAATGATGAGGTCTACAGATTTATTAAGAAGAACTATGGTAGAATTACTCCAAGATGCCGGCTAAAGATTGTGAAAAACTTCGGTAAATATATGTCAGTGTAGCGTCATGAAAGACGTCATCTCTGCGCCTTTTCAGCGCTTTGTGCGAGCCACCGGCGGCGGCGTGTAATGTGGGCCGCGCCTTTGTCCCGCCGAGCCAATACATGCCGTGTGCCGCCACTCCGGGCTAATGTACACGGAACTGGGGTACTTTCCTTTACTATTACGATTGTAGTGTGATCATAAATGTACGTGGAGAAGATCTATTCAATGATTTTAGCTTAAAGGGGATTTAAAGTGTGGCGATTCCCCTCAAACAATGGCTCATTCAATAATCTTCTGCTTCGTGTCCTAAAACTGTACATGTGAGGCCTACTAGCAATGCAACAACCTAACTATAGTACGTGTAACGTACCCACTAATGAAATTTAATTTACGTCTACCTCTTGTAATACAATTTTTACACTTTTTACCCAGTGGTTATTGACGAAAGCGGATAGGAGGTGGTTTCACAACACCAGGAGCCTGAAATACAGCCGGTGGTTGCGACACTCTAGGCCTGGTTGCGTTAGCTAGAATGCGGCCGTGACGGTACATCGTCAATATAGTTTGATGAGCAGTTGCGCAAATTGTTTACCTATCCGGAGAAAGTACTGTGCTCATTGTTAGGGTTAAGTTAAGAATTGTAGGTAAGGACTTACCTAGGTACCTACTTGGCGTTAAATGTCCCGAGAAATTTAAATACTATCCTTATAAATTATAAAGATAGTGTTAAGTGTGTAGTGTCTGAACCATGACATTAAATAATAAACTACTTAATATTTTTTTATTTGCTCCAATGAGACTGTTTATTATAGAAATCTAGTCCCTTTTATCACCAAGTGCCTGCACCTCACCTACTTTAAAACTCTCCCATGGACCTACTTGACCCGCTCACCTTCCCCTTTGTTAGTTCAATAAAAACACAACCAATATCAGTTACCATGGAAACCGCACTATTGACAAAATCAAAATCCTGACAGTTTTTAGAAACAATTTTACCACAAAGACCAAAAAAAGTGAATAAATGGCTTTGTAAAATCGAGTTTAGTTCACAAACATGAAGCTGCTCAAGTTTCACCTGAGGTATCACCCTCCTGGCATCATCCTGGAGTATTTGAAGAAAGGCGTCGTCAAGAATAAAGAGATAGATCTCCTTGATTTGAACTCGAAGTAAGGTTCTTATTAAATTTAATTCTACAGATAAACCAAAATATCCCTTTACTTATTTCTCTCTCAAAGACTTCGCATTGGGCATTTAAAAATGTATGCGACTGGCAAATGCAAGTTGTTCACCCATCCATAATAAGTACCTATCTACTACATATAAAATAACAATAATAATTAGCCATTTTAATTTCCCACTCCTGGGCACGGTCCTCCCTTTAGTGCGAGGGGGATCCATCCTTGTATGTTAAAAATATTTCATGTATTTACGGTCTACAGCCGACATTGATAAAAAAGAGATAAGTACCTTAATTCAGTATTAAACCTTAGAATCTCATGCGTGAATCAAGTTCAAAGGTGTTACATTTTAATTTAGCCCCATAATCTTCAAATAATTGTCCTACCCAGCTCAAACATCAAAGAAGTAGCCAAATATCTCTACCAAAAGGAAGCTCTCATCACGGAAGAGGTCCGCGATCAATTGGAGCAATGCTTGGACATGCTCAAGAAGCGCATCGAGCACGAGGGCCCCACCGGCAAGAGGTTCTACATATACAAGACGCTGATGACTCACGTGCTGCCGCTGACCAATGTCGCGTTTGATAAGACTGGGAAGAAGTGAGTGATAAGTTTACTTTTGTAGAATATACTTACTGCTCGCTAAAGTGCCTTAAATATGCCTGGCCTCAGCCTTCCATGCCGATTTCGGTAATTGCTTGTAACCACTAATAGTTACCTCAACCCAGAATCGAAATAATAAAAATCAAGAAATAAGTACAAATCGCCAGACGAACACATCAACTGTATGGTACCAAACTAAGCAACGCGTGTACTATGGGTACCGTACAATGGACTGGGGCGATCCCAGTGAAACCCAGACCAAGGCGGCAAATTACGAAAAGGCTATTTCCGAGATTTATACTGATGGGAATCGGGAACTCCAACCACCCGGTGTAGTGAGCCGAGCGGCCTAAGCTCGAATCACTGCGCCAAGCGGTCGACAAAGAGAAGAGAAGACAGAGATCTTAGGGAAATAACAACTTTGAATAAGTAATTAAACATTATTTCTGGATAACTCTACGAGTATTTTCTTGTAATTTGCTGACTCTGAGAACAGGATACAAACATAGAGGAGACCACTTCTTATTCAAATCATCCTCCTACATCAACGACCTTAGAGATACTTATTAATGGGAAACCCCACAAATAGGTGTCTCACGGGCAGCTACGACAGAACCTGCAAGATATGGGACGTGGAGTCCGGGAAGGAGCTCAAGACGCTGTCAGGCCACCAGAATGTCGTCTACTCTGTCGACTTCAATTTTCCTTCATGGTAATTATATACACACAAATCAAAATTTCAAAAAACTATCTCCAGTTGGTGTTATTGTGTTTCTCTATATAAATTCTGGCGCACCGTTCCATATATTTTGAACTGTTTGAAATGTTCTGACCAATCATTATGTCTATTTTCTACTCAGCAATCGTGTATTAACCGGCTCATTCGACAAGTCCGCGAAGATCTGGGACCCACAGTCAGGGGAATGCCTGGCCACCCTCTGGGGCCATCGTGGCGAGGTGGTCGCGGCCCAGTTCAACGCTAAGGGCGACCTGGTCGGCACTGGTTCCATGGATCACACTGCCAAGCTTTTTGACGCTCGCACTGGTAAAAACATATCTATTGCAATTACATCTGCTTATGTACCCAATCCCGTTGGCCGCTCGGCTCACTACATCGGGTGGTTGCGGGTTCGATTCCCGTGTGAGTAAATTTCTGAAATGGCCTTTTCATAATTTTCCCTGGTCTGGGTATCACTGGGATCGCCCCCAGTCAATTGTATGGTACCCATAGTACAAGTACTTAGTTTGGGACCGTACAGTTGGTGTGTTTGTCTGGCGATATTTATTATTTTTAGCTATAAAATATGGCACGGTCTCAATTTGTTAGGCGTCAAGATTATCACATCAAGGGGACATAAAATTGTTGCGGAACCACAGGAAATAACAATAATACTATCATCATCATCATCATCTGCCTTTCCTTTTCCCATTATCTGGGGTCGGCGCAGTATGTCTTTTCCTTCCATACATCGCGCTTTCCCGTCATACTCACATCCACTCCAACCTCGTTCATATCATTCTTAACTCTTTTTTCCTGGACTTGCTTCTTACGTCGCGCCCATCCAGGAAAGCGCGACAACCCTTGTCCATTTCCCACAGTAACCGGGTGCTGTAAATAACAATAATACTATATTGTTCGTAAACCAAAATAATAAACCGTAAATAGTATCACTCAGTAACGTCCTCTACACTTCTCCTCATTATATTATATGTTGATATACATACATTACATGCACATTGACAAGCACTATTGTATTAACATATTTTTTTGCTATTACTTATCCGAAATAATTGTGTCGTTGTTGAAACACCTGTGTTTGATCATATTGGTACCTCTCCTATGTATCAATTGTATAATTTGTTTCACTATGCTGTTAGAAAAGTGTTATTGATGTGTACTTGCTTGCAGATTACGGGACTTTATACTCACTTGTATTATAATATAATAATAATAATTTAGCCCTTTTGACGTCCCACTCCTGGGCACGGGCCTCCCCTCCACACGAGGGGGGTTCAGGCCATAATCCACCACGCTGGCCCGCTGGTTGGCGGATTTCACATGTCTTTCGAAAATTGGTTAGATCTTCTAAGACATGCAGGTTTCCTCACGATGTTTTCCTTCAACGTAAGCAAGTGATAATCATATAAGTATAGAAATTATGATTGTATTATTATAGAAATTATGATTAGATTATATTGACACTTGTATTAAGCTTAAAGATATTTTTCCCGAAACAAGATAATATAAAAAGGGGCCGGACTTCTTTAAGAGTGGTTCACCTATAACATAGTCTTCTCATTACAATACTTACCCATCTTATCTGCTATTTACTCTTAATCTTGAAATTACAGGCTAAGTAAGTGGTCTCATTTATCTCTTATTTCCCAGTCAAATCCTTGGTTAAATATACAGTTTAATAGACGTGTTATGTCTGCGTCAGGAACGATTTTATTTGTTTTAATAAGTTATTAGCACAGCATTGTACAAATTTCAAGGCCTCTGTAATAAAACGTGGTACGAATAATGATGGCAGACATAACAATACCACGAGAGCTAAATAAATAGAAAGACTTATTAGTCAACTTGTGGGTGAATGACCTTTTGACAATAGAACCTCCAGACCAGCATATTACTAAAATGGTACCAAGCTATGTGCGTAATTTTTGAGGAAATTACATTACAATTTGTAATTACTTGAATAAATAAAACACTATGGGAGACTAGATAGTCTCGGATAGTGTCTTTTAATATAGTATGTACCATATAGATAGATATATGTTACAGTCCACTTTTGGACGTGTAACGTTTCTCTCCAAAGGTATTGTCAAAATAGCTATAAGTATCGCAAAGATATAGTATCGAAAGCTTATAAGTGTATCTATCCACTGAATGCTTAGAATCAACTCGAATATGAGAACTTTTTAACGGCGTCTCAAACAGCTAAGTGGAACCTAGTTATTTGAGACACGTTATCATTTGAGTATTGTTTGAGCTGCAACGCAGCTAATTGAATAAAAATATACTTAGTTACTTATTTTCGTCCTAATAAGACAAGTTGCAATCGCTCAATACACAAAATATGTTCACGTGCACACGTCGCGCAGTATCTGTGCCGTTCTACAACGAGCCGTACAGCAAGACATACACTTTCTGCGTTTACCTGCGTATTGCATACGTCGTATGCACGCAGACGTGCCTGTTAATACGTTACAGAATCTACTTTGGACTGCACTACATAAACTGAGTCACGTGTGAGTCAGGCATACGCTCAAACTTACAGTGATGAGCGTGTCTGAGCAAAATACCTGAAAAGGAGACACCTTTACAGGCACTGAGCTGCAGACGTACACCGGACACACGGCGGAGGTCATCGCCCTCCAATTCGACCCTAACGAGGGCCAGCGGCTCGTCACCGGCTCCTTCGACGGCACCATATCCATGTGGGACACGAGGGTCAAGGAGTGAGTTGTGATAGCGCCTGTCGGATAAATAGGAGCAAACTTATCGCAGTAGATTTTGTTACTTAAAACGATAGTTTTTGAAAGTAAAACTCTATTTTGTATTGTAACAGTACAAAATAGAGTCATCATCATAAATCAGTGGGTATAAGGAGAATAACGCCACTGCGAATCCTCTCGCATTCTCGAGACTTGTTGGCTCGTATTTAGTTTGTATGTTACACAATTGACATAAAGTTCATTATGCTATGTATAAAAAAGTCGCTTCAATTCCATTCCGCGGCGGTGTAAATTGAGCGCCTTAATCTAGTAGCGACTAGGTCCGAAATATTACTTGGGGTTTTGGATCAATATCGGGTATAATATAGAATTAGCAGATGGTATAAAATTTTATCGAAATTTGAACGCATTTTTTAATACTTATTGTCCTGATGCGATCGCAGCCGCGTGTCGGTGCTGAAGGGCCACGACGGCGAGATCTCGAACGTGCAATTCAACTGGGACAGTTCGCTGGTGGGCTCCTCCTCCCTGGACGGCAGCGCCAAACTGTGGGACGCGCGCCAAAGCTCCTGTCTCGCTACTGTCTCGGGACATACCGATGAGGTAGGGCCTAGGCTTAAACACTGTTTCCTTTCTAACGCACCATCAAAGAATAATATAATTTATATATCGCCAGACTGACACACCAACTATATGGTCCCAAACTAAGCAACGATTGTACTATGGGTACCATAAAATGGACATGGGGCGATCCCAGTGACACCCAAATCTGGACAAATGACGACAAGACCATTTCCAAAATTTGGTCTGGCGGGAATCGCACTCGCAAGTACCCGGTGCAGTGAGCCCAGCGGCCTACGCTCAAACCACTGCGCCAAGCGGTCGTCAATGACAGATAAGAACGTCGCAAGCAGATAAAAAGTACTTAACATTTGAGTCGCGTTTCAGTATCGAATAGAGTTAGCACACGAACCAGACCTCATTAGTAAATTAATGATTTCAAGGCAATCATGTTGCTTACCACAGCAATTACATTGTTCGCCAGTTCCTGTGAAACTGTTGTATTTCAAGCCCTATTAACTAGATGTCATAATGTCACACACCTGACAAAAAGGGACAAAGCTATTCCTCCAGCTTGTATTTTCGTATTACACTTATTAACAATCGAGGATCTTCACAGTCGGAGCCACGTTCCGATCTATTTGTTGAGTTAAATAAAGATGTAGTGCTCCGGTAGTCAAAATAAAATAAACAATTTGAATTTGAATTACCAAGAGGAGACGTTGTCCATCATTTTGTTTTTACTACCAACAGGTCCTGGACATCTGCTTTGACTGGGCCGGCCAGCGCATGGCTACGTCCTCGAGCGACTGCTCCGCCAGGATCTACGACGTGAGGTCCGACTTCAAGGAGCTGGCGGTCATGAAGGGACACCGGGAGGAGGTGTCCAAGGTACCACGCGCTTAACTTAAAAGCTACGTTAAGCACACACATTCCAATCGTCGATGACGTCCTAGCTGCGCTAACACCCATAACAAAAAGAAGTTAGACATACTTAAGTAATGATAGACTAAAAATTATTGGAAAAGGCAAGGAAAAGGAGAAACCTATTGCCTATTAATTTGCATAGGGAATAAGACAGAAAGAGAACTTGATTCGATATATAACTGTAGGTATTTCTTTCGTATTTCACTTTTGACAGTTTTCCTATTGAAAAACTGACGTATTTATCGACGTATTTACTGGTTTCTAAATAATATAATACAAATAAATATCCCCAGACTGACACACTAACTGTATTGTCCTAAATTAAGCAATGCTTGTACTGTGGACGCCATACAATGGACTGGGGGCGATCTCAGTGACACCCAGACCAGGGAAAATTACGAAAACGCAATTTTCGAAATTTATTCCTGCGGGAATCGAACCCGGAACCACCATGTGCAGTGAGCTGAGCGGCGTACGCTCGAACCACTGCGCCAAGCGGTCGTCCAACTAGAGACGTTTCCATTATCAGGTGTGCTTCAGTCCGGCTGGGGGGTGCCTTCTTACGGCATCTGCAGACAGGAGCGCCAGGGTTTGGAACACCACCACGGGAAACTGCACGCAGGTACTTGGAGATTAGAGTCCGTATTCATTATAATTACTTATTATTGATCACGATTTTGGGATTTAGCTTAAGTAAATTCTTAAAAGAGTTTTTAGAAAAAAAAAACACGATAATTGTTATTATGCTGGTGCCAGGTGCTGTCAGGCCATCAGGGCGAGATCTTTTCCTGCGCGTACTCGTACGCTGGCGACGCCATCATCACGGCCTCCAAGGACAACACCTGCAGAATATGGAGGTGATTGGACTGGTGGATGTAACGACCAACATCGGACCTCTCAGATTATGCGTGTACGATAGCCAAGGATGTTATCATTTTATCGAACCTTTTGACGTGAGGCAATTTTAATGGAGTGGAGAAAGCGAAAATATAAATAGGGAGCATTTATAAATTTATCTTGAAAGATGTTGACCTGTGGATACGCACACACTGTAAAGAGAGTATTTAATATAGATTTCGACTGCCAAATATTATTATTAGGGGTGTGGTCCATTCATCATCATATTTGCAGCGGGACAGTGATGAATTTAACCCTCCCCCCCCCCCTTCTAAAGTGCCTAGAAAGCTAACATGACAATACTTTATCGCACATATTTTGTCACAGCCAGTCACTTCTCTTTCTTACTTCACCGGATACAAGGAGATGAAATATATATTTCTAATATGATCATCTGGGCCTTTGTTTTGTCATAATTCATGACCGGCCTTAATAGGAAGTGTTTTACACATTTATTTATAAGATCTTATGAATATTGCGGTACCTTATAATATGGCATATTTGACACAAGTGCCATTTCCATCTTCTTCATACGGTATCATGAACATGAGAATGTGAGAAGGATGACAATACTTTGTGTGCCAATAGTTTGTCTACCTACCGACCGAACCTGGGGCAATTATAATGCAGCTTTGTCGTTTGAGTCAGTGATGACGTCTTGACGCTGAGTCATCGGAAGCGACCACAATCAGACGATTGACCAGACCAAGGCCACGGCATTAAGCACTTAAACACCTATTTAACTGACAGACTGTTGGGTGCTCTTGAATTTTATAAGCAACGTTTACGTGAACTGTTTGCTACTCTTATACAAAAGAGGCGTCTATTACACTTAAAGCCGTTCCTGCAATCTTACATTTTTAAAAGAGATTCTTCTCGACTATTCTTATTCCGAAACCGTTTCATGAGTGCTTTAAATAATTTTCATAAATTGCATTTTTGTGTTTGAGAATCGCAGCTAAATCGCACCTTATTTTAGGCGATTCCTTTGAATTCTCGTGAACCTGCATTTTGGGTAGGGATCAAGAATTTTGGAGTAAGAAGGATGTTGTTCGTGACTGTGACCAAATCCGTGAAACAAGTTTTATCACAGTACGCTCTAGCCTCACCAGTCACTATATTATTATTATTATTCAGTATCAGTAAAAAGTATAGACTAGGGCATCCAGTACCCAGTAGCGAGTGTCAGCAATTTCAGTATTAATCGATTACTGATAGCTTAGTTTTAGAAAAATATAATGCTAAAGCGTAGACACAGAAGATGGGCGTAAAGTAGTATAATAGCTACTTTCGGACTGGGAGAGGGCCAAATGCTCATTCGCTTCAACTCAACCAGTAAGGAGCCCAGCTGTGGCAAAGTAATAGTCAGTCAGTAATACTCAGGTACTACTTATAGCAAAATTAATTTGTTCATGAAAACAATTACAAATAAGGTTGAACATAAAAATATGAAAACTATGTGCAATAAAACAGAAATATGTAGGTACTTATTTACATAATTGTTATTGAAATACTCTAATACATTATTATAATTGTTATACCTAACTACTTATCAATTTATGAATAAATATTTATTGGGAATTTCAGTAATTTTCTTTACAGATTAATGCTAGTTGTTAATTAAATACCTACCTACCGAAGATAACAATAAAATAATAATAAGGTGTCAATAACCTAAAAGTGCCTATGTGTAATGTACTTTTATCTAAAATTGGTATGCGTGTGTATAAGAATCACAAGTTAGTCTTAATAATTATTAAGTTCTTATCATTTATGTTAACTAACAAGATAGTTCATTAGTAATATCGATACGTAGGTACCTACTGAATGAAGTAGGTAGACGGGGCCAGATGTACATTATTATTAAGAAATTTGAGTTACCTAATAGTGCGTTCATGCAAAACGTACCTACAACCTGACTCTGTTAACAAAATACAAATTATTCATTGATTTATAGGCCCAATTTTTTGACTTTTGAGGTACCCCCAAGAGAAAGGTGTTATTCAATAGGTATTTTGAACACAACGCGAAGTTAGAATTTTAAACGCTTAGGTATGTATTCAAAAATCGAGCTCGAGTTTTTTCCTGTATCAAATAGCAGGAGTAAAACCTTAAAAAAAAAAAAAAAAAAAATCGAGCTCGAGTCTGAGAGTGATGTTGAAAATTTCATTCCAATACAAAATGACACGTCAAAAGTATACTTACTATCTTTCTCAGACTTGAGATCGATTTATTAATACGGGCCTTAATAAATCGATCTCAAGTCTGAGAGCAATCTGTCGTTTTGAAGTCACACATCCATGTGTCCGCGTAGATTTAAAACATTGTAAAGAAATATGTGTGCAACACAAACAGCATTGTTTCCCAGCCGTTGTATTGTACTCGTATTACAGTAGATACTGTGGGCACATCCCGCGCTGAGACTGGGGCTGGCTGGGGTCAAATGGACATTGATAAATAATACGTACCGATGATCGAGCACACAAGTGATCGACACTAATATGACCTACCAATACTGGGTCCCTGGAAACATAAACGATATAGGGACGGACTGTAATGGCAAAATTCAAATGCAAAAAATATGAATCGCATAGATCTTTAGCGACGCCGTTCTATTTTTTTGATTACCCTCGGATGAAAATAATAATTATTATTTTCGTCCGAGTGATTAGGAAATAAAGTCACAAACAAAGCATTGTAATTTATAAATTTTATGTGCAAAGGGACAACTCGCAAGATTTCATGAATTTAAGTACATAAGTACCTAGGAAAAAACTAAATGTTACCAGCAGTCGTCGGTTTTACAGATAGCCTTACTAGAATCTCCAAACAAAAATCATCTCACATTCATGTTCACTTTTTAGCCTCACTGTACCATTACATAAGCAATGTTTAACGCTCCACCGGGCTCCATCACAACCGCATCGGCTGCCCTACAGCGCGCACGTGCTGCTGGCCATCCCATCATGCTTGTGGTCATAATCCTGGCGGCGCTGGCCACTGCGCGCGCGCAGTACACTTACCAGACCAAGTTGTTCACAGTGCCGTTAGACCATTTCGGATTTCAGAGAAACGAAACGTTCAACATCAAGTACTTGGTGAACGAAGATCATTGGGACAAGGGAGGTGGTCCTATATTCTTTTACACTGGAAATGAGGTGAGTCCAAATACTGCTTTGCTAACTGTTTAGGAAACGTTTTTGAGATATTACCTTTTTTAAATTGTAAGATTGTAGATATTTTGGTGAAATAGGCTTGTTTGCGTGTATTTTTTTTAAGAAATAAACTATTTACTATAATTTGTGTGGAGGTAAGTACATATTACATACCTACAATGATTAATAATATTGAGCTCAATAACATTATCAATATTGCTAAATATCACACTGTGATGGGTCGGTAATTGGCGTTATTTGATTTGTAATGAGATGAGATCACTGTTATTATTTTAACTAAATACGCGTTTATACGAAGTGCGATGAGCAAAACAAAGCATTTTCATTGAAAAACATCTGGAATTCAATATTTTAGCTCATGTCTGACACCTCCACTAGGTTCATTGGTATTGTTATTTTTCCCCTTGTCTTCGATGGGGCTATCATCTAATAATAATAGAGTCAAAACTCTTCTAATAGTATTGCCCAAGTGTCCTTAACATGGACAACCAAAAAAAAACTACATGAGTTCCCACCATTCTTTGAGGTATCCAAGATTTATCAGTGACTATGTGTCCAACGAATGAACCCTACCTAAGACATACGATAGGAGTTCAAACGCCATTTGACACGGAATTCAAACTTATTTTAACAAAAAAGTACCGTAACTGTGTGAGATGCTTGTGGTTTTGTTAAGAGTAAAGTATATACACACTGACTTACTGTATATAACTTAGACAGTGAATTTTTGGCATGTACCAGTACACTTCCAGAATAACTATTACTTACCTAACACACTTTTCACGCCTGGTCTGGACTCATCACGAATGTACTTACTCCGCAGAGACAGAAATGTTCTATTGTAAGGTACCTAAGCACTTATCTACTTACAGTTCTCTCGAAGGTTGACTCGCAAATAAATAGCTCTAACAAGTTATGTAAAGAGGTAATATGTATCAAAGTAGGTACATAAATAAAAACCTCAAGTTTGTGACGATAACGCCTATTGTTGTTATAAGTACCTACTTACTTATCTACTACATAATCTTATATTATGATCGGTAATGCGAGTAATTTTAATATCTGACTGACTTTATTTCTAGACTTGAAACGCTCTATAAAGGGAAAAGGCTATTCAGTTTTAGGTATGTTATTTATAACAATACCTAAGTATCTAACTATGACGACCGTTTGGCACTGTTGTTTGAGCGTTGGCCGCTCGGCTCACTGCATATGGTGGTTGCGGGCTCGGTTCCCGCCGGGGCAAATTTCGGAAATAGCCTTTTCGTAATTTGCCCTGGTCTGGGTGTTACTGGGATCGCACCCAGTCCATTGTACCTAGGGTACCCATAGTACTACCATTGCTTGGTTTGGGACCATAAAGTTGGTGTGTCAGTCTGGCGATATTATATTATTATAGTATTATATAGGTACTAACATTACATGCCCATGGCGGTGTCTTTCTCACACTCACCTACCTACTTATTACTAAATGGTACAAACACTACCTGGATCTCTGATTTTCAGGGTCAAATCGAGCTATTCGCAAAGCATACGGGATTCATGTGGGAGATAGCACCCGAATTCAAAGCGAAGATTGTATTTGCTGAACACAGGTATGTATGAAAAATGATACCTATTCATACCAACTAAAGTAGCCTTTCGTCCGTTGCCATCTTGTGTTATACCTTACACCCGAGGATAACCGACGGTGGACATTTCTACAGCCCTTGGGGCTTACGCTCTTAACCTTCATGGCACTCTAATGTTATACCTACCTAGACACGTGCTAAAAGGGCCTAATTTCACATTAGTATCGTACTATAAAGGATGTTCGAATGGAAACTCCGAAATAATAATGTAGATATTTAAGACATTACTTTTGTTTAAATTGACGGGAAAAATATTTGAACAGTGTTCAACTTCAAATTTCTATCAGTTTTTTATACCATTAAATTACCTACATCCACAAAACTTATGCAAAGTATTTCGGACTCTGGAATCACCTTAACTATTATGGTGACGGAAAACATCTCGAAGAAGTTCGTCGTCATTTCTTAGATACGCGAGAACAGGGCCCAGAACTGGCCCAGCATGGTGTGGTGGACCATGACCCGAATCCCCGCCGGATTAATTGCCCGTGGATATAGGTAATGCCAATAGACTTGCCCCTATTTACATTGGTACCTAAATAGCAAAATGTGAGCACTACAGTGCTCCTCTACCTACCCTTATGAGTGGTGCTTTGACAGCACTGTCGGATCACACCTACCATGTCCATTTATTTCAGATACTATGGCACGTCAATGCCCTTCGGCAACAAGTCCCTGGACAACGAGCATATCGGCTACCTGTCCTCTGCGCAGGCGCTGGCTGATTACGCCGACCTGATCAACTACCTGCAGGGTGACACCATCAAGCCGAGATACCCTGTTATTGCATTTGGAGGTAACTTCATCACATTTTCTAATAATACTGAAATTATCTGATTAGTATTTTGTGGCAAAATGGGTCAAGCAAGGCTCTTGACCTCGAACCATCGCACCCTTTCGACCTCGCACTCTATGACGAAAGTTTACGAAACACACACGCTTAATAAGGTGTATAAGATTTACGATCGACCAATCTGAATCCGTTACTACTTTCGATAGACCAATCACAATGGCGCCGTCGCCTTCGCTCCCGCTTCGTTACTACATTTGGAATTAATTTGATACAAGTTATTCCTAGTGCACAGTAGTGCAAAGCTCTCGACTCTATTTTCTTACGGTCAATTTCTGCATTGCTTGAAACGGAGGGTGTTTTCCCTTTACAATTTTAACTGTTTTAGTTTTACTTGAGTTGTCTATGAAGAAACTGACCCTTATCTATACACTCACTGACACTTACTACACCATAGTAAAATTCCCTAATTATAAGACCCCTCGTCATGGCCTCTTCCCCACCTTTCCCGGTTTTCCCATAGCCTTTTATCAGATCATTCGCCGACCAACTCAAATTATCCCGTTTTGTCCTCAGGTTCTTACGGCGGCATGCTGGCAGCGTACTTCCGCATGAAGTACCCGCACCTGGTGGCCGGTGCGATCGCCGCCTCCGCCCCAGTCCACATGTTCTCGGGCATGATACCCTGCGATATCTACAACCGGCTAGTCACTTCCAACTTCAATATTGTTGGTACTAACTGCTCGGAGAATATAAAGCAGTCCTGGAAAGTTATCAGGTTAGGCTTGGTAGTCATAGGTTTAGATGACAGATTAGCATAAGATGATGTACACTCTGTATATCTAGTTTATTTAATAACTAGGATCACAGTTAATAACTGCAAAATACGTACTCTATGCTTCATCTCGTTGAGTTAAGACTTTCTTGTTATCTACAGAAGCTACGCATCTTCCACCAACGGTTCAGAATGGCTCCATAAGAACTGGAACCTCTGTTCTCCGCCGAAGAACACCGCCGAAGTTGATACCCTGGTGGACTTCCTGACGAGCATGTACTCCACCCTGGCAATGGTCAACTATCCATTTGAATCTGATTTCCTAATGCCCCTCCCGGCTGAACCTGTGAGGGTGGTGTGCCAGTATCTGAATGAGACTTTGAAGGGGGAAGACCTTTTGAAGGTAAGTTTTGGCAGTTTATGATAATCCTCACAAGAACCAAGAAGCTAAAAGAATAATTCAGTATTAACCAAGGATAATTATACAAAGGTCCAAGACCAAATTATAAGGACTGTTTTCTCTGTCTAGGTACAAGTAGGTACTGAATTTATTAACTTATATATTCTCCAGGGCATCGGGAAAGTGTTGGATGTATTCACGAATTACTTGAAGAAAAATGAATGCGTCGACTACATGAAGGGTGACAATTATGGAAATTTGGACGCCAGTGGATGGGACTTTCAGGTGAAAATTATATTTTCTCTAGTAGCTAATTAGCATAAGTGCCTTGAAAAATATAGCGATACATTCATCACAAAGCGATGACGAATGAATCTTCGCACCATCTCGCAGCTTTTTCCTAAGTACCCACTTAAAAATAAAAAGTTGTGTTACACTTAGGTTTTGGCTCTTCCAGGCTTGCACAGAAATGGTGATGCCAATGTGCGCGACTGGCACGAACGATATGTTTGAGCCATCTCCCTGGAACTACACCAGCTTCGCCGCCGACTGCCACAAACGGTACAACGTGTACCCTCGCGAGAACATGGCGCGGCTCGAGTACGGAGGGAACAGGCTCCAGGCAGCTTCCAATATTGTGTTCAGCAACGGGCTGAGGGACCCTTGGACTGGAGGTAGGAAATACGGATTTATTATAATATTCCTTCCTTCCAGCGTTAGTAGTAAGAATGTTAGGACCGACGATTGTGGATGCCTGAGATGCTCCCCAAAAGATTGCCTGAACACATCTCTAGAATCCGCTGGATTCCAAGACTGTAACGTGGAAGAGTCTATGGGGATGGCCTACATCCATTGCCAATTCAGGCCGGCGCTCACTGGACGTCACGATACGGCAAAGGCTTTTGCAAACGCAAATGATATTGAGTCTTATTTTAATAAGGTTAGATCTCAAATTTTCAGCATGCCGCGTTACTCTTAAATTATTTGGAAATGAGTGCTATTAAAATAAGATTTACAATACATTTACAAAAGCTTTTGCCATGCCGTGCCGTCTAGTGAGCGCTGCCAGGCTGTAGATAGAGGTTGTCTGATGGGTGATGATAAAGTAAGTACGGAACTTACTGCTATCAAATAGTCGCTATAGCATGAAGTCTATCTATGAGACAACAAAATAATGCTGTATACGTATTTTTATTGAAGGAGGTATCCTCGACAGCGTGAGCGAAACAATTCAAGCTGTGGTGATAATCGAGGCGGCGCACCACCTTGATCTGATGCCGAGCAACCCCAGCGACCCTGAGCCTGTGAAGATGGCCAGGAACATCCACAAGCAGCACATCACCAAGTGGATCAGCCAGTTTCAAGACCGATTGGTGAATAACGGCAGATACCGAAGACAATAATGTTGACAGATTTTTTACACATAAAAATGTTTGTTGAATTTGATTTTTATTAAAATTCATTGTATTCCGTAGAAAACTTTTTTAGGCAGGGATAAGGGACCCGTGGGGCACGGAGCCGTAGGGTAGGTATATATTTTTACTAGCTGTGCCCCGCGACTTCACCCGCGTAGTATTGGATTATTGGGTTAAAAAGTATCCTATATGTTAATCCCGGTTATAATCTATTTGTGTTCCAAATTTCATCCAAATCTGTTCAGTAGTTTTTGCGTGAAGGAGTAACAAACATACATACATACATACATCCACACTCACAAACTTTCGCATTTATAATATTAGTAGGATTTATTTTTCACTGTGGCCTTCAGATAGAAAAATAAATTAAATATTAACAGTTTTATCAATATCAATCACAGATATCAATGTATAAACCATGTGTAAAAAATATTATAGATAAACCTTGATTCAACCATAAAATAACATCAGAGTAATAGAAGAGTGATTTAGATAAGTAAAAAATACATACAGTGTAAAAAACAAATGTGGTCTGGCTTTATAACATAAACAGCAGCTTTAAAAAAATGCTTCTGGATAGCTGTCAGTGTCAATCAGTGTCAATCACGTTATGTCATTTGTCAATTCAGTTTTGCCATTGAGGTTATGTTATGGCAACAACCGAAAACACCGATGATGTTCAAATTGTTTGTTTGCAAGACATTGCGATGAGTACGACATGCAAATATTGCAATGAGCCAGAACACAAGCAGTACAGGCCGGGGCTGATATGCGAGAGCTGCATCTGCTTCGTGCACCTAACCTGTCTGCGGAGACCTGGAACGCCGGGGGACTTCGCCTGCGATGTGTTTTTCGACTTCACCTGCGAGGACTGCGCACCGGATAATAAGGAGGTTTTTACACGGAATAGGTTTCCCTGGTTAGTTGCATTCCACATGAACTTTGTTCAAAAAAAAATTTAATAGGTAGATATTATTATTTAAAAGGTAGATAGGTATACTATTACACATCAGTCAAACATTTATTAGTTATTGCTTACTGTACTGGGTGATAAACACAAAATTGTGCAGGAATGGGCTACAATAAAAAGAAAATAAGAATATTTTCATACCAATAGAGTTTGTATAAGAATGCAACAGGGTATTTAGAAAATAAATAAATATATATGCTAAAAACAGGCAGACGACTGTGCATCTTGGTTTTTTATATAGTCCAGTCACTTTCTATTTATTATTTTTCAGTAATACAAAACCAAGTTCCTTAACTTGCTACAATATGAGTACAATTAATTTGACTTCATACTTCTTTCTGGTTTGTCAGGGTGAATGTGATCCACCTGACCCTGCACCACCTCACCCGGCAGGCATTCGGCATCAGCAACAATGGGTATTTCCACTATAAGACGCACATCTGCTCGTTCATCGACAGATACTGGCAGGCACTGTTCGGGACACAGATGTAAGAACTTCATACATTTCGAATTTTAGTATTATTAAAGAATTGAATTTATTGAAGAATTAAAGTAATGTATGCCAACACAAAATGAGTTTGTGTCATGGATTTTGTTATACTGAGTGACTCTCTTAAATACATAAAAATAGTGAAATATGCGACAAAAACAATTTTTGTCGCAGTTTGTCTGGTCACCGTTGGCTCTGCCAGGCCCACTGAACAGGGCTTCAAGTCTGCTAATGTTATACATTCCCATTCTATCAGAAAACCATTGGACATTATCTTAAAATCATTAATAGGTAGTTGTTGTTCTTGAGTTCATTGACAGTCAATATATTGTCATGAGTGGACTGCTAACAGATTACTGTCTATTTCACATAAGAAGTCCCGCGAAAAAATTCAGAACTAAATAGTACACTTGTGTAAATGTTTTGTTGACACGCGACTACAGCGTGCAACGCCGGATCTTCTGGACTTTGTATGTGAAATAGACTGTAGTTTCGATGATTTTAACTGTCTTTTATTATTAGAAAAAAAGAGTTTTAGCTAAAACTTCTGGACACATCGACTTTGCGACACATGCTCGCGTACGGGAGCGCATACTGCCGACTTCGCCTACTTAGTCCTGGCGTCTACGTGTTACAAACTATATATCTCGGAAACTATTGGAAATACCCTCACAATTTAAACAATTTTTTTTTAAAGAACTACCTATATTGTGGGCTAACACTAAAAAATCATGCATAATCCCTATTATGCCTGTTCTTTGGCGTATATATTGGAGTATTGATGATATCGGGTATATTGAACAGCAAACAGAAAAAGAACTGGGTGGGCACGATAGCGGGCGTGTTGTCGGTGTACAACAAGCTGTTCTTCAAGTCCGGCTCATCGGTGCTCGGCGAGACTGGCTGGTGGAAGCTGCTGCACAGCTTCTCGCCCGCCGTCACTGCACACATCAGTAACAACTTACAGATTATAAACAATAATAAATATCGCCAGACAAACACACCAACTGTATGGTTCCAAACTAAGCAACGCTTGTACTATGGGTACCGTACAATGGACTGGCGGCGATCCCAGTGACACCCAGACCAGGGAAAATTACGAAAAGGCCATTTCCGAAATTTACCCTGACGGGAATCGAACCCGCAACCACCTGGTGTAGTGAGCCGAGCGGCCTACGATCGAACCACTGCGCCAAGCGGTTTTCTGTCGCTAATTATTTTCAATTGCTTGTATTGTTTGTGCTGATGAGTAACACACACACAAAATTTCTTAATTAAGTTTTGTGATAAGGGAGGGAGTTGCGAGCGTGGGCGGTGAACGGTGGGATGGGCGACATTCGGAGGACCTTATATGTGTGTATCAAATAGTTAAATAAATTACATAGGTAGTTTATGTAAATTGTTACAAACAAAAGTTACTCCACTATTAATAATCAGCTCTATTAATTTGTTATTAAAGAATGTACTTTGATTTGTTACAGTACAAGAGATAGCCAGAGATAAGCCAAAAGTTCGCCCTCGGAACCAAATGTCAATAGACAAAACACTGTTCTTGTGTAAAGTCACAGAAATGGGTAAGCAATAGCATTTAAATATTTATATAATTATACCATTATTTTAAATAACACTTTATGCAACAAACATGTGTGCTCAGGTTACAAGGATCTGATCAACAATGAGACCAGTCCGGTGCCGGTCAGCACTGAACCAGTACCCTGCAAGAAGCGAAGGGTGGACTCGGACGAACTGAGCGGCGTGTCCAGCACCTCCTACTACGACCAGCTAGACTCTGACAGCAGGTACATGTGGGATATAACCTGCATCCCCTCACACTCTAGGGCAGAGCCCTATACAGGTTGAAACAGCAAGGGTATACTTTTTTTTTCAAAACTTAACTTTGTAATACTAAAACTATCAGCTTTGGAGGAAACTTGAAAAACAAAAGGTGTTATAGGAATACAGCTGGTGACAGATTTTATAAGTCTACAAAACTTCAACTGTCCCTCAAAGCCGATAGTTTTAGATTTACAAAGTAAAGTTGCAAAAAAAATAGTATACCCTTTTCACCTAGTATAATGACAATAGCCTCATCCCCTTTTGCATTGGAATTTAATACAATCAAAACATACCCCACCCTTTCAGAGTATTTCATTTTTTATAAATTTGGCAATGCATCCAATGAGGTCCAACAAACGTAATTTTATGATTTTTAGGAAGCGTTTCTTGGGTAATTTTGCTTCGCTCGCTATGAGATATCATATGAGAGGTGGATGACTTATTAAATGCGACATTACTCACAGAACAACGTCTAACACACACAGAATAATTGTCTTGCTTTCCCGTCTTTACAGGAATGAAGTCGTTAACGAAACGTTCGACGAATCAATGAATATGTTAACAAATAAATCTTATGCTGAGATGGAGTTCAAAGGGTTCGACTTTGTGCCGAGCAGTCGTGTGGGGCCGGTACCAGTGAGTTTCATATACCATGTAGCTGTAAAAAATCTGAGATCGAAAAGACATGATATTACCTCTTAATATAACTCTCAAAGATAGATGACGTGTTCTGATGGCTGGCAAAAGTTATTTTCTAACATTATTATATTTTTGAATATGAGATCTACTTTTAAAATATCTCTGTAACAAGTTCTAATGATAGAAATTTGTATGGAGAGCGATACGTATCGTCATTTGTAACCCTAACATAATACTTAAGTGTCGCACAGAAACAAAGTATAGTAATTGAGAAATTATGTTCCTGCTATGGAAGACCATTCAAAGTCCATTGAACTGCAGAAGACTCCTTAGACTCATATACAACTTCATCTCCAGAGTGACTCCTCCAGCATCCACTCCTTCCAACCCTCGATGCTGTACTACGACTCCGACTCACCCAGCGGCTCCGACCACGACACCAGGAAGACCTTCGAGCCGCGCCCCAAGAAGACGACTACAGAAGAGAAGCCCGTCAGAAGGGAGTCGCTCTTCTCCACGCAACTCAACTCTGTTGATATGCCGTGGGTCGAGGAGTTGCCGAAACCGGACCAGGTATTTTCACCAACCATTACATTATGTAACAGGTAGAACCCCACTAATCGACAAAGCACTACTCTACAGGCGTATTATGAGCCGTAGGTACCTTATATTGAGTCTTATCTCTCGTTTAGCTCTACTTTACGTAGAACATGCATCTCTATGTATCACAAACCTTTGGACTCTGCACTATGGAAAAAAAATCCGAAACGCATATGCTTCATTATGTGTACTATAAGATTTTAGATCGACCATCACAATCCCATATTTTCGATAGACCAATCACAATGCACTTCCTTTGCTCCCGGTCCCGATCAAACACAATGGTGGCGTTGTCTCCAATCCCTGGCCCGCAATTGTTTCGGAATTATTTTGATACAAGTTATTCTCATTTCGGGGTCTAAATAATAACTATAAACAATCTTATCCCTGAAAGCCGTCTATCGACAAGAGGATAGTAAGTTTCCAGGAAGCAGATATTTTTATGTAAATGACATTACACAATGTCCTGTGAAAAAATAACTTAAAAAAGTCGATCTATGTCATAGCGTGAGCGCACAGGACAGAAGGTCAGTTGTAAGGTTAAACAGGCAATGTATTTTCATCATTTTTTTTATGGGACGTTCCACCACACACTCCCTCCACTGTTACTCCTGTAAACCAGGATCGACAATGGTGATCAATAATGACGCTGATGATAATGAATGATGCTGATGTGATGATGATAATTTAATAATTATAGCTCTGTCTCTCATTGCTGTGCGCCAGATTTGGTTATCGCTATCATTGTCTCCTTTGGCGATTGCTCAAAGCCATAGCACACTTCATTACTCTTTAACCAGCAGGATTTGGTCGAAATGAGCCAGTACGAGGAGATCCAGCTGCTGAAGCAGGTCGAGGGCATGATCCCCAAGGTCCGCGACCCCAACAGGAAGGCGTACCTGTGTCGGCTGCGAGCCAAGCTGGCGCTCAGGAGACTCAAGAGGCACAAGCATCTGCCGGTCTTCGATTTTGATAAGTAAGCTTCAATATTCAAATAGCTTTCTCCCGATTCCTTATCCAACATACATTTTACTGATTTATTAACTTACGGGTGTGTTGCGAATACAATTTTTAGACGTTGTGAATACGAGTAGAAAATGTATGTAAATAAATGTATGCTTTATTCGTGTGCGTATCCATCTCTGTTTGCAGAGCCGTCAAACTACTGGGTGGTTACATGACAGAAGATCCGCGAGTCGTTATGAATTCTGAAAGAGTATTAGATAGATTCCAAAGATCAGTAAGTTAAAAAAAAATAATAAACTAACTTGACCACCGCTTGGCGCAGTGGTTCGAAAGTAGGCCGCTCGGCTCACTACACCGGGTGGTTGCGGGTTCGATTCCCGTCAGGGTAAATTTCGGACATGGCTTTTCGTAATTTTCCCTGGTCTGGGTGTCACTGGGATCGCCCCCAGTCCATTGTACGGTACCCATAGTACAAGCGGTGCTTAGTTTGGGACCATACAGTTCATGTGTTCGTCTGGCGATATTTATTTATTTAACTTTCACCCTCGTCTGCACTGACCCAACATTACGATATAATATGTTGTACGAGTAGACGTCAGTTTGCAACCGATATGTGTCAACCGCTCGACCTTGTAAAAGGTCTACAACATTTGTTGTTGTCTAACAGTACCTGATAGACAACCTGTGCGGCACGATAGCCAGCAGCAACTACGGCCCGCTGCTGCTGTCGCACATCTCCCCGGAGCCCTTCCGCTCCGCCTACTCGGGCGCCGCGCTCAAGCCCTACATCCGCCGCGACACGGACGCCGCCCCCGCCTGGCTTACACTCACCGATGAGCTGCTGAGGAGGACCCACAGGTTCACAAACAACTCCAGTACCTATTCAAGCTATAACTCAACAATTTTGGTTAAATCTATCGTACAAAACATATTAAACTCAACAAAAATAAATTATGATAAAAAATTACATATTCCATATGGTCCCGCAAAGGTGGGCAAAAGCTGCCACAATTTGGGTTCCAGAATATGGCTGCCGCAGCCAGGGTAGACCCAGGAAAAGATGGCGGGAAGATTTGGTCACCATTGCGGGAAATACGTCCACTAAAAAATGTCATTGAAAATTAAAGCACAAACATTAAAGTTTGAGATCGCAATCCCGATAGACAACCAGGCCTCCAGCTAGAAGCCTGTGCTTTACACCTCGGAGATCAATGTTTGGGATATAAAGCCGAACCAACTCGCTCCATCTTCACCTCACTGCATAGTGTGTACTCACCAGACACATAAAAGACTACTCGCCGCCGGCGCGCGCGACCATCGACTACTCGTACGTGCGGCCGCAGCACATCGCCGCCGTCAACAGCCTCTGCGCGCAGTTCTTCTGGCCGGGGATCGACCGTGAGCACCTTCCTCCTAACTCTACTGACCGCGCTCGCGCTGCCACAGGCTAAGCCAACGCGGAGTCGGACGGCACTAAACTAGCCGCGAGACTTAACGAGGGAGCTATCCCCATGTGGAACGCCTCCCGGCGGCAAGTGAGCGTCAGCCCAGACGAACTGAATTAATGACTGGCGTTGGCCTATATTCGCGGTCCACAGAATCGGTAAGAAACCAAAAATGTGTAAAAATGTTTCGTCAGTCAGTGAAATCAAGTGGTAAGGCGTGATTTCACTGTACCTATCAACATTTCCAAGTGTTTTTTATAACTTAGGCAGTGATAGCTGATTCGTAAAGCACGCGTCTTGCAGGCACCCGGTTTCGGGTTCAAAACCCAGTGGTGCAAGCCGGGGCACCACTGGGTTTTTTTAAATTTATGTGCGAATCATAATTTCATTAGGATTATCACACGCTTACGGTGAAGGAAAACATCGTGAGGAAACCTGCATGTCTTAGAAAAATCTGATCAATTTTCGAAAAAACATGTTAAACCCGCCAACCCGCACTGGGCCAGTTTGGTGGATTACGGTCTGAATCCCTCTCGTAGCGTGGAGAGGCTCATGCCCAGGAGTGAAGTAAAATTATTATAATTATTGTATATGACAGTTACGGAAGCACTCCAGTACCCGGAGTTCAGCTGCGTAGTAACGTACAAACGGCTGGTGGTTGGCTGCGCCTTCCTGGTGCCGGACGTGCGGCTGGGCGAGGCCTACATCTCCTTCGTGCTCACGCGCCCCGAGTGGCGCGGCGCCGGGCTCGCCACCTTCATGCTCTACCATCTCCTGCAGGTCGGGCCAACGGACCAGACATCCCAAGGACAGGGAAAAAGCTATACAATAAAGCGGGCAGCCTATTTCTCCGTATACCTCTGATCTCTATTCCTGATTCAAATCGTTTATTTTGTTTAGGCCTACAGGGGCACTTACAAATTGACAATTTTTTTTTTCTTATATCTACAACCGAATTGGAATGCGACCTCGACTGAGAAGATCCGGCAAGAAACTCAGCGGGCTTGTCTTTTTACATTTTGTTATATTTCTGGTTTTTTTTTTATTGCCAGTTGCTTATAATATCCTACTAATATTATAAATGCGAAAGTTTGTGAGTGTGGATGTATGTTTGTTACTCTTTCACGCAAAAACTACTAAACGGATTTGGATGAAATTTGGAACACAGATAGTTAATAACCTGGATTAACACATAGAATACTTTACTTAAGTCTACGCGGACGAAGTCGCGGGCAAAAACTAGTAGTTAATAATTACAAAGTACAATTGATGCGCATAAGATCACGTTTGGAATAATTCCCATTACTAAATACTGGCCTCCCCTCAGTGTGATTACCCTGTTTGTTATGCATGAAAATAAATGGTCATAAATGTTAATTGTTGGTTACTGGACGGCTTTCTATTGATAAACTACATCATGATCTACAATATTAAGGCTTATAATATGTGCTTCATATTTGAATAATAATTAAATAATAATTGTATTTATTTGTAGACCTGTACTGGCAAAGACGTGACGCTACACGTGTCGCCGACAAATCCAGCCATATTTCTGTATCAGAAGTTTGGTTTCAAAGTGAGTAACTCTTGTAATCTCTAACATTATTAAGAATAACCAATGCTACATCTTTCGCACATGAGGGAATTGGGTAAAGTAAAAAATGTATTAACCTTACATTTTATTTAGTGGTATTGGTAGTGGTGGTTTAGTTATAAAACCCTCATACAACAGGTAGTCGTAAATCTTCCTTGTTTTATTAACATCGATTTTGACTATCCTCCTTGCATCCAGCAAACGAAGGAATCCAATCTTACTGTTCTGAGTTATTAACTGCTGCTTAATCTCTAAGTAATTCTCGGGGAGCAGTCTTAGATTGGAGCACAAAACTTTCTCAGTGTCTGTGAGACGGTTAAACCCTGGTAGGTCAATAATTTCCAGAGGCATTGATGTTCTTTTGTACTTGAGTAGCTGATTGTTTTTTCCGAACAGCTGCACATTCTTTATAGGAGACTGGCTGTCAAACTTCTTTGACATCATACTCGTAGCAAATTTCTGCTCCTTCACAGCCAAGTCATTCTCTTTCTTCAACTGCTTGTACAACTTGGCTGCATATATAGTCTTTATACCACATCTTCGGTACTCAGATAACCTCGAGATCCTTTGAATCAACTCCTGTTCCAGGCTCATGCCCTCCATGAAAGCATCAAACTGCATACCTGTCATAAACTGCATGAATGAAAGCAACCTCTCGCATTTCTGTCTGGTCAAAGTTAACTCAAACTGCTGTAGCCATGAGATTAATTTGTTTGGCATGATAAGACCATGATTCTGAATTATCTTGTACCGTCTCCGCCTCTCTCTCAGTCTTGTATTCAGTGCACTAACTAAAGCAACTTTCAATGAGTCCATGCATTCGTCATCATCATCATCATCATCAGAATAACTGTCTTCAATGTTGAAAATACTTTCTGCATTGTGATCGTAGCCGAGTTCAAACTCGGCCCTGTATGCATTATAACCGGCCAAGTGTTGATCACCAACATTGTTCCTAGGTGGGTTTGTGCATATTTCTGTACTGTACAAATATGGAATAACAGGTTTCGGGAACAACGACTGTTCTGTCTCCGGCAGTAACTTGAGTTCCTTGTACTGTACATTCTCAATGTAATATTTTTTGTAATGCTCCTGACATTCTAGTTTAGTTCGTGTGTGAACACTCTTAGATATTTCCTCCCAGTTGCCGTAGCCGTACGTCGATAAAGCGGATAGCAACTTGCATTCTTCTTTCGCCGACCAATTACAATTGTCGAAAAGTGGAAAATCGTTCCTTCTCACCGCGTATTTGTGGTCATTTTTGTGTAAGCCCACTTCCTGGCCGGACGCGAAGCAGGCCGTGCACAAGTTTGTGTCACATTCGACACATTCAATGAAAGGTTCGTGGGCCACCTCGCTGCAGAAATTACATTTAGTCTGAAGTATATCATTGGACATTGTTCGCAGGTCGAGGAACTGGTGCAAGACTTCTACGAGAAGTACTACGACATAGACTACAAGGGATGCCGGCACGCACTATTTTTGAGACTTGTTAGATAAATTTATGTTAAAAACAATCTTATTTATTTATTTCAATATAAAAACGAGATACAAACAAACCGACGGACGACAACTCCTTGTTTTGCTGATTTGACATTGACAAATGACAGCTGGTTAGCACAACAGGGACATGGAACTAGAAATGACTAGAATCACGTAGTAGGTATTTAGAAGTCTGTGCTAGAATCTAATAACATACCCTAGAATTTTATATATACAGCATTGTACATATATATTAGTGATGTAACGAATATTCGCATTCGCATTCGCGAATATTCGCATATTTTTTGACATTCGCATTCGCATTCGCAAGAATCTATGCGAATGTTTGGCGAATGTTTTTGAAAAACAAAAAGGACATTATCTATAGACGATAGTGGAATGATAACAATTAGTAAGAATTATATATTATTTAAACAAACTTCCTCATAGGTTGGTCCTTATTGCACCGCTTTTAGGTTCATAAAGCAGCTTATTACGCACTATGGACTTTACATTTTTTAAATCTTAGTATAAAGAGTTATCCTAAAAATAGTAAACATTTAAAACAATAAATAAACGATGTTTATTAAAATAATATACATAAATACATTAACTATTTAAATAAATT
The DNA here is from genome assembly GCA_905147325.1 of Notodonta dromedarius. NCBI lineage: Eukaryota > Metazoa > Arthropoda > Insecta > Lepidoptera > Notodontidae > Notodonta > Notodonta dromedarius. The sequence goes on from LR990162.1 coordinate 13,282,046, forward strand.
TCTTACACATTCAATTTCATTGTAAATAAAACATATTATGATAAACATTCTACTTTTGGATACTACGGAACTCAGAAAAAAAAGTGATGTTTTTTTTATTGATATGAAACATCGAATACGGTGGCTCACGTAACCTATTAATTTCTGCGAAATTAATTAACTATTAGTCACCTTTTTAAATAAAATAGTAAGAAATTCTGTTACAAAATTTATCATAGACATCTTCAGCAAAAGTGACATAAACTTTTATTTTCTTTTTGGACTGATGAAAATTTGAAATTAAGTTGTGATTAGACTCGGTGCACAATCAGTGGTGCGTGGTTTGAGACTTAATTTAGATTTTTTTTAATTACTTATATTGATTTTAAATAACTATTTATTTCCTATAATAAACCATTTATAATGTGGTTCTAATTTAAAGATTGAATCTTGCTACTTAAGTAAAAAAGGCCACAATGAAGCTCAATATTTCGTAAACGGAAATTAATATTGAAAAACTGTCAAAGAAACCTTCAAATAATTTTAAAATACTACTGAACAATACCTCAATCGAGGGGGTGTGTAAACATTTTTTTTACTCCCCTCTGGAGGGTTACGGGAGGTACAATTGAATAACTTTGCTTTCAAAACAGTTTTTTAGTGGTACATAAACTCAATTTTTTGGCTAGTTGGCAGTATTTTAGCGCTAATAGTCTATGTATAAAATTACTGTGATTGCAGACGGACGTGCCAATACTATAAGGGTTCCGGCAATTCTCTAGGTCTTAAAAAAATCGTGAATAGTGTCTTTTTTTCAATTAAGATTGCATTATTCTAAATATTTTCTATTCGCAAGTAAGTTGTAAAATGTCCTATGAAATGCTTGAGCATTGTTAATTACACACCTTGGCTCCATCACAGCACAGCCCTCGTGTTATTCTCTGGCTGCAAACCAGCCTCGATCGTAACATAGCTCATAATAAATAATAATAATAACGAATAACTTGCACATAATGCAATTAAATACTTATATTTTAATTAAAAAAAAATGTAGCTGTCTTGAGGTCGGTAACTAAATTATAAATAGGATCTTTCTCTATTGCTCTTGTTACTCTAAATAAAACATTAACTCAATAAATTTTAATATAAAATAATTTTGGTTAGTGAAATAATACTAAACTACCCTCAAATCAAAACAAAGCTCTTCGAATTAACTTTATGTGACTAACTTCGTTCTTTCAACCTATGGGTTCGGGTATGTTCGGCCGACACGAAGTTTCAATCCAGTCTAAAATTTTGCGCGCTCTTCATTAACCTCCGAGAAATAGGCGTGTTATAAGTTTAACATGTGTATTTGTGTGTCTGTCTGTGGCATCGTAGGGCCCAAACAAATGACCCGATTTTAATTTTGTTTATTTTTTAGTAAGGTGTTCTGATCGAGAGTTTTCTTAGCTATGTTTCACGAAAATCAATTCAACCGTTTGAAAATTATCAGCTCTTTTGTAATATAAAAAGTCGTTGATTTTTTTTTTTTTATTATTTTTTATATTGAAGTTTTTTAATTTTCAATTTAGGGTTTCTTATTTGAAAGTCAACATTCGCATTCGCATTCGCATTCGCGAATGTTGAAGCCAAATATTCGCATTCGCATTCGCATTCGCGAATGTCAAAAATCCAACATTCGTTACATCACTAATATATATGTACAATGCTTTGAAGCAAAGAAATATGACGGGATATAGGTCTTATAAGTACCGTGCGCTAACCAATTGCGCCACTGGAGCAACGGGATATAGGTCAAAACTTGGCTTCACAGTATTTTTAAATCTGTGGGTCTGACACTTTACAGATTTGATGACTTTGACAAAACAGCAGCTGCTGATTAAACTGCAATGCATTTTCAATCTTATGCCTTGGGATTGAAGTATATCTTGGAAACACCTGGTTATTAAATACCACAATCGTTACATAGAAAACTAAACTAGTAAATAATTACTTTGTAACCCGGTAAGAGATAGCAATATAACTTGAAGCAACGAGCAATAATATAACACACTCTTAGAAGTATGTCGGCCACAGGCCCATCCTTCTAATATTATAAATGCGAAAGTTTGTGAGTGTGAATGTATGTATGTATGTTTGTTACTCCTTCACGCAAAAACTACTGAACGGATTTGGATGAAATTTGGAACACAGATAGATTATAACCGGGATTAACATATAGGATACTTTTTAACCCAATAATCCAATACTACGCGGATGAAGTCGCGGGGCACAGCTATATTTAATAAATCTATCTCAAACCGAAGCTATCAAATACGCATTTACACATGTCATTAAGTACTGAGTTGACTTAAGAATTACATTTCCAAGATCGCTCTCAGACTTAAGATCGATTTATTAATATGAGCCTGTGATAGAACACTACAAAGCAATATAGTAATCCATGCTACAAAGACAATAAAATAAATATCATTATAGTATACTTAATAAATCGTTCTAAAATCTGAGTGAGAGTGATCTTGAGTAACCGTTTGACATTTGGTACTGGTATGACATAAGAATGACATTTACAAGATCTCCCTCAGACTTGAGATCGATTTATTAATACAGGGCTACAGGCCATAAGATAACTATGACTCCAGAATCCAGTCATCTGTTTCATTAAAGCATGGAACTAACTACGTACAACGTGTAAACATCAATAAATATCACACAAACACAAATATATTTTTTTTGTTGCTTGTCATCTTGTCTTGTAGTGAGTGATTATAGCATTGTGAAGAGGGGCTGGCCTACATGTATGAAATATTTATTTATAACTAGCTGTGCCCCGCGACTTCATCCGCGTAGTATTGGATTATTGGGTTAAAAAGTATCCTATATGTTAATCCCGGTTATAATCTATCTGTGCTCCAAATTTCATCCAAATCCGTTCAGTAGTTTTTGCGTGAAGGAGTAACAAACATACATACATACATACATACATCCACACTCACAAACTTTCGCATTTATAATATTAGTAGGATAACTAAGTAGTATAACTACGCATAAAACAGAATAGATTAGAATGGCGGTCTCTTACAATATGTTCCAAAATCCTAACCATGTAATAGATCTACTATTACTTATATTACACTTCGATAATAGGTGGATGATTAGTTATTTAGTTTAGTAAGAGTTTAGCATTATACATTATTTAGTTTTAGTTTGAAGAAAGAAGCTGGTTTGAATTCATTCTATCAGTTTCACAGACTTCTAAATACTAAAATAAAACAACCATATGAGAACAAACCACATGCGCTCAACAAAGCATGTGCATAGAGAACGTACTATAATCCCAATCAGTAACCCGAATGACGTAAACCTATTGTGTTTCTGAACTATCAAATTTATATTCATCTCTTTCTAACATGAGCGAATTTGCCTTTAACGTGTAATGTTTTATCTCGTTTTAACCGTGGGTGAAGGCCCTAGAACGTTCTAGACGTTTTATTGTATATATTTTGGCGCGACAGAGGCGCTGCGTTTCATTCAATACTGAATTTCTGCTGTGAAGTGTTGAGAAGTGTAGTGTGTTAGTGAATAATTTTAACAATTTCGCCTTTTTTCTACCAATTGGATTATTCATTGATTTTCTGTTTACTAGGTAAGTACTCAATTTATATGAAAATTGAATTTTTTATACAAAAAATATGTATTTTGTGTGTGATAATAGGACAAATCCTAAATTTGTGTTATGCGGATCATCGTTCTACATCACCAAAAAAGGTATCGGGCGCGAATACTAATGGAATCATTTATTTTTGTTCTAGGATAAGTATTCACAATGGGTAAAGATTACTATAAAATATTGGGAATAGCAAAAGGCGCGTCTGATGACGACATAAAGAAGGCATACCGTAAGCTGGCGCTGAAGTACCATCCGGACAAGAATAAAGCGCCCGGCGCCGAGGAAAGGTTCAAGGAGGTGGCGGAAGCCTACGAAGTGTTGTCTGACAAGAAGAAGCGTGAAATCTACGATACTCATGGCGAGGAAGGCCTGAAGGGTGGAATGGGAAGTCACAACGGACCCGGTGGCGGCCAGTCGTACTCGTACACGTTCCACGGTGACCCAAGGGCGACGTTCGCACAGTTCTTCGGGTCTGCGAGCCCGTTCCAAGCTTTCTTCGACCTGAACGGCGGAACAGGCGGCACGACTATGTTCTTCGATCGGGACATGGATGTAGACATGGATCCGTTTGCCAACATGGGCATGGGGCAGGCGCGGCCGGGCGGGCCCGGCGGCGCCTTCCGCAGCCACAGCTTCAACTTCCACGGGTCGCCGAGCAGGAAGGAGAAGACCCAGGACCCACCGATCGAGCACGACCTGTACGTGTCGCTGGAAGACATCGCTCGCGGGTGCGTCAAGAAGATGAAGATCTCGCGGCGCGTGCTGCAGCCTGACGGCACTTCAAAGAAGGAGGACAAAGTTCTGACCATCCATGTGAAGCCTGGCTGGAAAGCGGGCACCAAGATCACATTCCAGAAGGAGGGCGACCAGGGCCGCAACAAGATCCCCGCCGACATCGTGTTCATCATCAGGGACAAGCCACACCCACAGTTCAAGAGAGAAGGCAGTGACATTAGATACACTGCTAAAGTCTCACTCAAACAAGTATGTACCTACATTTATTTACATCTGTTTACAATTATTACTTATTGTTTTGTTTGTTTACAACACTTATCTGATAAATACAATTCTGGAATGATCCATAGGTTCTTTGGGTTATTTCTTCTAGTAACAAAAAATATGTTGCTTTTAATAAGTCACATCTTATGAATGGAGCTGCATTCATAACACATTGCTGACTTAAAAACTTCACCCAATAAGGACAATATTATTTTCAATAAGTTTACCCTGTCCATATTTGGATGGGTCTGTATTATTATGACTGTAATGTATGGAAAAATAATATATAAATGCTGTTAACCCAGTAATGGTGATATTGACACATAGAGATCATGAACCCCAGACATGGTAATTACCCTGACAGGATGTGACTCATTGATAACAACCTAACATTTATTCTCCATTGTTGCAGGCACTATGTGGCACTATCATCGAAGTACCAACTATGGCTGGTGAGAAGCTGACAGTGAACCTACAAGCTGAAGTTGTCAAACCACACACAGTGAAGAGGTTCCCTGGCTATGGCCTCCCCTTACCCAAGGAACCAACGAGGAAAGGTGACCTAATGGTTGCTTTCGACATTAAATTCCCTGATCGCCTATCATCCGGTGTGAAAGAAATCCTCATGGATACACTACCCAATTAAACAGACTGGAAATCTCATTAATACTGATTTTAAGTGTATAAGCGCTGGTTCTGACTTGCCTCGCTTGTTTATAAATTGGCATCTAGGAGAGTTTTACTGAAGGCTTTGGGTATAATATCTTTGTCAGACATGAGCGAGTATTTGGTACATACTAGTCTGCTAGATGTTGTTATTACCTTGTGAATTAAACCCCAATCTAGTTCCTAGTCAGGTCTGTCAGAACCTACTGGGTTATATGCTCAAAACCTAGTAATGGGACATTCCTACTAGCCTGTAGGAACTTACTCACTTATATTGCCTGAGTGTTAACATACTGTTATATGTGTGGCTAGCTGTTTAGTTTGATTGGGTAGTCTCCATGCGTTTTAGTATGGAGCACTGGAGTGGTTGTGACTGTATTTAATTAATTTTGGTTAAGTTGTAAATATTTTGTACTGTACATAGGTACTTGACGATAGACAACAATTGTAAGTTTTAGGTTTCGCAGGAAACTTTGAATTGGCAATTGCGATTGGTGTGTTCCCGAATCGTAGCTCTGTTATCCATAACACTGCTAGGTTTCGGAGCGAGGGTCGAATTTGGTGTAGAGAGAAGTGACATTTAACTTATCACTTATAATTGCTGTTAAAAATGACTAATAAACAAAACATATATTATTTAGTGGTTTGATTTTAACACTCCTAGAATTCTTCAAGACGTTATGTAACATATCAAATGTATGACTGCCCACGTGGAGTCTGCATACGAACACGAGTTTATACAATCACGTGCACAAACAACTGGTTACAAGTAGGTAGATTCTCACAAGATAACGATAACATTGATAGATATGGCACACCCGTACGAAACTAGAAATATTGACCACGCTACTGTAAACAAAGATTTCGGTAATTTAACTTTTTTGTTTCTTCCTCAATTTTACGAATTGTTTGAATCTATTGTGGGCTGGTTGCTTACATACATTCAACTTCATTGAAACAGCACACCCAGACAGGAAGATTATGTAATTAAAGTAGGTGGTATTCCTATATCCACGGTTATGACTGACTACACATTGTTTGCATTAATTAACGAGTAGGTAAGTAAGTATGAGGCATATTTTATTTCCGTGAAACTCGTGTAGGAAATCTGCCCCTTGAAACCATTCCAACGAATTGCACTTCACATAATAGGAAGGTACTCAGGTTACTTCCCGTGGATCTCCCCTTAGGCCTAGCTCGCGTTACATTTTTGACAATAATACGTTTTTAATAATAATAAATGTTTACCAATAAAATATAGTAGATAATAGACGCTCCGTTTTGGCAGATTTGTATGGAATTTTTGTGGAATATTAGTGTTCGGAACTTCGTTACTGGTGATTGTTACTAAATGAGTAAGGTGAGTTTGCACTGGTGAAACAAATTCAGGTACATCGATTTAGGTATGTTTTTGACTGCATACGATAGTCGATAGAGACGGCACATCAAAACGTTGTAAAATCGTTCAGGGGCTATGCTCAATCATTGAATGATGTGTTAACAGCTGTTCTCTGATACAACAGCAAACTGTTGACATGTGGCCACCACGACGGACCTTGATGAGCGGTGCGGCCATAAAAATAGCGATTACCGAATGCTAGGAGTGGCACAAAACAACACTACTAGGTACCTAGGAGATACCTACATCGTTTGTAATGAATGATTAGTGAATGACTGCAATGCAAAATTAGAATCAATGATAGCTACCTATCGGGCAATAACCTTTTGATTATTTATTTACCTACATTGGTTTATAGTAGATCCTACGTACCGGGTGTCCTACCTATACCTACTGCCCCCTATCCATCTTGTTTGACAATCTAGGTATTCATTAGTAGGCGGAACGGCACTATGATGCCTATCCCATTTTATCTTATTTATCCTATCCCTATTTATCTGGCCTTATCCATGTAATCCATGAAGTTCCGTGTTTCCGCTACACAGCCGGCTGTGTAGCGGAAACACGGAATGGCTGCAGCCATCTCTACGGTTTTCATGTCTGTACGCCTCGCGCGCGTGTCGGTCAGTGCGGAGGCCGCACCGTGACGTCACGGCGCAAAAATACGCGCGGCGCCGCGGCCGCCGCCGCCGGCGCCGGCGCCGCTCCCTTCCTGCATTTCTGGAGAAATGCAACATGATTATCTATGTTGTATACTACGATGTGGAGGATTATCATTACATAGGTATAAGGAACCTACCTATTCTATTGTTGGCCGAGCCGGTGGACAGCAGGTTTCACTCGCTTGATGATAACATAGTGTATTAGTAGTGTAGAGCGATAAGGGCCCACGTTTCGCAGTGTTGATGTAGGTAGGTAGGTAGACCTATCTGGAGCCCTAAGTGAAGCTGGCAGGGTCCCACCTACGTACGTAGGTACATATTTACTACGGCAGCGTATTTCGGAAAATCGATTTAAATTTTAATTTCTGCCATAGAAAGAGACGCCCACAGCGGTTTATTTATAGGCAGATGTTAGACATTGGTAGCAAAGTAAGGTTAAGAGCACCTACAACTGCTTCCATGAATAGAGACACGGCTTGTTACATAGGTAAGGTAGGTGTGTTAATGAAATGAACACCATTTTATGGTAGGACACCCGCCGAGCGAATTTGAATCTATATGCATGAGGTTAGGGTACCTTTGGTGGGTAAGTAGGTACAATAATGTACTGTGTCTAGCAGCAGGTAGGTATAGGTAAGTAGGTATAGCAATATCATGAAATATAAATAAATCACTTAGATATTACATATTTAGGTAAGTAGGTATAATTATGTTTCTTCTACTTATACCTCTATAGGTATTTGTAAATTGTCCTACTCAACAGATCTGCAAGGTGAGTTAAAGTCTGGTTTCATAAGAGCTGCCTCCAGAGGCTGCCCATTGAAACCATTTTCTCAACAATACGAAACGTGACTCGTGAGCCCTTGTGAGGTTGGCCCCAGTTGGTATTTCTCCATAAAGCATTAAGTATAATAAAATTGTATACCTACCTACTTGACGAACCATTCTTATTTGAGGTACTTACTTACCTACTTAGGTACCTATCTTGAGATGACAATTGAGGATTTCAGTCGGTAACCTACCGGTAATCATAGACAATAAACGAAAGTACGCACACTGTCATTATTTTATAGGTACGTAGATCGTTGTCATGCGCATGTCATCGGCAGATTTTTTTTGTTTTTTTGATATGACAATACTTTGTTGGCCAGAGTGGCCATAACAACTTCACCCGGACAGAGGACGAGCGCAAGTGCGCTCCAGCCAGAGGGGCAGGGGGGCAGCTAGCTCAAGGGCGCCACAAGGGACACGACCTCGGCTTGGGCCGCTGCCAGAAGAGGTGGCGAGGGTAAATCTACCACCGGATCGGAACGTGACCTCAACTGAGAACATCCGGCAAGAAACTCAGCGGGCTTGTCGGGTGCCAAGGTGCGTCTAGGTAAGTAGACGCACCTTCTAGCGGAAGCGGGGGTACGTCGACCTCGCCGTCGAGGTCGGTGTCTGGTGGGGAGTGTGCGTGTGTCGTTCTCTTCGACATCTGAGTCTAGGAGAGCGGTGAGTTTGTCGGGGGGGTCCAGCAACACATGCCGCGGCCTGCGGCGGCATGTATCTGGCGCGGGTGTAGGTGCATAATCGGCGGCGGCGACGATTAAGGGATTGGTGTGCTATCGGCAGATTTATGCACTTGTCAGCCAATTTTGAATATGGAACACCAGCAATACCAGCATCTTCCGTTCTCGCGCCGCGCCGTGCTGCGGCTCGCGCAAACAGCGCCAGCCAGTGTCACGCTTCCTTTATCAAAGGTGTCACGTCACGACATCGAGGTGTTTGTTTAACATCTGATATTCTCGCATACCTACCTACTTGTTGTGTCAATGTCGTCTGAGGATTTAGGCAATTGATCTCGGAGTGTCTGTTTCGGTGAGTAGGTACCTAGGTAATATCCAAATAAATAAATAAATCTGCTGCCCAAAACATTCTAACTGCAAACAAATCCACAAACAATCAAAACATTGGATACTGAAAGGGTAGCCAAGAAATTTGTCCAGAAATACATTGAGGTTATCGCGTCATTTTGTTTATTTTGAGTCAGGACTGAGGACTCGTCTATGCGACATGGTTCAGGCAGGGGGTAATGCTCTCCATCATTTGAAGTTTGGTGAATGGTCAGACGAGGGCGGTGCAGGGAGTTTGGTAAGTAGGTAAACCTCTTAGTTTGTGTTACCTAATGTGGAATGCTTAGTCTCCGTACCTACCAGTACAAATAGACATGTCTAAAGCGTAAGTACTTACGGCTTAAGACCGCTCTCAGACTTTAGATCGATTTATTATTTCAGGTAAGTACTTAAGTGTCCAGATTTTTGACCATATTATATGTAGTAGGTACCTAGGTATCTCGAGGCTGGCTTTTCTAAATAAGGAGATAGCAACCCTATGTCAAAACTGAATACTTACCTATGTATATGAGTGAGTTAGAGTTGTGTGACAGTCGTATAGGTATTTGCCAAAAAAACCGTTTTGGCTATTGACGAGAGTACAGTCCGTTGCTCCCTACGTCATAGCGCCGTCCCGTATAGGTACCTATCTACCTACTTATTTAGTTTTAGATCTAGACCTGACGAAAACCGGAAACAATGTGTGTAGACTAGGTACCGATTACTTATTTGTTTGCACGTTTCGGGGTCACGCTAAAACGTGTAACTACCTACATAGGTAAGTACCATCGTACGGGATTTTTATCACCTTAATCACATTGCCAAATATTTAAACACACTTTTAAGTAATTTGCTAGACTTCTTATCATAGTGTAGTGCAGCAGCCACGATGTTTGGTGCGCTGGATGTTTTACAATCTGTGGCCTTTCACATTTCAAATTGAAAGTCCTCAACACTCATAAATCTAACTAAGTAGGTACCTAGGTATCAATACCTTATTAACTGTGAGAGACTACCTTTTTTATTTTAAAGAGCCTCCATTTTAGTTTTCCAAAGCGGAAGGTCACATTTAAATGTTATTAGGTAAATGTGTTTGTTAAGTACTTGAAAATGGTCACTAACCTACCTGCCTTACCTACCTATTAAACTGGGTGGATCATAGATATTGGTAAGTATAGGTACTTACCTACCAATATCTAGAAATTTCTAACGTCTTTGGGGTGGGCCATATTTTTAAAGAATGAAGAAGAATTACCATAGACTATAGCTAGACTATAGCTTACGAGAGACAGCGCTCGCGTAAGCAGTTAGTTCTCCTAAAATATACTTACCTATAAGTACCTACTTACCTTGTACAGTATGTCCCTAATATCTCATGTATTGAAGAATACCTATCTATTTTTATGAGAAGGGCACAAATATAGTTATTCCATGACCTTTGCCTAACTGACGTCATCGCCGCGCCGCCGCTACTTTCGTCACATCACAACACAACTCACACAGTAGGTAGGTAGTACTTTCGTCCATCAAGTGTTATTCAATGCATTTCTTTTAGAACCCAGCTAAGTCATTGTCCCCTTGTCTGTTTACTGAAAGCGCAACTCAATTTATTTTTAAGACTTTATTTTTTCTTTTCTGCTAGCCTTAGTAGATAGATAGGTATTAGGTACCTATCTATCTACCAACCTATGCAATGAAAACAAAGCGTTCTGTAATGCATAGGATATCCACATTTAAATTCTTATCTGTTAACTCGTTTAAACAGACTGTAATTGCATCGTATTTATTTAGTAGCCCCGCAATGTTTTGATGCGTGACATAAGGATTTTTATTCACGAAAAAAGTACCTATTTTAAGTACCAGATCTTTATTGCATTCAGTTTCATAATTATGTCTTAATATTACAATAATCAATGACATCGATAATTTATTGTAGATTACTCATAATTATTCATTTATTTACTTACTCATTTATTATCAGTTAGGTACTTATATTCAGTTAGGTTAGTTAGGTAGTTAGGTTATTCACCAAACAGCTGACAAGGTTACACTCATAAATAATAATATCTACCTACATACATTGCGCTGCGGACGGCGCGCGGCGCTCAAAATTTAAGCGCCGGCTGTTTCAAGATTTTATCGCCATTGGTTTGGTTAGATAGGTAGGCCTTGCCAGCGCAACACTCGTCGAACCATCTCGTGAAGTTCCTCGAGTTTCAACGTGTGGAGAAATTGTTCTGGCATCTCCTGTCTCCAGACTAGGTACCTCCTACACTCCTAGGTACTTGGTAAATTTCGCGAGGAGCTCAGTCGTCGCATAGACTAAATCATGTGGGGGCCTCATTACGTTAAGATACCAGAAAGGTGTAGCTACTTACCTAAATAGTGCTGCTGTACTGGATATCCATACCTTATCTCCAAAAAATAAATTAAAACCGCACTAAGTACCTGCCTATAAGAACAAGGTTTGCTGTTTTCGATACCTAGGTAATGGAAATAGTACCTAGGTACCTATACCTTTAGAGAATCGTATTTGTTAATGGGTACTGGGTACAATAAAAATGTGGATGCCACACGTATTAAAATTACATTTTAAATAGATAGGTATTCTTATCTTAGGCTCGTATTAATAAATCTTAGGAAGCGATCTTGGAAATGTCATTCCTATGTCATACCTACCAGTACAAAAGAGAACTCAATACCGCACTCTCAGACTTGAGACCGATTTATTAACATGAAGTTCAGTTTGTTGCACTTTTGATACACACTAATAAGACATAGGTAAGTGCATAACGGTATCACCCAGATAGATAGAACAGTCGAGGCGAACGAACGAACCGAACACACCCGATTGGTCTCGAGTGTTCGTGTGGAAGAGTGAAACGAGGAGACGGCGCGCGGCCGGTGTTGTCAGCCTCGTGTAATCATTTCCACGGAACATGATTGATTGTGTTGTTGTTGGTGTCTATGTCTAAAGTGCGGTCGCGGAGCACGAAGAATTTCGTACAATGACCTCTTTGCCTACTGACAGCGGTCACAAACATTTTTGCATCAAGTGCGGTTTACATGAAATATTTCAAGTGGAAAAAATATACTTACTAGCTAATAGCTAGCACTCAGGTAAAAGGTTTACAATCCCCGAGGACGGCGGTCACGGCAACTGTATGAGCGAAACGTATTAGATTTACGCGGGAGTGACAGAGACAGGTAATAACAGGTTAATGAACGAAATTCTTCCTGCTCCGCGACCGCACTTTAGCATGGTAAACAAATTACGAAATTTTATAACCAACTTACTAATCTATTGAAAATGAATATTAAAAAAGTTATGAAGTATGTATATTACTGAGTCTGTATCTATGTTACTTAGATTTTTACGGCTAGAGATTAGCGGGTTATTCCTACGGTGGTAGAGTCAAGATAGAGTTAATTGACTGAAGCATACCTATAAAGTAGGTACGGGCGGGCTTGACCGGGGTGGTACCACTCGTCATAGAAGATCAACGTAAAGTAGATAGGTATTTAAATATGCGTTTCATACGATGAAAGAGAATTAGGTACTTATCTTAAATTAGATATAATATTATTTTAATATCACAACCTTTAGAGACTGTTAATAATGAATAATGCATTCAAAAAACTTCCCACAAAGCGAGGGAATACTCTCGAGGAGTGCCCACTGCCCACACAGCAATAATCCGCACACGTGCTTGTATCGTTCACGTGTTCGCGAAACGTGACGAGTGACCCGCTCACGCTAGAGCGGCTCTGCGCTTTCGCAGATACTTCGCGCAACACGCCCAAATTAAATACACCCACCGAGAAATGAATTCACTTTAAGCTAACTACCATCGTTTTTTCGTAGGGTTTTAGCTAGTACAGTATTAAATTTTATCAAAGTAGCCGTATCTACTTTCACGGGTGTTTTCAAACAAATTATGTTGTTCTCCCATTATGGTCGCTTATTAATAAATAAAAATAAAACTAAAAAATTATAAGCTAAAGTTGGTATACCTACCTCTCTCATGATGACGTAGGCCCATTTAGAAATAAATCAATTTCAAATTTGTGAGCGGTCTTGAGTACGCTTTTGACATGTAATTTTGTAATTTAATACGGGCCTATGTGTATTAAAATGACGTGTCCATGATTAAATAAAAAAAAACGTTAAACTCACTCAATATTAACGTGGTAGGGGTACGTATAAACATTTTTCTATCGCAGAGAATACCTACGTAACTACCTAGTTACCTACGTAGCGCGTAGGTACCTAACCATTGATTTTCTTGCAGATCTTCTCAGTGGAAGAGGCATTACAAACCGGTGATAAATTCTGGTTCAGACTTTTTATAAGTGCTTTGTAAGAAAATAATTTGTATGGTCTTTGTTTAGAAGCCTACATGAATAAAAATTGTATGAGTATTATATTTATTTTCTAGGGTGTTCTTTTACAACGAGGCTCCTTTACACGGCTTGCGCTAGGAGTTGGGTAGGTATATATTATGGCCCAAATCGTCACACTTGAAAAGTTCTCTAAAAATCAACTAGATGGCGTAAGTGAGTTATTTAGGTAAGTAGGTAATAAACTGGATGTGCGACATCAAGAAGCTTAAAATTTCGTGTATCCAAAACACTAGGAATACTAGGATCTTCGTTCCAGACGGGGGTCCCCGGACCGCATAAATTCTGTTTTGTCTTGATTTCAATTCAATATTGATATTCCAACAAACAATTCGGCGCGTATGTAATATACCTACGTTACACCTAGGTACCGACTTCATACCTAGGTACCTAGGTATGAAGTCTGTGACCTACAGATATAATGCATTAACTCTAAGAGTCAATTCAAAAAAAAAAATTGCTTTTCATTACTCATACTCTGAAAGTAGGTCTGAAGTTGCCTGAGGAGCGGGTTGAAAGTAATACTTTTCCGGCCCGGGAGAATCGCTTGCAACTGACAGCTGTCAAGTTATAAAAAAAAACTATTTCCATTTTCACATTTCTATGGAACCATGTTCAAACTTTTTCTACAGTCACTTAATTACAACACGATGTAAAATTGAAATAACATAAAGTTAAGTATTAATTCAAGAATATATATTTTTAAATGACTTATTTATACTTTAGTTTCAACAATTTCTTTAAAATAACATAGATTTGGGCAAAATATTTAAAGATGAAAATGAAAAATAATGGCTAAATAATGAAGTTGGCCGGCCAACAAAAAAAAAACAAAATAGGCGGCAATCCGATCTTTTTTTTTTCGAGTTGTAGAGTATTGTTTATACTTCCTTGTATTATTTCTTTAGCCAATTCCTGTTTTTATTTTTACTTTCCTTGTATTCGTAATGAAAAGCACAGTGTTTACCTCGGGTGAAAGACTTATTTTGTCCCTCGAACTATTAGCGCCCTCGCTACGCTCGGGCGCCAAACCCCGTCTCGGGACTAAATAAGTCACTTTCACCACTCGTGTAACAATGTACTATTTATTGCCAAACAAAATGCACATCCCTACATTCCATACGACAGGCGCCAACTTAATTATCGTTAATCTATTGCTTACATCATCAATTTTTATCTTTATTAAAGACAGATATAAGTCTATGGTACCTAATAAGCTAGCCATCGAAATAAAGTACTATACTATAAAGGTACGTCAGCTAGCTATTTTATGCGTAGGATGGCTGTATGACATAATGTTGTCTAGCGAGTGCCAATCGTTTGTTTGTAGTATTTTCGACTATGAGCGTCAAAGATAATTGACTCAAAAGACGTGACTTGAAAACTTATCCAGGAGATAGTGTTGGTAGAGTTAGCTATGCAAGTAGTGATGTGCCGTTCTCGAGAATATTTCAAATTTAATAGCTCATGCAAGATGTACTTACCTACATTTCTCTAGCCATAGGCGGACAGTGATCCGACCTTTTTCCAACACATCGCCCAATAGTTACTTACTTGAATGCAAAACTGAAAAGAAAGATGGGAGGTCTTCAACGGCCAAGTGGGACTTGAGTATCCTGCGAGTAGACTACCTTGAACCATAACATCATAAAAAGCCTTAAGGCTCAAGATTTTAGTCTTTGTAACCCGACATAGTGCCCGGCGGCGGCGGCCCTCATAGTATTAGGTTATCTAGGTTGCATGGCGTAACCATTCGTCGCGCCCAGCTGCGAACAACAGATGGGCAGAGCAGCCTTAACCGGCCTGACGTTTTACAAATAGGTACATACCTAGTCGTCATGAAATATAGGTCAAGCAAGTAAAGCTAGTTTGTTTTTGCTTAGATTTTTAAAAATTGTAAGTTTCAGCCCAGAAACTAGGGTAGGACCTAATAATGACGCCTGTAAGCAATTACATGTGACGTTGTTAAAGTTCATGTCACAAACAATGTGTTTCCTGATTTCTTTTCCTCGTGCATGATTCAGAAACGTGAACTAATGAGGAAGCCTTTTTACGCATGTCGCGCCTTTCCCTCGGATCAGATAATTTGAGTAAATAAGTAGGTACCCATGTTTCATTATGTTTAATGAACATGCCGAAAATATCAATTTATCTTCGACAGTCAGCGGTTCAAAAGGTAGGTAACAGGAATGAGTAATAAATAAGTAGGTACCTTCTTTCTTATCTCCTTACAAGGGAAAAATAAACTTGGTACCTACCTAATAGGATTGTTTATCGCCATAAAATATTACTAAATTTACTTATATTTTTGCATTTTAGTAGTATTTATTATTTTTAAAGTGCTCCTTGCCAGCTGACAGTGCTGACCTGCCTTTACCTCGAATAAGTAGCGATCTAAGGCCCCTATTAATAAATCAATCTCATGTCTGAGAGAGATCTTGAGTACGCTTTTGTCTTGAAATTCTGTACTGGTATGAGTGACATAAGAATTACATTTCCAAGACCACTTTCAGACTTGAGATAGATTTTTTAATACGGGCCTTATAACACCTACCTTGTACCAATCTTTGATCGCATTTCCGCATTTCTGTATTTCAGTAGCTATACCTACCTATCTAATGATCTATGCGATTGGCTGACTTTTTGTTAATTGTTCATTTATAAGTGTACCTAGCTGGTACCTACCTACAAATAGGTAGGTATAAGGGTCTCACACATTCGCAAATCACAATGTATGCCAAGGATTCGAGCAGTACTAAGTGCTTGGCCAATTCATTATTTCCACCTATCTACCTTGTGTTTCCGTACAAGTCACAATTACTAACATCAACGTAAAAATATATATGATTGATATTCATGATCCTGATAACCTTTTTATCTTATCTTTTATTGCTACTTTTACTCGCCTATTGAGAAAATGTATTTTAAACACTGTGCTTTTACCATAATAAAAATGGACTGAAACTTTATTTATAACCGTGCTAATTAAGGACTCTGACCCCCATATCAGAGGTGAACGCGGCCGGGCCATAAAGGCCCGGATACAAAAAAAAAAAAAAAAAAAAAAAAAACCTTTTTATCTTTGGTGACTACAATCTCCCGGATGTTAACTGGACCTATAACAATTCCAACAAAGGAACTTTTACCTGTTCTGGGACCTCAACCTCATATACTCTTCTAAATAATTTTATGTCATTCCATAATGTGTTTCAACTTAATTCAATTCTCAATTCTAATAGCCGTATATTGGATCTCTTTATTTCCAAGAATTGCTGTACAGTGCTATCCCCTGCTACAGCATTACTAAATGTAGATACTCACCACCCACCTTTCCATGCAGTTGCACCCATTCTTAGTGACAAAGAAATTATGCAACGTAAAAATAATGTGCGATTTAATTTCCATAAGGCAAATTATGTCGAAATAAATGCTTCTTTATGCTGTATCGACTGGCAACAACTCATCGGCAATGTAAGTGCAGAATGTGCGCTGAGCATTTTCTACGAAAAGGTGTATGCCTTGATTAAAGATTACACTCCAACATCCAGACCTAGATCTAAAAACTTTCCGCTGTGGCTCTCCACTAAAGCCATAAAATTGATGAAGCTTAAATCAGCAGCGTGGACTAAATGGAAGAAATTTAAATACTATTCTGATTATCACATTTTTGCCTTGTATCGTGATCAGTTTAAAAACGAATGTGCTATGTGCTACCGTAAATATATAGACTCAGTTGAACACGGAATAAAAACTAATATGAAGTATTTTTGGTCCTACATAAAAAATCGTAAGGGCAGCTCTGGCATTCCATCAACAATACTTCATAATAGTTTATCCTCAAATACCCCCGAGGGCGTATGTAATTTATTTTCTTCGTTCTTCCAATCTGCTTTTGAACCAACATCATTAGACCCCGAACACTATACTCCCCCTGATGCCCTCTCAGATAGCTGTACCATTATCAGTACACTCTATATTAGTCTAATTAGAATACGTCAAGAACTTTTAAGGCTCGATTCCACAAAGGGCCCTGGCTCTGACGGCTTACCCGCACTGTTTTTTAAGAATACTGCGGAGCAAATCTCCTTTCCACTATATATTATCTTCAATAAATGTCTACACGAAGGAGTGTACCCCAAAATCTGGAAACAGGCTAATATCATACCTGTCCACAAAAGTGGCCCCAGAAATGATGTGAAAAATTACCGCCCTATATCTATCCTCCCTGCCCTGTCGAAGCTTTTTGAAAAACTCGTCCATAGTGAACTCTACCCTTATTTTCACAAAATTATTATACCTCAACAACATGGGTTTGTGAAAAACAGATCCACAGACACCAATCTTTTAGTCTTTACCAACTTCCTCTTCGAGCACATGGATCGACGTATACAAGTCGATGCTATTTATACAGATTTTCGAAAAGCCTTTGATAGGGTTGATCACGCGATTCTTCTAAACAAAATTTCCTTTAATGGAATTCGAGGTAGTCTTCTACGATGGTTTGTTTCATACGTAACAAATCGGTGTCAAAGAGTGGTTGTCAAGGGATATACCTCGCAATATGTAACAGTTTCCTCTGGCGTACCACAGGGTTCCATTCTTGGCCCACTACTCTTTATTATTTTTATCAACGATATTAATAGTTGCATTAATAACTCCCAAATTCTTTTGTATGCCGATGACCTCAAAATTTATAAACCTATACGGAGCCCCATCGATTGTGCACTCTTACAGAGCGATTTGGATAGGTTCTCAGAATATTGTATCACCAACAAGCTCTCTCTAAGCATACATAAATGCAACGCAATTAGTTTTACTAAAAACCACAAATTGTTTAAACAAGACTACCTATTATGCGGTAAACATTTAAATAACGTTGACTCAGTCCGAGACCTGGGGATACTCCTAGACAGTAAACTCCTACTGGATAAACATGTAGATAATATAGTAAACAAAGCTTATCAAATGTACGGCTTTGTTATGCGCTCCTCAAAGGATTTCAGAAAATCAGCTTCCCTTCTCTATCTTTACTTTGCACTTGTAAGATCACAGCTAGAATATGCGAGTGCTGTATGGGACCCTTTCTACAAAAAATATAAAGACCAAATAGAGATGGTACAAGTCAAGTTTCTAAAATCGATCCACTATAAACGCTACCACTGCCGCATGTCATACGGCCCCCTCTTAGACACTTATAAAATGATATCTCTTACTAATAGACGGATTCTGCTACAAACTATGGTTTTACATAAATTGTGTCACAACAAATTTGATTGCATTGATTTACATAATAAACTTTGTTTCTTTGTGCCAAGAACTGTTTATAAAAGACGGGTGCGCGATGGACAGTTGTTTGCTACGGGAGCATCTCGCACAAACTCGGGCCTTCGTGCACCTATTCATAGAATGTGTAAGATATTTAACCAAAAATTTCTTAATGTTGACATTTTTAACAGTAACTCTCTTCAATTTAAAAAGAACGTTAAAGAAATATTGGGAAACTCACTACTTTAATCTCATTTTTTGTTTTTACTTATTATTTTTGTGATTTTATTTCATAGTAAATTATAATGAAGCACGTCTCTGCTACAGTTACCACCTGTCTATATCTTATCTTTCTAGTAACATGAGGATAACGTAGTGGGTTGCACTTTTACTTATATATTATAATCTCCTACTGTTTGTTACAATGTACTGTGCAACTGTTTGTTATCCCTATATATATAAATAAATAAATAAATAAATAAACGTAGGTACAGTAACTCACTGGATATTGGCCAATTATGCGCCAAAGACAGGTGGACTCAAGGTCCTGGGAGATTCGGACGGGACACCAACAAGTCCTGACATCAGGCGGCCTCCAAAACCGGTACCAACTTAACTTACCGTTTACCAGCATCCGCGCGCTCTTACAGCCAGATAATAGAGTTTAATATTGCATGTTGAGTGATATTCTATGTGAATTTAAGTTGGCGTCAGAGCGTAAAGATTGTTGAGACCGCAAGGCCGTCGTCCTCCTACGGTCACCCTTATAACAATGCTAATATGAGGTGAGTCACGTTGGACCAGTGATGTGCTATAGTATAACAGACCATGTGAGAAGGTTTTGTTTGATATTTACAGTAAGTACTTAAGTAAGTAGTAAGTTATTTAGAATTCAAAAGAACTGTCCTATATCGTGCGGTTGTTGCTTTTCGTTCCTGGGATTATCAGGGGGCTTAGTCCGATAGGTATGTACCTACAACAGCATCAAATACTAATTGATAGATCAAAATCTTCTCATACATAGGTACATTTCACAGCAGCACTTTAGCGGAAAGGTACAGCTTTACTGGTCGATGTAGGTATGGAGACATTCGATCATTCGAGCGGGATTTGAATAAGTTGAAAACTCATATAGGTAGGTACTTACTAAACCAAACCCCAGAATAATACGAATTGCTAACAAACGAAGTCAAGACAACGCGGACAAGAATCTATTATTTTCTTTATAAGGGCAATAGGTAGATAGTTACTTGCATGTTCCATTTTTGAACCACGACCATAAAAACATATTTACTTTTTAATAGGGGCCTCATAAGTTTTTTATTGAAATCAGGAAGACTAATGATTTCAATTAATAAGTTACAATAAGTACTTACCCACTAATTTCTGTTAGCAGCATGAGCAAATGAAACAAGTAGGTATTTATACACTATAAATATTTGTTAGCAACACGAGATAATTGAAACAGGTACGTAACGTAATATCAGATATCCGTTCGCGTTCCGATACAGCTTTATATATTTAAAAAAACTGGTATGTAACAATGGTAATTTGAAGGTGCTCCCGTAGGCCTTAACAAATACTTAAACTTTCTACTTGGCTATCTATGTCTGATAAGTCACTGCGCTCTACATCTTCCAATGCATCTAACTCTTGTCTTGCATATTATGGTGTGCAGGAGAACACAATATGCAAGTCAACTGCTAAGTTATGCCCCTCACTACGGCACCGACCGGGATGTATTCATAGAACTTAACAACAAATCTACACGACATTTAGAATTACAATTTTTTATCGATTTTGAATAGTAGGTGGCTATAATAACCATCTGGTATTTTGATAGATACATTCATTTTATTTTGATTATTATCATTCGAGTTTTTATTAGATTCGTTTTATTGTCACAAAATGTAGCTTTACTAAGTAGGTAAGTATGTAAAAAACCGACCCACATTTATTAAGTAAGCACCTACCTAGTAAGTCCGATGTTACATTCGCAATATGTGGCCTGCCGTTGTTTATTTACAATGAATAGGTAGGTACTTTGAGCTTTAATTAAGAAATAAAATAATCAGATACTAAAAAATCTTGTGTAATTTATATTTCACATTTTAAATAAAAAAACCCATTTAAATACCTAATTAGGTACCTTCTAGTAGGGTGTTAAATTACTTAAATGGCTAGGTACGTAATTTTAGGTAGGTAGTTAGGTACTTAAGTGTTAAAGTACAGTACAATCATTACAATAATGTACACAAATCAAATACTAATTAGGAAACCTACTTACTTAGGAAATACGTTGACCATTAAATATGTAAAATGATACAATTTTCTTTTAACAGGTACTTACAAGGGTTATGACTTATTCTACCTGCCGACTTACCTGCTAACTAGAGCTGAGATTGCCATTGCAACGTGTAGATAGCAAAATAGGTACCCCTTATAATATAACATTACCGCAGGGTGTGTTATCCGCATTGCTGTATGAATATTCTCACACGGTAGGCGCTTCATCCGCAGTCATCGCGGTCTTTATTTTGCAACAACTGTGCGGCAAACGCGCCTGGCGTGTCGAGTCTAGTACAGTAGGTTTTTTCAAGCCTTTATTGGCTAGAGCGCCCGCAGGCGTGTGGTAAATACCTACTCCTGAAGCCTTGGTATTCCTCTACAAGTTCTAAACCATGGGGTTCTTCAAGAGGAAAGTTTACAGGCCGGCACCGCGTGTGGTGCCTTAAGTTGCGGATGTCCCTGGGCGAGACGTTACAACTACAACTTACCATCAAGTTGATCCACAGAGTAGGTACTTACTTTGTTTATAGTAGACCGTCCGCGTCCGCCAGAGTGCCTTCTTTGGCAATAAAAATAAAATAATAACATACATTTACGTATGTAAATATTTATTCAAATCTGCATAGGTACGATTTGGACAAAATAATTGGTAAAACATTTATTTTCTTATAGTTAAGTAAACTACTGACACATTTCAGTATGCGTTTGTACTTATTATACCTAAGTATTTAATTATAGTAGCAATCATTCGATGAATTGAGATAAATAATGTAGTCAGGCGTTTTGTTAGGAGGTACCTACCTACCTAACTATTTTTTGGTTCACATATTAAATTATGGATGGGTTTAAGAACAAGGTTGGTATGTACTTTCAATATACCTATGTATGTATTGTGTATCTATGAATATACTTAGTACCTACCTTATTAAATTAACTTAAACTGGTAGGTACCTATCTATCCTTAACATAATAATAAAGTGGCTTCTGTTATTATGAATTAATTATTTTAATATACCTATTTTAAGGCACTACACAATATTTTGGCTACTTTCTAATAATTATTTTCTCTAATGGCAAGAATGTTGAGTATTTTTATCTTTCAAATACAGTACCCGGCAATAAATATGGCGCGTGGTAGGTATATAGCTATTCGCTTTACATTTTATGTCAGGGATTAATTCATGTCCTACTTTCTTGGTACCAATGTTTTTCATACCTACGTATGGTAAGTACTTTCAAAAATAGGTACCTACCTGCTTACATAAAACCTTATTGGATTCGTTTTGTTTGATATATTAGATCACTCATTGCCAAAGTAGTTTATATCGAACCCCAGAGGTCAATTTCGACCTAGCCTATAAGGTGTCTATGTCTGTGAAAATAAAATTCTTGTTCTTAAGATGTAATGGGGCCTGCAGTTTATCAAACCAGGCTCAATTAATATTAGAAAAGTAATGTACTAAAACCCAAGCCAAAACTGGTAAAATCGGCAAGTAAGTAAGCAGTTTACGCAATAAAAAGTTTGGGTATCTCTGGATAAGTTAGAACATACGACCGTACCATAAGACCACACCTACAACTTTATCCACGAACAACATTTACTACCATGCACTGTACCTAATTAAATAAAGTTTTATATACGAATAGCACTGTTGCTGGACTCAGTCATAGTCCTCTTGCCCATCCTGAGGGCTGGGAGGGTACCAGGGCCGAAGGCTCGGCTGCGGCAGCTCCTTGCAGTTCACGAGCGGGTTAGTGGCGCTGACGGCCTCCATCACTCGCGGCTGCGCCTGGTCCAGCAGGCCCTCGTTGGCGCAGATCACACCCGCGAGGGTAGTCTTGCGTATTTCAGTTAATTGTTCTGTGAAGCGATACGTAGGTAAGTATTGAGCTTTGTTTTCATTATTAGCAGAGACTTTAATAAACTGTGCAAGGACTTCTCTTTTGATCCCTTTGTAATAGTAGTAAACCAGCAAGAAAGCAGCTAAACCTTAAATTCTACCAATAACTTCTGATTTATATTTTCCTTTAATAGGTAATTCGTTCTGGTATCACTAGGTGATGTGTGATATTCAGTGTTTGCATAAGACTCGTGAAAACCTTTAATTGGCTTTCTGTTATTACACTATAATTACGTAGATTTTCAGCAAACATCACATAGGTAATAGTAAAATGGCCAGGTGTTCCACTAACAGAGTTTAGAAGTAGGTTACGTACCCAAAGTGAACCCAATGGTCTCGTCCGAAGTCTCGTACCAGAATCGGTCGCCGACCTTGATTCTGAGGAACTGGTCCGCGATGAGGCAGGTCAGCGTGGGCCCCAGAAGACGGCCCTTGGGGTCCTCGGCTAAAGCCCCCGTGTAGAGGTCAATGTCATCCACGCTCCTTGAAACATGAGGGATTGTCCATGATACCTGCCTAGCCAGAGAGCAGAACTCGATATGGAACTAGATATCGAGCATTGAATTAATATATCAAGTTAGACTTTTGCAAAGGCACACTGGAAATAAGGGTTGGCGATGCATTAGATCAAATAAATAAATAAACTGATGTTCCATATCACAGTAAATCAAATTTTGTATAGGTATCTCTTTAGCTTTGCTCGTTGTCTGCACAATATCAACAAATCATCCGCATCGTGATTCCAATACTAAACTTGTCTTTAGTAGTCATCACACCGGCCGAGATGCTTCGGCTCGAAATGCGCCTCACGCTAATATCTGGATTGATTAAACCAACTTGCACTTTACTTACTTATAAATCTTACAAATCCTGCTCAAAGAGGACTCGTCAAAAATTGCTGCCAAGTCTGTGAAGTTCCTCGGGCGCGACATGCCGCAGTGCTGCCTCCACAGCGGGTAGGGCGGCAGGCCGTGGTCGCGGCCGCGCTGGATGTTCAGCGACACCAGGTCCAGGCCGCAGGGGCCGGGATGCTTGGGCGGCTCCGTCACGTTCAACAGCGTCGGGTTCTCGAAGAGATGCTCGCTGAGCTGGAAATTTAGCTTTCATTATGGTATCTTTGAATTTTTCCGGACTTTTGAAGGGTTTCTCAAAAGTCCGTATAAATAAAGATACAAGATTATAGTCTGTTCACCTCAACGGTGACGTGTGGGTCCACAGTGTGCACGAGGGTGTCCATCGCGGACTGCATGGCGTTTTTGGGGCCGTTGTCCAGGTACAGTGCGAAGGGGTTGAACAGCATCTTGTGCAGGTACACGTAGCTCACCGTGCCCGTGGCCGTGTCCGTGCTGTGCATGAGGCCCTGGAAACAACCGGACGGCGTCGAGCATCTGTTCATCATCTCCAGTGCTGTTGGCAATTGGCATCTTACGCCTAATTGCAACCAATCATTTCGACAAATGGATAAAATATGCAAATCATCGATTACAATTGATTAACAACGGGAAAAGTAAGTTATGTAATCACAATTTTTCAACATAAATGAATCATCACAAGATGATTGAAACACACCTCCACCTCACTAAAATAGCTTTCTAATTTAAATACCTAAACCTGAGTGAGATTTGATTACTATATTATTGGATAATTCTCCTACCCACATAGCTCGCCGAGTGGAAAAGTATAAAACAGCGCGCAAAACAACGAGCGGGACACTCTGCGCTTGGCTTTCGGACACGACGGACGTATTGATTGTGATAAGAATGTTTCCTTATAATTATTGTCAAACTTAATTTAAACGCTGTCTGTTAAATTGTTGAAGTAATGGTCATTGTGAGAATTAAATTGTATTCAAGTTGATAGTTGTCATATTTTTTAAAGAAATTACGCGGGTAGTTTCTAACATCAGAAGTGGGATAAAGAATTCAAAAACCCACAGTAACGTAAAAATTGCACTAAAAAGTCTGTAAATTTGTTGTCAACAACAAGACCATTAACTTTCTAATTTAAATGTTGTTTTGCTCACGATTACTGCTAACTTCATTTTCTGTTATTTGGTTTGTGTTTATTTGCTGATTGAAACAGTGGTAATGAGACGTACGATGACGCTTAGTCCACGGAGGAATCTTAGAAGTGATTCGCGTAACCAAGTTCAACATACTTCTCGAAAGTCTCGCGTCCACAGTGACGACTGATCGAATCGAAGTAACTCAGCCAGACAAGATGGCCAAGCTAATCAACGACCACGTACACCACGTACACCACGTTGGTGTTGCTGTGCGTGTGCGGGGACCCTGCGAACTAAGTCACTATATACGCAACAATCGAGGGTCGCGCGATTCAAGATCGACGGTGTGGTCGTCAGCGGCACGTGACGAATCTGTATGACAATGGTGGTCACGAGTATGCGTGAAGCAGTATCGGATGATGCGTTGTGGAGCACAATGGAGGCGATCTTTGTTTGACTTTCAGCTTTGGTGGAGCGGTTTGCAACTCAGTCGCTAGTACGGCTGGCACATCGCAAATCATCATCGCGAAAGCTTGGCCCATGACTATGCTTTCGACGAGAAACACCGCGGACACCTCCGCTGGTATCGCCAAGTCAGCGCGCGGTGCCATGCATGTTTGCTGCCACTGCTGACGCGAACGGTCGCTATCACCGACGCGGTCGGTATCACCTGTTATTCCGGTGCAAAACACACCGCGGGCGCCTTGTGCGTGCGAAGACCAGAAGGTCTTCAAGGCTACCTGAGCAGATCACGTGCTGCCAACACAGCACGCGCCTCGAGGACCAATCTTGAAAAGGGGGTCAACGAAGCGCCATCAATGTCCTTGCCGTCAACATGCGCAGAATGCATCGTGGAAGCGATTCGTTATATCTGCAATTTGATATGAGTGGCACCTAACTAAGTCTAACGACAGTAGGATTAAGTGGCAAGTTTGGTCTAAGAAATGGGATTGTCCTAAGAAAACCCAAGTCGGGCCTACTTCGCCTCCTCGCGTTTCTGTCACCCTGAAACCGACGCCATATGATAAAAACTCTGGTAGATTTTACTCTTTCCTAAATGAAGTATTTAGGACGACTGATGGACATGGTCAGGTATGACCGAGCTCTGGAGAAATATATTTTCGTAGACATAGTTTGCGTTCTCTAAGTACTGTCTGCTGTACACCATGTACATGCAGGATGCCAAGGCGTTGATACGCGTCTTTTTAAGTTCAATTTTATTTTTGGTACACCATCCACAGTAGTTTACAGTGTAACCGTGCCAGGGTGTTCAAAAGGTATATGTTCCAGAAAGTCATGCGTGGTCCTAACAAGGCCGTATGCGTACTCCCGCATCATTGCTACGAGCTGGAACTGCGAGCTGGGTCGTACGGCAACATGACTCACCACCACCACCACGATGGTGCTGTGGCGTGGAGAGTGGATGCCGGATGCTTGCTCAGACATCTTCGAGAGTGCTGTGCAAGGTCGCGTGCGTCGCGGCGGTTCGACGGATTACCAACAGGACTAAACATTTCATGTAAAGGACGGACTGCGGGACGTTCCTATTGGTAGAACAGACTGCGGGATGTTCTATGTTAGACAAACTGCGGGGTGTCTAACTAGTGTAGAGATGAACTGCGGGGCATCTCGAACATGTAGTGGACGAACTGCGGGACGTTCCTATTGGTAAATAGACTGCGGGATATTTACCCTACATGATGCGACGTGATTAGTAAAGGACGGACTGCGGGACGTTCCTATTCGTAGAACAGACTGCGGGATGTTCTATGTTAGACAAACTACGGTGTGTCTAACTAGTGTAGAGATGAACTGCGGGGCATCTCGAACATGTAGTGGACGGACTGCGGGACGTTCCTATTGGTAAATAGACTGCGGGATATTTACCCTACATGATGCGACGTGATTAGTAAAGGACGGACTGCGGGACGTTCCTATTCGTAGAACAGACTACGGGATGTTCTATGTTAGACAAACTACGGTGTGTCTAACTAGTGTAGAGATGAACTGCGGGGCATCTCGAACATGTAGTGGACGAACTGCGGGACGTTCCTATTGGTAAATAGACTGCGGGATATTTACCCTACATGATGCGATGTGATTGACATATGGATTTACATGTCATGCCATGTGTCATTTGTGATTAAGTAACTTTGAGTGTAGGTTGGTTAAATTTGATGTTCCTAGTTTGGTGTGATCGATTTACGTTAAAAGGCAACGAAAGATAGATGGATGCGTTATATAGGGGGTAACGGGACATGCTATTCAGTAATGCCTCTGTCCGGCTTCATTAAAAATGTCGGGACATGCGATTAAGTGATGCCCCTGTCTTAATTTGTTGGAGGGACCACTCCTGTTTATCTATCCACAGTCTTCTACGCCGGACACATGCAGAGCCTTCTTCGGGGACGGTTATTGAGTGTTAGTGAACGGATACCGTTGAATGAATCGCTTGCCCCTGTGAGAGTGACATTAGCTGTGTCACTTAAGGTTCATGGACATGTATGGCGAATTTCGCTAGGTCACTCAAGTTTCATGAAGGTCTAACTTTCAGGAAGGAACTCTAGTTACTGCCTACTCTACCTATGCACCTTTTACAACTTTCGATGAGTGTATTACTAATGATAAGAGTCCGGAATTGAATCATTCGGAATACACTCAATTTCTAAGTCTTACACTGATTTTGTTTTCATCTCTTCATTGTTGTTTGTAGCATTGATTTTATGAGAGCTCTACAGTATTCATAACTACAACAAGCAATTAAGTTGCCTGGTTGTTCTGACGCCGGATACGTTTTTAGCCTTATTTGTAGGTGGTGAGTGACGTCATGCAAACGTTTGGGCCTCTGTCAATGTGGCGGTCTATAGCGAGTGATGGAATTTCGGATTCTGCCATTCGCGATGCACGGAATCTTATGTTTTCTTATTATTGTTAATTCGAATCAGGTCTAGTGCTTTTTTTGTGTTTTAAGTCTGTGAGGTATGCAAACTTGGAGCCTATGCCTACAGTGATGCAAGTCTGTGAGGTATGCAAACTTGGAGCCTATGCCTACAGTGATGTAAGTCTGTGAGGTATGCAAACTAGGAGCCTATGCCTACAGTGATGTAAGTCTGTGAGGTATGCAAACTAGGAGCCTATGCCTACAGTGATGTAAGTCTGTGAGGTATGCAAACTAGGAGCCTATGCCTACAGTGATGTAAGTCTGTGAGGTATGCAAACTTGGAGCCTATGCCTACAGTGATGTAAGTCTGTGAGGTATGCAAACTAGGAGCCTATGCCTACAGTGATGTAAGTCTGTGAGGTATGCAAACTTCGAGCCTATGCCTACAGTGATGTAAGTCTGTGAGGTATGCAAACTAGGAGCCTATGCCTACAGTGATGTAAGTCTGTGAGGAATGCAAACTTCTAAGTTTGCCAACAGTGAAGTCTGTGTGACATGCTAACAATATGCCTACGTCAACAGCCTCTAGGAAACACGCTAACTTTGTGCCTCTGTTTACAGCGTAAACTGGAGTTAGTCTGTGTCTTTGCAATAAAACTGACTAAAGATTTTTGGTTCATGCCATGCAAGGAGTCATGTGCGTTCCCTTATCTGGGTATTGTTTTTATTTTAACTACTTAAAGGTTGTTCATAAAATAAGATCGTCTGATTACAGGAGAAAACGTAGAAGGAACGGCTTCAGATCAAGCAGACCCATCTGCTAGACCTGACGAGGACGTCAGAGTGTCAGGAGAGGCCGTATTGGATAATTCTCCTACCCACATAGCTCGCCGAGTGGAAAAGTATAAAACAGCGCGCAAAACAACGAGCGGGACACTCTGCGCTTGGCTTTCGGACACGACGGACGTATTGATTGTGATAAGAATGTTTCCTTATAATTATTGTCAAACTTAATTTAAACGCTGTCTGTTAAATTGTTGAAGTAATGGTCATTGTGAGAATTAAATTGTATTCAAGTTGATAGTTGTCATATTTTTTAAAGAAATTACGCGGGTAGTTTCTAACAATATATTATACTGTAATATATAGAACTCGCGGTGTAATATATAGGACTGGCATACGTCTATAAAAAGCGCCGCGCATTCAATATTAGGTCATTCGACATCGGGCGTTCGATGCGAGAACATCTAGGCGAGACGGTGTCTTGATTTGCGTTATTAAATTCAGTGATTTCTGTCGGCAATTGATGTTATGTAAGATCTTTATTATTTGTGTTTGGAAATTAGATTAGTGTTTGATTTTTGTTTTAGAATTTAAGAATAAAGTGTGATTAATCAGTAGGGAGGTTTATTTGTTATTTTTTTTATTCTATTTCTGACCCTAAAAATACTTATTTAGTGAAAATGGTGTTGCCTGCTCACATTCTGTTGCTGTTCCTGAGAATGTACTCTTTCACCATCAAGAGTAACCATTGAGTTACTTGCTCCGGCAAGTAACTCAATGGTTAATGAAATGCGTTAGCGGAATGCAGCTTTCACTGAGAAGATCCGTCTTCTCAGTGGAAGCAGCATTCCGAACCGGTGGTAGATTCTGACTGTTCATAAATGCTTCGTTGGCTTACATGAATAAAAACAATCTTGAGTTTGAGTTTGAAAAATACTTACAACAGTACTTATTAACCTTGCTGAATGTTTCGGTCGGGGAGTATTTTCGAGTATGTAACTATACCAAGGCAAACGAAAAGCGATCCGAAATTATAAAAAAATATGTTCGAGTACAAGTCGGTCACTGCTGGGCTCGCAAAAAAGGTACCAGGTCAGGAGACTGCCTTTTCTGGTCTACCAGGCACTCACCGGCAACAATGTGTGCGCAAATCTGAAGACGGCCGCGGCGAAATGATTCGCGATGGAGGGGTCCACGGTAGAGTCGTACACGTCGGAGTATCCCTCGCTCTTCACTGTCAAGTTCAGTGCCCACATCACGTCGTTCCCTGCAATAGAAGTGATTCTAAAAACTGCACATCATATAAGGCATACCATGAAGAAACCTAGTCTCAAATTACGTATGTAAATATTTTGCGATAAGTTCCTACGAAGTCCAACTATCTGAATCTGAATCTTCCTCAATCTCCCGCAAAGAGTGCAAAAAGGACTGGAAGGGATTATCTAAACAAAATTATCAGCTGTTGTGAAATTATACGTTTAGTATTTTTGCAAATCCTCTCCATCCAAAGGTTGCCTGGATGAGATCGCACTTTGCGATAAAGCCGCCGATAGTACACTTTTTTGTAAGAGTTTATGTTATTATTCTAAAATTGGTGTGCAATAAAGAATTTTCTATTCTATTCTATACGAGTTTCTTCCCGCGTTATAGATGCCAGTTCGAATGACTCACCTAATATGGCAGGTAGGAACTCGGAATAAGTGATGTGCTGCATCTGAGCGCCCACGATCCTCCTTGCTTCCTGGAACGCTACTTCGTCGTCTAGCATTGGGTTGTGCTTCTGCAGTAACGTGGCCAGTCTGTTGTGCTGCCGCGCCCAGATCAGATGCATCGTGGTCAGGTGGAGGTTCTCGTTTGCACGGTCGTCTCCTGGAATTGAAATAAATGCCAAATGTTAGATTATTTGTTATGATTAGCTAGATTTTTGTTACAAGTGCCGACCCTGTTGGTTGTTCACTATTTCGCTTTTACGATCGGTTTACTTAATACTATGTTATTTTTCCGTTTTATGTTTCTTTCTTGTAAAACCGCTTTTCTTTCTTCTTGCATCCTCCCAAGAAAGCCATTATATTCTCATGAATTAGATACAATTATCAATCACAAATATTTGCTTAAGACTACATCTACTAGCACAACCTGTAAGTATTTTGCTGTATCAACTTTCAGTGAAATGTACTAACCGGATTCAAAACAGTATCTCCCCTTAGCATTCATCTCGACAGTATTACAGCTGTCCTGGGGGTCCGTGGATGGGGGCAAAAGTTCCCGGGGCCCCACCTTCAACATCTTTAGCTGCCCCCCCAGCCAGGCACGCAGGCGGTTGGTGCGCGACTCTCCGAAACCGTACACTACGGAGCCGTCGATAAACGATGTCGCTTGGTTCAGCTGTTCTCGAGGACCTTGAAGTTATACAATGTCGTTATTTTACATACGAGGTATCATATTCTTAATTTGAACTTGGGCAGTCTCAATTTCAGACTATAAGAACTGTCTGATCTGAAGCAAAGCTAGATTCGCTATCGAGGAATAGATTACTGTTAATGAAGTCAACATACCAAAGTTGCAAGTGAGCGCCGGAGCCGACCTCACGAACTCCATGCAGGTGAGGTTGTATTTCTGGTAGAAGGGATCCTGTTCGTCGAGAGCCACTGGGAAGCACTCTGGGTGATGCGGCTGAGAGGGGTCGCAGCACGCAAGTGGTGAGCCGTTCTGACCTGAAATATATATTTGCATTGTATCCAGTTTTTTTTAACAATGTCTTTATGTAAAGGAACGACGTAACAGGCGACTACTTTCAAGATTCGATACTTTATGTCTAAGCTTAACGTCTCAATTCGTAAACTGGAAGTTGGTTGACAGTAAGTATAGGTTATTACCCTTGCTAAGAGCGGTAGCAGTGATGTCGTGGTCTATGAACTGTCCCCATACCGCTAGCATCACGGTGAAGGTGGTGTCGTGCGCGTAGCTGGGCCGGTGGACTGTTACGCTGACGTCGCGGGCGCTGGGCAGAGCCGAACCGTTCACTCCAATTCGGGGGGAGCCGATGCCTGCCGAGTAAACACATATTTTACTCATACTTTTGCATACTAATTTTAAACGGGTACAATCAAAATGGAAACTCACCATCACCATAATCAGCCGGCATCACCCTTCTAAATGGAGTATTAGAAACTCCCCATCGCAGCGGATTATTCAGGTTGTTACAGGTACCGTCGGGGGTACGGTATTTGGAAGGCTGGCAGGGTGGTGGGTTCTCCATGCAGTACGGAGGCTCGGTGACCAAGCCGCCCAAGCGGGGGCCCAGGCCTACGCCGCCAATGCGCTGGGATGAATCAGTACTGGAGAAGATGAACAAAAATGAATTGTATAAAAGGCTGAACCTAAACGCAGTGCAATTTAATAGAACCCAAACGCAGTGAATATAATACGCGTATGGCATGTTCATAAAGTATACGGTTTCGCGGAACATTTTAATACTTCCTACTCTACATTATGCATTATATGCAACTTAATACCTATGTCCAGCGATCAAATCTATTGGAGTGTGAATAACGGATGTCGGGGTTTGATCTGAATTGTTTATAATACCTAAGCCAGCAAATGACCCGATGTTATCCTTTATGTTATTTTCATTAAATCTATGGGTGTTTGTTATGTTAATCGCCTGTGAAAACATTTGTCAAAGCCTATGTATAGAGGTGGATTATATAGACAGGACTTTCCTTGGTACGACAATTACATCTAGCTTTTAATCGACTCGAATCACAAAAAATCGCATATTTTAATGATCTCTTATTTAAATATAGCTTTTGTCAGCGTGTATATTTCGGCTTAGCTGGGTGCGGTGACCACGCCCAGTCAGGCGAGATGAAGCCCGACGCGGCCAGGCTGGGATTACGCGGTTTTATACCTAGTATTGGGTTACTACCTGGTCGATAGCGATCCGTCGTCCTCTTTACTAATTATTGCTGCTACTTGTGTACCTATATTTTACACTTATACTACTTAATTAGTTAATTTTGTTTCTTATAAAATTCGAATAGGTACCTACTTACTTATGTGAGAGAATTGTATGACTTTGTTGCAGGTATCGAGTATCTCGATTCCAAAAGTCTAGGTATACGTAGTTTGTTAGATAATAACAACATTATGGTATAGAAGGTACAAGCCACATGTCTAATGGACGACGAACAGGCAAGCCATTCGTCAATTAGGTCGATTTAGATCAACGCCGGAACTCTGAACGTTCAGAGTCCATCAGCTGAGGGCTACCAATTCACTGTATCATTGATTAACTAAGTGACATCGTTGATATCAAAATTTATTGCATTTTGATTAGCAAAGTTATCTACGAAGTCGTCCTTAGTACCTACCTGGAGGATTAGGGGATTTATTACGGTAAGGGTTGCAACACAGGAAAATTTTCGTCATCATTCACAGTCCTATTTGGGCCGGATATCGGTACCTATTTATAACACCATTGACGTCAATGCTTATACTGGTTTAATAATTTTGAATTTAATATTTTTTATAATTTTGAATTCATTATGAATTTGAATATTTTAAAAATCGGCCCACTAGATAGGTATATTACTATTCTCACGAATTAAATTACCACGTATTTAGATAACATAACGTAAAACACAGAGATATTGAAACTTTAAAATTTATAACAACTCTAAATCACGACCACTTGTCTAGCCACTATGTACCGAATACCAAATAGGTAAACACGAGTTGTATGGTGTGGTACATAGTTCAGAGACCGTACAGTTGATGAGAACGATATATATTTATTACACTCACCCATTAACCAGCGCCCTAGTAGCCTCTTCGATGGTGTAAGCAGCGTCGGCCAGGGGCTTCACATCATTAGACGTGGCAGCTGCCCTCTGTGCCTTAGTCGCAGGAGCGTCCACCTCCAGGGGTCTCCGTAACGTCTCAGATCTGATCATCTCCTTAAGAGCAGCCTTCCCTTTGAATAATGCTGCCGCTATGTCCGCTTTGCTTGGAGGGTTCCCGACCCAAGGTGCAGACGGATGTTCTAAAACAAATTATGGGTCTTGTAACAATAGGAAGGAATTTGTATTTAAGTTATTTATTTTCAGACTCGTTAGATCACATAGCGAGATATCAAGTTTTGTTTGTATCCAGTATAATCTTGTTTCCTATTTAATATGTAATTAGGTACGTTATTTTATGCATAGCAGTATATATCGAATTCCATTTAGACAAATATACAAATATCCGCACGAGTATGATGCTTGAAGCCTTGATTGATTGATCTCGAATTTCGACCATCGCAACTATTGTGGGATTTGCTAACTAGTTGATAGCGCGTGAGTCGATATGAAGGCTTTTCAGTCAAGTCGGCGGCGCAGGCGGCGAAGACAACGGTCATCGAACCAGGAAATGTGCTGAGCTAAGCGGTGTGAGTCATGTAGACCTGTAGACATTGGATTGGACCTAAAGCTCGACTTGAGCCAACACCATGTTGAACTCTTCGTAGGTGATAGTTGCGCGATTTCTCGAAAAATGTTATATAATATGACTAGTGTGGCATACCTACTCAATTAGATTGTATCTCTTATTATTACAATTTCTTTGGGCATACTCCATTAAGTATATCATTGATGATAATGAGTTAAAGGTAAAACCGCAGCATGTATA
The DNA here is from genome assembly GCA_905147325.1 of Notodonta dromedarius. NCBI lineage: Eukaryota > Metazoa > Arthropoda > Insecta > Lepidoptera > Notodontidae > Notodonta > Notodonta dromedarius. The sequence goes on from LR990162.1 coordinate 13,316,493, forward strand.
TACATTTATTTATAGACGATGAATATATTACGTTATATTAGAATACCTTAGTAGGTAAGTAAAAGCTAGTGCTCTTAGCCGTGACTTCGCTTGCGCCGATTTTCTATCCCAAAAAATCTGTGCAGAAATTATAGCGGTATTTTACACTAGGCTGTCTAAATTGAAAAACCCGTCGAAATCGATTCATCCGTTTCAATAATTAAAATACCCGGAGTATTATTTTATTTTCAAATTAAAACTCGGTGACCTTCAAATAGCCTGTTAGAAAAACAAATGTTAGACATACCAACGTTCAATTTTATTTTTTAAAAGCGTTCTAATATATTTGATGATGCAACCATATACTGGTGCAGTTGAAAAGCGAGGACGGCTACGTCAGAAGTTCAATTTCACTCGATGAGTGACGTCACAGAGCATAGCTGCAGCCGCGCACAGCACAAGAAAACGATAAGGACTTTAGAGCAGTACATACAAGACCAACATTTCAATGTAATGCTTGAATACTATGTATAAAGTCAACATAAGTATAATAAAAAATGGAGGTTGATGGGACTGGTTTTTTCATCTAAGACTTGTTGGATTGACGTCATTGCTAATGCCAAAACAAGTTCAAGGTGGTATTACTTAATGTATATGTTACGGCCATGTATGTCACATAGGTACTTAACTACATACATATGAATACATTTACGATATTTTTAAACCGTAAAGAATATTTTAATTGTTCGTGCTGTGAGAAACGACAATAGGTGGCTTGACAATTTAAGAGAGCAGATAGTGTTATAGATGTATGATCCGTGTGGAGTAGAAACACCATGGATAGACAGTTGATAGCTAAACTAATAGACCAGTGTCAACAAGACACGACGGCAACAGTTAATTATGGTTCGAACACATGGTTATGGTATTTTCGCTCGAGAGGTCTATTATTTTTTTCCGTGTATAAATATTCTGTCACTACTGTCACTACTAGCCAACACTGTACAATGATTAGAGCAAGTAGCTACTGTGCATAACAGTAGATTCATAAATATCTGAAACAGCGGTAAAAAAATCCTTTGTTAGATAAGGAAACCATAAAACTAATCATTTGTATCTGAAATAAATGTCAACATTTCTTAAAAAGAAGCCTTTACACTAGGCTATAGGCATCGGAGATACCAAAAACCATGACATTGATTAATTAGTAAAAAGGGGAAACTCCCTCTTATTTTCGTACGAGTAAAAATACAACTCACCTTTCAAAGGCCACGACAGTTGTAGTAGCGGCATCAGCGTCGGTGGCATTGCCTTCAGCGACACGTTCGCCCGCGCCGGTGCTATCATTCCCGGGAACATGGTGAGGGTCAGGTTGCCTACTGGCTCCGGACCGACAGGCACTGGGAGTTCTGTGCTGTTGTCATCGTCAGGGTCTTCGCTCAGGTTATAAGAGATAGTGACTAGGAGAGCCACTGCGATACTTCCACTGGGGATGATTTGGTAGAATTAATATTTCATGAGTGAGTCATAAGCAGTGATAGCCGATTGGTTAAAGCACGCGTCTTGCGGGCACCAGGTCTTGGGTTCAAACCCCGGCTAGCACCTCTGGATTTTTCGAAATCTATTTGCGAATCATAATTTCTATATGATTATCACTTGCTTTACGGTGAAGGAAAACATCGTGAGGAAACCTGCATGTCTTAGAAGATCTAACCAATTTTCGAAAGACATGTGAAATCCGCCAACCCGCACTAGGCAAGGGTGGTGGATTATGGCCTGAATCCCCCTCATGTTGAGGGGAGGCCCGTGCCCAGGAGTGGGGCGTCAAAAGGGCTAAATTATTATAATATTTCGTAAACCATTTGAGTTTGCTTAAGTAAATCTACAACGAACTCAACTGACAACATCCGGCAAGTAACTCAGTAGACTTGCTTTTTTTTACATTGTTTTTTGTTAAATTACCAGGTGGTTATATTTCATAGGCAGGTACAAAGAACAGGTATTTTGGTATATTAAATAGCTCCAGTGTGTTGCGGGTTGACAGATAGTCTTTATTGCACAACAAGAAGACATACTACTAGTTATTTATATAAGTACTCACTTCACTTTATTTGGAATGCAATTTGCGAAGTTAATTCTCAACCTAATTCTAAAGTTCAATGGCATTATACCTAAGATGTGAATAATAAACTAAAGTATACAACCTACTACCGCAACCGAGTCAACTCGACTACTGGTCGTTAACCGATGCAGTTTGTTTATTATTCGTGTAGGTATCTCAAATAAATGTAATCTGATGCCCGTATTCGTTAAAGGTAATTTAATGTGAACCAGTGCCAATAAACACTTGACTCGTTCGATATGATTTCCCGACTCCATGTCATCTCCTTAATTGCTTTACATCTTCCATCTTTAATGAATCTCCTTTTCATAATCTAAATGAACCTGCTTGTCTATTATATAGATTGTGTTACTGCTTTTTCTGACCGTCACAATTAGGTGCTACGCTAGGTATTCTCTTCCCGCGACGGCCCAAGACTATGCCACCATCATATCAGTGATGTCATTGATTGATATCCTACTAATATTATAAATGCGAAAGTTTGTGAGTGTGGATGTATGTATGTATGTATGTATGTATGTATGTATGTTTGTTACTCCTTCACGCAAAAACTACTGAACGGATTTGGATGAAATTTGGAACACAGATAGATTATAACCGGGATTAACATATAGGATACTTTTAAACCCGATAATCCCGAATTTTTTGCTAAGTTAAAATACTACGCGGATGAAGTCGCGGGGCACAGCTAGTCTTCAATAAAAATAAGCCTTAGATTAGACCCAATCATGTCATCTAGCTGTCACGGAAAGGAAATACGGTTATATTGTACTACGGATGACCACTTCGCATATGTTATCATGCTTCTCTCAAACGAATTATGAGAGGTAACCAGGTCACTGATACTTCTGTATTGATCTGTTAAGTGGTCAACTCACAGTATTCCTACGCAGATGGCACATTGTAAGTTGTGGAGTCTCTTCCGGTAGCGCCTGGCGAGGGTCGACTCGAACACGTACGTGGGCTGCACCAGCGGCGTCTGCTCGGTGCTCGATGATGCCTGCATCTTGACCTAAACGGAGACAACAGTTAAATAGTGTACATACTCAGCTAATTTTTTTCTTGCGCAAGAGTTTCGAACCATCTAACATTAACAGTTTCGGCCGAGACACGCTCAAAAAATGTTTTGACGTCATTGGAAATCTTTTGCAAGAAACACTTGAGAATTTATTAATCATTTAGATATAAGTATATAATAAATGATTTTTTAAGCCTGCGGGCGGCTTCTTTCAAAGATAAACTTACGACATCATTTACATTATAGTTTTAGCGTTATTTAATTAGAAGAAAGTAATACAAAGATGGAAATGTAACTTTAAAGCCTTTAAAGTCCACGTTTGGATATAGAGAATTGTGTTGTTAAAATGGTGTAGCCACCACAACTAGAGCTTCCCATAATTCCTTTGTAATATGATCTGCTCTAGCAGTGAAAGTAGGGTTTTAGCTACTAGTGCTACTGTGGACTCGAAAAGCTTATTCGCCGACCTTACTTGATTAGTAAGTAAAGCAAACTTAATGTAGGTATGCGCATAAAGCGGCAACATGTCACTAAATTTCAAAATAAAAAAAAAACCTTTCAAGGTAGCACGGAACGTTAAATACTTATAATAAATTACATAATATTAAGATATAAATTAGCATATCATGGCATAATTATTACCTACTTTAAAGCACTTAACATACATTTGAAATTGTCTTAAATCAATGTGAGTAGGTATCGTTGATGATTATTGGCATGGAAAAACGAACGCTCAAGGTCGCTCCAGAGAGCTGTGTAAAGAGGGCTTTGCTCGGAGTTTTCTAGTTCGTATCATAAATGTTGAGATACGTGGGCGAACACGTGCCGGTAGAGGCAGCGTGGGGTACCTAGGCCGCTCTCTCAAAGTGTGCTGACGACCTGGTGAAGGTCGCGGGAGACCGCTGGACGCGAGCAGCACAGCGCCGGTCCTTGTGGGAAACCTTGGGAGCCTACGGGGCCTTCGCCGGCAGTGGACGTCTTAATTTGTCCGAAATTATTATGATGATAAAAATGTATCTCTGGACGGTCCTCGTGTAACCTGTCTAATTAAGGACTTAGGAAGAAAGGGGAAATATCATGAGGTACCATTAACAATTTTAATAGTCGCCGACTACGTAGCGTAGGTTGTATTATCTTTGCCAGCCTGATGAGCGTTTGTAAACAAAGTGCTTAGGTATATTGAAGATATTAAGGAGGTAGGTTAAACCTTTCGTCTACCCAGGAGATAAATGGAGTAGACATTAAGCAGGTCCATACAATAGTGCACCAATTAAGTAAATTCAATTATCGTCAGATTAACACATCAATAGTATGGTTCCAAACTAAACAACGCTTATAATTTTAGTACCGTATAATGGACTGGGCTGGGGGCGATCCTAGTGTCGCCCAGACCAGGACAATTTGTGACAAATAGGTATGCCTGATTGGATTTCAACTAGACGTATTTGAGTCACATGTGCTTAATCAATCAACCAAAGTCATTAGAATGTCTTTGTAAAAAAAATAAGAATAATTATAAATCTTACTTTACACGTGTCTCTTAATCCATTAACACTGAACACTAAAAGTAAGACATCGTTAATGTAAATTGTTTAATAAATTATTTATTTATTACGTTTCTCACTTATAAACAAACTTAAATTTGTTATAACTCTCGAACACCGGTTGTTATTTCGATTAACATTTAGATACGACTGTTTCTGGGTACGGTTTTTGTATTACTAAATTTGAATACATGCCTTAGATAAACCGACTAGCGTGAATCTATTTTGTAGAGGAGGTGGGTTGCTTTAGCTGAATGGCTTCTGTATTTTGTTGGGTTACAAGGGCTGGTGAATGTAACGGGTAAACTTACACTACTCTATCCACTATTGTTACTAAGTTCGTAATCTTGTTAAACCTCTCCTTTCACCGAACGACTATTTAGCTTACGGAGTAGATTTCATTTAAGCTGATAACGACTGTAAATAGTAGAGAATTGGGCTGTTGTTCATTTCCTACGATCGATTCGACTTGCAGTGCACCTTTGCTACTGTCCTTTAAAATATTAAAGAGGTGCATGTTATCTGTCCACCTCTTCAGAGAATTCAAGCGAGATGTGTGGAGTTAGTAGATACCAGACTATGTTGGTATTTTAATATGTATTCAAATACCTGGTACCTACACAAGGTAGGTACATACCAAATTATAATGCTCATTATAATAAATGCCTATAAATATAGTCGTAACTTTACATAAAACTAGTTTTTGACCGCAACTTCGCTAGAGTAGGTTTTACTTTCTGGATATTGACTACCAAGCCACTTATCGGATCAAAGCCAAACTCATTTTTTTTAGTTTAGGCCTACGGGAGCACTTACAAATTGTATTTTTTCATATTAATTATTTTCCAAGTTAATAGGTAGCTATTTACAACCGGATCGGAACGCGACCTCGACTGAGAAGATCACTTTTACTACTATCACCACCTATAGCTAAAGGTATGCCTAGGTAGTAGGTGACAAAAATAGTGGTACTTACTAAAAAAAAAATCATAAAAAATCGGTCATGCCGTGTTTAGTAGGAGAATCAAGCAAGAAGCACACGCACACCGGAATTTTGAATTTTAATGTTAAATTTGTATCCCAGTAAGCGAACCAGCAACGTTTGGTAGATATAGGTAGGTAAGTAAGTAGGTACCTATTGGATTTTTAGCACGTGTGTGCGTAGAAATTTTTTTCCCCCATTAAGTATGATAAATCACATTATGATAAATCTAGAACGATTTAGTTAAATCATCGTAGTGATAAATTTAAGAATAAATCGTATGCTAAGTAACTACAGGATGTTACAAAAGTCCGAAATAATATTTGAGGGTTTGGATGAGTATCGGGTGGGTTAGTATACTTATACTTAATGCAATGATTAAAAAAATATATTAAAATTTGAACACATAATATTTTAAACTAGCTGTGCCCCGCGACTTCATCCGCGTAGTATTGGATTATTGGGTTAAAAGTATCCTATATGTTAATCCCGGTTATAATCTATCTGTGTTCCAAATTTCATCCAAATCCGTTCAGTAGTTTTTGCGTGAAGGAGTAACAAACATACATACATCCACAATCACAAACTTTCGCATTTATAATATTAGTAGGATGTTTTTTTCAGCCAATATTACAAAATTGTCATGCCTCAAGCCAAGTTAGTACCTACTAGTACACTGCTTTCTAGGTCATTACATTATTGTGGTCTAAGCCCCCAATACGAAAGTTGTGATTCAAGGGCCCATAAAACATTAAAAGGCCCATAACTAAGAAAATAAGTTAGTATAAATTATAGTCTGTCTTGTCTTCACTTGTCATCTACATAATATCAGCAACCGTAGGTACTTACATGTACCTTATATTTTTTTTGTTTTTTTACCTTAGATCTTTGCTTTTGATACACCCGTTTCTCTAGATTTGCTCTAGATTTAGAGCTTCAGTTCCGTAAGGTTAATCGGCACTCTAAATATGTCATGCTATAAGTTTCCATGTCTTAATAACTGGAACGCATCATTTTCTCGTGGCAATAAATAAACGTCACTCACTTTGACATTGGCATTTCTTTGGCTGCACTAAGCAAATAAAAAAATATATCGTATCGATATTTATGCAATAAATATATCGATATTTTGTATATCGTTAAACGCGAAACCAAGTACATGTATTCAAACTATTTATACTCATGTACTTACTAAAATAAACATTTGAACTAAATAAGCATGTCCCACCATTCATTACACACAATTGCACAACACAAAATATATAAATAATGAGAAAAACATAGGATACCGAATTGCATTATAAAATATCGAACTTATTGTTTGAATGTAATTAGAAAAATATACTGTTTTTTTGTTAATATCGACATTTCAAATATTGATGTTAAATATAGATTTTTAATGAAAAAAATATCGATTGCAGCCCAAGCCTAGCCTAGTCTGTTGGATGAAATAGTTTGCGGTACAGTAAAGTGATTCGTTTTCTAACATATTTTGTTAAATATTGAACGAGAATGTCCACCGTTGAGGAGTTGCAGAAGAAGGTGTCTGAGCTGGAGGCTAAGCTGGCTTTCGCGCAAGGAGGCGCAGCGCCAGCGCGGCAGAAAATCGATGTTATGTCGTCTGAAGTCGTGGATTCCAATCCTTACAGGTTATTCGATATTTCCTAGTAAAAACATCATCATTCTATCAAAATGTTATTTAATTTATTAGAAAATTAGGTATGAAAGCTACCAACTATGATATTACTTGCGGGTAGGATCTGAGAGATTGATTAAAATATTACAATATGTTAGTACCTACTTAATTTTCATTTCTTGAGGAACAACTGAAAAACATTTGTTATGTAGTGTGTGTAGTAGTTAGGTACTATTACTGTTACGTCACTATTTTATCGCTTATTATTAGTAACCCTTAAAATTTATTTTCAGTAGGTATGATATATTATTATGTGGAAATAATTATGTGGGTACTTGTAACCTACTTTAGTCTTTGGTTTTAGTCGTCTGATGGCGCTGAAGAGGATGGGCATAGTGGACAACTACGAGAAGATCAGGGAGATGTCAGTGGCAGTGGTGGGGGTCGGCGGGGTTGGCAGTGTCACAGCCGAGATGCTGACGCGGTGTGGCATTGGAAAGGTACATGTTGAATATAATTAAAATTTGAATTAAGTAACAGACTGATATCTCGTCAAACTTGGTAACCTAAGCCAAAGATATATTACATATTTTGAAATTATTTTGATAGTCAGTGTTTGGAATATAAATCATTACAATTTATTATTTTTATTTGATGCTTTCTAGTTGGACGTAGATTTAACTAAAACTACCCTATATTTATTGATAATTTTGGTTGGTGGTACAGCTGCTGCATTGCAATTTATTAATTGTTGCTTGCATTGCAATTTACAATTGTAAGCTGGTATTCCACTCAGTACATTTTATTGAGTCATTGAGCATTATTAAGTGGTATTGGGCACTGCACATGCATATATTTTTGTCAATATTCATTGATTTAAATTGGGTGTAGCTCGCTCAGGTCTGATTGTCTGTATGATAGTATACACTGAGCTTCATTACTTCAGTTTATTCAAAAGGCAGTGGTAATTTGAAATTTTCATATTCACATTCAGCTTATGTGGAAACTGTTGGTCTAATCTATACAAATAAATAACATTGAAGTGTCTGTTTGTAATGTCAGAATAATAGCCTTTAACTAAAGTTGTATACCTAGCTGATATTATGTACCATGAGGGTCGAACCGCAGACGGCTAATCTACAAATAATGTTTCAATTTGCAGTTGATCCTGTTCGACTACGACAAAGTGGAGCTGGCAAACATGAACCGGCTGTTCTTCCAGCCGCACCAGGCGGGACTGAGCAAGGTGGCCGCCGCCGCCGCCACCCTGCAGAACATCAACCCCGACGTGACCATCGACGCGTACAACTATAACATCACCACAGTTGATAACTTCCAGAAATTCTGTGATACTATCAGGTGCGTGTCCTTTACCTTTGAGCACTTCTCTTGAGGTCATAACTATCCACAATATGGACAGTAATATGTTGTAATCATTTTTGTTTTTATTCAGCTGACTGACTCCCTTTGGAGAAATAGTTGTCTTAGAGATAGGCTTCATAGGGCCCTTCCATGATGTAATTTACTGAATGTTATAATGTATCATAAACAGTCCAACATTGAATATTTTGTCGTCTACACACCTTGATTACTGTCAAATAATAAATATAATGTGGCAAAATTATAAGCAAATAACATGCACATGTAGAGGTAATTTTTATAGAATATTTTATGAAATTACTTTGCAGTAATTATGGAATTGTATTGTATTGTATTTTCAGTAGTAATAATAAAATATATTTAAAATAACGTGACTGTAGGTAGGTACTTATAATACAAATGTTGCCTAGTTTTGGACCATAATATATTTATTTATTTACCATTTTAGGATGACTAGTAACATAAGTCAAAGTCTAAAATTGTTTATTTTGTTTACGTATTTTGCTCAATTCTAAAACCGGATTGTGACCTTGTCAGAGAACATCCGGAAATAAATTCAGCAGGCTTGTCTTTTTAATTTTTTATTTACTTTCTAAAATAGCACAGTTATTCACTTAGGTAACTAAGTATTCACATAGACCTGACCTTTTAATGCTACATTTTCCGTTGTAGAACTGGCAGCCTCACTGGCGGCCCAGTGGAGCTGGTGCTGAGCTGCGTGGACAACTTCGAGGCGCGCATGGCGATCAACACCGCGTGCAACGAGCTCAGCCAGAAGTGGTTCGAGTCCGGGGTCAGCGAGAACGCCGTCTCCGGACACATCCAGTTCGTCGCGCCCGGGGAGACCGCCTGCTTTGCGGTCAGTCTACTTAGCACAGTCAACATCAAACGTACCTTGGTTTCTGAAAGTAAACAATTACACAATATTTTGTATAGAGATCTTATACTTCTAGAGACTTCTGATGGCCATTTTATTATGACGTGTTTATAATTTTATTTTGCCGGTGCCTCACGCCCGTGGTACTGAGTCACCACAAATTCGAATCGTCAATCGATTTGAATTCAGGTATTTACGTGACGATTTTTTTTTTCTACAGCATTAACAAAAATTAAAACACTTCTGCTTTCGTATTTGAGGGTGGCAGGCAACATCCTTAGATACTTTCTCCAAATTGAGCATATTTCTGAAGAAAGCGATATGCAATGAAGTCATCAATATTGACATTGTGTTCCCAGTGCGCCCCTCCGCTAATAGTAGCGTCGAAGATCGACGAGAGGACGCTGAAGAGGGAAGGCGTGTGCGCGGCCAGCCTGCCCACCACCATGGGCATTGTGGCTGGCTTCCTGGGTAAGGGGCTGCTGACTATTACCAGGAAGTATTGAATTAAGCCATACTCTCATAGCTCTGTGCCTGTGGTTAAACATAAGCTTTGGAGCACAAGGTATGCAGGTTCGTATCACGACCCGTACCTCTGGGATTTTCGGATATCATGTGAGATTATTACTTGCTAGATAAAAAAAAATGCCAGACTAACATACCAACTAGGCAACTGTGTGATCCCAAACTATGGAACAACTTATGGGTACCAGACAATTAACTGGTTCGATCCTAGTTGGAACCTAGACTTGGGAAAATAAAGAAAAGATCATTTCCAAAATTTTACGTGACAGGTGCGAAATTTGGGTGCTCTGCTGTGCACCGCTGCCTATCCCTTCGGAGGATAAAGGCGTGATGTATTTATTAACAAAATGTGGTTTTTTCCAGTGCAAAACACATTGAAGTATCTGCTAGAGTTCGGCACAGTCACCCATTATTTAGGTTACAGCGCGCTAACAGACTTCTTCCCGACGATGAGTTTAAAGGTAAAGTAATATAAGGTGTATATTTATAAATTTGTAATATTTTTGCCCGTAATGTAACACACGTATGCGTCTTCAGTCCCAATCATATCACAAATAAACAAGATTGCCAGTCTGAGCATGTTTTCTCGATGACGATACAATCAAGTTGAAAGATTAGGGAACGTACCCATACTACATGACCCATTATTTAAACCCCCTACCCCTTGGTGACCACCCGTAGTATTTTCCAAGACCCCCCTCTCCCTCTAGTTTTTACGTAGTAATTCATAAATACGGTTTTTAATCATTTTTTGCAAACGCTGCGCGCTAGTGCTCGAAAAAGCGCGAAATTTTCCTGGAAGATATTGACTACGTGACAAAAACCTAAGCCCCTGTGACCAAGCGTGGTATTTTGAAGACTTCCCTCCCCCTCTGATCGGGTCATTTCTTATGGTTATGTTCCCTTATGCTAAGAGCACCGATGTGTGTTGTAAAGCTTTTACAAATGTGTGTTGCAGCCGAACCCGCAGTGCGACGACAGCTCCTGCCGCGCGCGGCAGGCGGAGTACCGCGCCCGCCCGCCCGTCGAGCTCGCCACGGAAGTGACGGAGGACGCCGCGCCGCTGCACACTGACAACTGCTGGGGTAGCCGACACCTCCTCACTATCACTTACTAATATCTTATGACATTGTAACAGAATGTTGTGAAGATAAAATTCAGAAATAATGAAATTTTTGCAATTTAAATGTATCACATTAGTAATAGTAAGCTGTGATATCCGATTGGTGAAAGCACACTTCTTGCGGGCACCAGGTCTTGGGTTCAAACCCCGGCTCGCACCTCTGGATTTTTCGAAATCTATGTGCGAATCATAATTTCTATGATTATCACTTGCTTACGGTGAAGGGAAACATCGTGAGGAAACCTGCATGTCTTAGAAGATCTAACCAATTTTCGAAAGACATGTGAAATCCGCCAACCCGCACTGGGCCAGCGTGGTGGATTATGGCCTGAATCCCCCTCGTGTTGAGGGGAGGCCCGTGCCCAGGAGTGGGACGTCAAAAGGGCTAAATTATTATTATTATTATACATTAGTAATGGTGTGGTAAAATGTGGAGGATATCGTTTTGTTTCCGTGAGAAATATTCGTTTTTCATTTTGCAAAATGGATTTCCTAGTGAACTTATTTTAATGATGGAAAATGTTTTACATTCATTTATTATATTTTTCGCAGGCATCAGTCTTGTCGACGAGAATACGCCGGACGATGACGACACGTCAAATCTGAAATTGGTTGATGGAGTGCAGGTAATATAAACAATATTTAAAGTTAGCAGTGTCTAAAACAATGAGCAAAATACTATTGTATAAAAACATATTGATGTATCTTGTATCTTCATGGGTGTAAAATACGTTTAATGTAGCTTAGTCCTAAGTAGACCCTCAGTTACCCAAATGGATTGTGGACTTATTTATTGCACTACTTTGTAAAGTACTAGCGACCCGCCCCGGCTTCACACGGCTCTATAATTATCAGTGTTTCTCTACCTCTCTATCTCTATATTATGGACGTATTATACATATAAACGTTCCTCCTGAATCACTCTATATATTAAAAAAAATCCGTTGCGTAGTTTTAAAGATCTAAGCATACATCGGGAAGCGACTTTGTTTTATACTATGTAGTGATGTTGTGGATTGTCCTGCAGGTGGCGTACAGCATCCCGGTGGACAACAGCACGCCGGAGTCCAGCACGGGCGGCGCCGTGGCCGCCTCCGAGCTCTCGCTCGAGGACCTCATGCAGCAGATGAAGTCCATGTAGACATGTATTCAATGTACCGAGGGAAGCGGGTGGAACAACTACACACACCCAAGAAAGAAGGGTTTAAGTCAGGGTTGTTGCACGCGTTTCCCGCAAAGCTAAACGTATCACGCCGTGAGTGTCATATCAAGTCTTTGGATGTTTTGTTTGCGTTGTTTTGTATAAGGACTTCAAGTCTCGGTTCTTTGTCAAGTCTCAGGAACTGGCTTTTCGAGACAAGACCCTTTTAAATGATTTATTTCTACTATAATATCCATTCCATGTACCGATGTAGGCCAGTATAAATACACCGATTGCAACTTTAATCGAACTTGAGGTAACATTTTGTATTGTACTAAGTAGTTACATTTTCAAGCTCAGAGTTGAGAGCAATTTATTAATACCGGCCTAAGTTTGTCTCCTAGTCATATGGTCATCTCGAATTGCAGACAAGGCTCGACAGACTTATAATTATGGATTTACAGACAAAGGCCATTTCTTGGTCTAAGATCTTAGTCAAGATCTCAACTATAGTCTTAAAAGTATTTGGGGTTGCTAAGATATATGATGCACAATAATAATATGATTTCTAAAGTCTTTCTTCCCAGTCCAAAGTCAAAGATCCAAATCCCAAGTTCCAGTCGAGCCGGAGCCAAAGCCAAGTGCGAGCGCCCATGCCTGAGACAGTGCGAGTGCCCGACTGCAGGAAAAGAGCGCGTGCTAAGCACAGCCAATGCCCGCACCGCGCCAGAGCCACGTCCGAGGCCAAGCCAGAGCCGGAGCCCAAGCCGAGGCGAGTCCTTTCCAAACCTAATCCTAAATCTGAAATCCAAAGTTCAAAACCCCACTCCCTAATCCGAAGTCTTACTTGTTCAAAGTTGTTTGTTTGTAGTCAATACTACTTTTAAATTTTTTAATGAATTACTAATCAGGTTTGTCTTTTGGTGAATAAATGAAACGGGATATTTATTGAAATTTGTCTGCAGTCTGGGAGCCATATTTTAGAACGGTTGTATTATCGAAATTTTGAGTCTTATGACTGCTACACACAACGATTATCGTAGTGGTTTAACCTTTGTGGGCTTAACGTTATAATATGTTGTATTATGTGCAGATTTCTCTGCACCGTTAAATCGCCACAAATATCGTTAAGTGTATTCCTGGATTTAGATGTAATCCTGTTGGAGTTAATGTTTGTCTTCTGTAAATGTATTTCTACTTTATGGTTTTAAGCTCAAATTTTACAAAATTATTTTATACATAGATTGTATGTACTATTTTATTGTTATAGATAAGTTGAATATGCTATATATGTATGTTGCTTACGCATGACTGCTGAGTTAAGGCAAACGAAACGAGTAAGGCGTCGCTCGTCTCTGTTTGCCTACTCGCTATGTAACGACTTAAGGCGTCTCGCCTATTTAAATAAAATATAACACCTAGGCGAACGAACATGGGCCAGCTCCAACTTGTTGATGGGATGATTCAGCTGGCCTACTTGCTAAGTAGATTTACGTTGTCTTGCAACGCACATCGCCATGCCGCGCATTTATATTCTAGCGACCAGAGAGGCCAGCTAGGTAGGTCCGACAGGTGGAATAGCTAGGTAGGCCCGACAGGTGGAACAGCTAGGTAGGCCCGACAGGTGGAACAGCTAGGTAGGCCCGACAGGTGGAACAGCTAGGTAGGCCCGACAGGTGGAACAGCTAGGTAGGCCCGACAGGTGGAACAGCTAGGTAGGCCCGACAGGTGGAACAGCTAGGTAGGCCCGACAGGTGGAACAGCTAGGTAGGCCCGACAGGTGGAACAGCTATGTAGGCCCGACAGGTGGAACAGCTAGGTAGGCCCGACAGGTGGAACAGCTAGGTAGGCCCGACAGGTGGAACAGCTAGGTAGGCCCGACAGGTGGAACAGCTAGGTAGGCCCGACAGGTGGAACAGCTAGGTAGGCCCGACAGGTGGAATAGCTAGGTAGGCCCGACAGGTGGAACAGCTAGGTAGGCCCGACAGGTGGAACAGCTAGGTAGGCCCGACAGGTGGAACAGCTAGGTAGGCCCGACAGGTGGAACAGCTAGGTAGGCCCGACAGGTGGAACAGCTAGGTAGGCCCGACAGGTGGAACAGCTAGGTAGGCCCGACAGGTGGAACAGCTATGTAGGCCCGACAGGTGGAACAGCTAGGTAGGCCCGACAGGTGGAACAGCTAGGTAGGCCCGACAGGTGGAACAGCTAGGTAGGCCCGACAGGTGGAACAGCTAGGTAGGCCCGACAGGTGGAACAGCTAGGTAGGCCCGACAGGTGGAACAGCTAGGTAGGCCCGACAGGTGGAACAGCTAGGTAGGCCCGACAGGTGGAACAGCTAGGTAGGCCCGACAGGTGGAACAGCTAGGTAGGCCCGACAGGTGGAACAGCTAGGTAGGCCCGACAGGTGGAACAGCTAGGTAGGCCCGACAGGTGGAATAGCTAAGTTGAGAAGGAGCGTTCATTCCTACAGGGATGAAAAAAAAGAAATTATATTTTTTTATTTATTTAAAAGACAAATGAAGTTTCGTGAGTTAGATCTTAATCGCTGTAACCGCGTCATGTTTGCGCGCCGTTTGTCACAAACGTGGATATAAAATAATTTACTTATGAATGTAACGAAACAATAAATACATTGAAAGCATTCCAGCTTGTATGTGACGTCTATAATTTTAAGTAAAGAAATGTACAGTGCCATTAGCATATCTGTTCAAGTGGTTAAACCAAAAACTAAATCGTGTCTGTGTCACCTGGACAGATGTTCGTGACACTGGGACATAACTATGCGCGGTTATGAACCGCTCCACAGAGCAAGACGGAGCTATAAGATGAAATAACGCCCACATGTTGGTTTTCCAAAGTGGATGGCCACATTTTTGTATTGTATTGTTATTAATTGTTTGTTATTGCTATTTGTTACTTGACACTGGCGAAATACCTACTAACTTGGGTGGGCCATATTTTTAATGAAAGAAGAAGATGAAATGACGAGCACAGCAGCTACTTTCTTCCTAATAACTCCATCTCCCTTTGTTGGGTGGTCGGCCCGTCCGTGTAGAGTCCGATCGAAAAAATAAGAAGCCCGCCATCGTGTGGACGAGTATACGAAATATTTAGTTCGTATTACTAGTACGTTAGTATACTCGGCGCGTCTAGTGCGTCTCTAGTGAATTTAAGTCTGAATATTTAATATTTATTCTTATAGGGCGCCTCTAGTGAATTTAAGTCTGAATAAATATTCAGACTTAAATTCACTAGAGGTTTTCTTATTTCTCCGATCGGATTGTAGTTAATTTATTTTTTTATATGTTTTGTGAATTTTATAAAAGACTTGTTGATAGCTGCGCCGAGCCTATTGTGAATATCATTATACATTATTATTGTAATAGATTTTATCGATTAAATATCGTTCGTGAGTATGTCGTTCTTTATCATTTCGATGCAGCTCTTCAGTTTTGCGGTGATGCGCTTGTTTTCAGGAGGGAGTGAGTTATTCTGAAATTACATGAAATATTATTAAACATGAGGAACTTGTATATGAGGTATATTATGTAGTAAGTAACGCAAAGATTACTCACCATGACGGCGTCCATAATCTGTCCTGCCCGGTCTATGACTTTCCCTGGCAGGCCGGTGGCGGCCGCCACCTGCAGTGCCAGGCTGCCCTGGCCGCCCGGGCCGCCGCCCTGGCCGCCCTGGCCGCCGTGGCCGCCCGCCCCCGCCGGGGCCGCCTCGCACACGCGGTACAGGAACACCGGCTCGCCGTCCTCGATTATGTACTCGAAACGCTGGAAGCAACGATACTTCGTGTTAAATGTTATTGTTATCGTACAATAATCTTTCAACAAAAGTGATGGTAGAACTCCTGGCGGTGTTTTCGATACACCTTTTAACCGTCGAAACGATACGCACTTATCTAAAATTCCTGTTAATAAGTGCCGGATTTACCCTTCTTAAATAAAGGCCACTACTTTTTGCCGTGCTCCTTTCTTATGTAACTCATTTGTTCTGGGAACGTTATATGGGTATTAACGACCGATTGGCGCAGTGGTTCGATCGTAGGCAACTCGGGTCACTGCACATGGTGCGCGGTTGTGGGTTCGATTCCCGCCGGGGAAAATGTCGGAAAAGGTCTTTTCGTAATTTGTTCTGGTCTAGGTGTCACTAGGATATCCCTTAGTCCGGTGTACGGTACCCATAGTACAAGCGTTGCTTAGTTTGGGACCATATAGTTGGTGTGTTAGTCTGGCGATATTTATTTATTTATTAAAAATTGAAATGTCCCTTGAAATTTGCCGCGCCTAGACTCCCACCGCTGCCTCTGTAACCATTAAAAATACTAGTGTTGCTCACCAAGAACCTGAGCAAGGGCGTGTCGAGGATGTACTGGTGGATGTAGTGGTAGTGCGTGGCGAGCAGCAAATGCGGGCAGGCGGCCGGGCGCGCCAGCAGCGCCAGCAGGCAGGCGGCCAGCAGCGCCGGCCCGTCCGCGCGCGCCGTGCCGCGCCCGAACTCGTCCACCAGCACCAGCGACTGCCCCGGGCATTCTTGCAGCGCCAGCGCCATCTGGAATGACCGTTCGATGTGATGCGAGCTATGCTTGTTCGAAGTGTCGGTTGATTGAGGACATCCTTAAATAATCTACGGTAATAGTTATTCATTAGAACTTATATCAATTTAGTTTTTTCCGGCCAGGCACAGGTCACGCTTCTTTTAGACTTCTACAAAGAATTTGGAATGCGACACGCATTCCGTGCATGTACCATGTCATTGGCGTCATGAATCTGTCTGGTAGCGGCATTTTAAATCTGAGTTCGTAATAAACGATCAGTAATTTTATGGAGGCACGTGCGTTTCTTGAAAATCTTTCAATAAAGATGGTCCGCCATAATTTCTTGTCTTTCATAATTTTTCCTTCTGACCGGTATCACTGAGTATGATTATAGTAACACCTTTGAGTCGAGACAAACCAGGTTACCTACCTATAACAAGAGTTGTTAGAAGTGGTAGTGTGTGGTCGTGCGGCGGGTAGGTAGGTAGGCAGGTGGGTAGGTAGGTACCTGTCGCAGGTCGATGAGGAAGGCGGACATGTGCTGCGCCACGCACTCGGCGCCGTGCAGGCGCGAGTGCAGGCGCCGCACCACGCCCACGTGTGGTCGTGCGGCGGGTAGGTAGGTAGGTAGGTAGGCAGGTGGGTAGGTAGGTACCTGTCGCAGGTCGATGAGGAAGGCGGACATGTGCTGCGCCACGCACTCGGCGCCGTGCAGGCGCGAGTGCAGGCGCCGCACCACGCCCACGTGTGGTCGTGCGGCGGGTAGGTAGGTAGGTAGGTAGGCAGGTGGGTAGGTAGGTACCTGTCGCAGGTCGATGAGGAAGGCGGACATGTGCTGCGCCACGCACTCGGCGCCGTGCAGGCGCGAGTGCAGGCGCCGCACCAGGCCCACACGAGCCGCGCGCGCCGGTACGAAGCACCCGATGTGCGCCAGGTACACTATCAGACCTGACGCACACATTATATAGATTAATATCTTATTAATACTTTATTGAGCTCAAGCTAAAAAACCTTGAGGTTAGAAGTTGAGTCTACTAGTCGAATCTTAAGAGAGATTTTTCGAAGGAATCAGACGAGATTCCCTCTAACACCCAGTTCTTAAAAATGGTACCTACATATTTCATAAATAATAAATAAATAAATATCGCCAGACGAACACCCCAACTGTAAGGGCCCAAACTAAGCAACGCTTGTACTATGGATATCGTACAATGGACTGGGGGCGATCCCAGTGACACCCAAACCTGGGCAAATTACGAAAAGGCTATTTGCCAAAATTGCCCCGGCAGGAATCGAACCCGCAACCACCATGTGCAGTGAGCCGAGCGGCCTACGATCGTACCACTGCGCGAAGCGGTCGTCAACACACAGGATTTAACAGGATTTTTATAGGATATTATAAAAAATCCAGAAGACCAAAGAAAAGGGTCGATTGATATGAATGAGTGATTATACAAGGAAAGAAGACATATTTGTGCGTCGAGCCTAGACGACGGGAAAGCGAGAATACGTTGGGAGAAGTGGACGAAGAGTCAGCAGGGGCACTCACCGACCTGCTTGATGTAGAGGGACTTGCCGCTGGAGTTGGGCCCCGTGAGCACGTTGACGCAGGCGGCGCCGGCGCCTGACTCGAAGTCGTTGGGAACGCAGGCGCCGCCCGCCCCCGCCCCCGCCCCCGCCCCCGCCCCCGCCCCCGCGCCCCCCACCAGCGGGTGCCAGCCCTGCTGGATGCTCAGCACCCTCTCGGTGCTCAGCGTCGGACGCACGAAGTTGTACTCCTTACTCACTTTAGACAGGGCTATCAGACTGCAACAAATATTTAGCTTAAGATTTTTCTGCACCAATTTCGATGCCCAAGAAGTTAGCGTGACGCCACTATTGTCGCGATGTCTCTATGGAAGCGTCGCGACGCCACTACGAAAGCGTCGCGACGCTCCTATGTAAACATGGCGACGCCACTATGAAAGCGTCACGATGCCACAGTTGAAGCGTCGCGATGCCACTATGGAAGCGTCGTGTTGCCACTATGGAAGCGTCGCGACGCTCCTATGGAAACATGGTGACGCCACTATGAAAGCGTCACGACGCCACTATGAAAGCGTCGCGACGCCATTATGAAAGCGTCACGACGCTACTATGGAAGCGTGACGACGCCACTATGAAAGCGTCGTGACGCCACTATAAAAGCGTCGCGACGCCACTATGGAAGCGTCGCGACTAGGGATTGCTCCCGGGAATTCCCGGTACTGGCTTTTCCCGGGAATTCCCGGTATTTTCCTCCTTCTATCTAGTACCGGTACTGAAAAGAATTCCCGGGAATTTCGGTACTTTCGGTACTTAATAATTTCATAACTAATATTTTCAAATATCCATACCATTTCGACTTTCGTTATAACCGAAGTCACCACATGCATAGCAAATACGGACTAGGACGTGCAGTTGCGTATATTATCAGTTTCGAAATTTCGAAATTAATACAACATTTTGGTAAATGTGATTTTGACATGAAATATCATTGTAAATGATAAACAAACCAAATATTAAAATAACGTTTTAGGGTAATTTTCATTAAAGCATCAAAAATACTATCAATTAAAAAAAATACTATAAAAAACTACTTTTCCAACAAGCTAGTGGAAAATGTCGATTTTATTCAGCAGCTCGACTCCTATAGGTAAAAGGGTGGGATTATGTACTCTATGTTTTAAGTTTAACCACTGGCTATCTTAAAGTGAAACCCCCGTTGAAATCGGATCAGCCATTTTCCCAAGATGCTCGAACATAAATAAAAGAAAAACATTGATCGGTGGTGACATCGGCATTACTAAGCGTAAATACATAAGGCATACATAAGGTGGACCATTGGCCGTTCGAGAGCAAGGCAAATTCAACGATGTCATCAAATGAGTAAAAGGGTTGGTCATGTCTAGAAGGCGGGATCTTACCGCTACTCGAATGTGCCTGGTGAACATTGGAAAAAAAAACTGATAGGAGACCTCCAGCACCATTGAAATACGACGACGCGGGAATGAACTAAGCGGTGCAAGTCGTAAAAGCGCCAGAAGTGGAGGATACTGAAGGGGACCTACGCCAGTTGGTTCAAATCAAAATGGCTAAAGGAGAAGTAAAACAATCGAAACAATCCCTTTATCAGACATTGGTTTCAGTCCTGACCTGCTAGTCTATTCATCAAATTATTAGCTACCTTCACGATGGCGTCACTTCATCATGTTGGTGGTTTGCTTCCAGCTAGGGTATCTTTACCATTTTGTCAAATCGCCCATTGCAGACGTACTGCCTAATTTTGCTTTATGATCAGCAAATAGGATCTTCTACTGTACTTCAAAATCAGATATATGAGAAACAGGACCAGGAGAGATGCAAAACATTCGTGTCTCGATGATTTTGTTGAGGCGTCTACTTGTGCGTCGAAGTTTCGGCTTCATTCGCAATGATTGATGACTTACATTATCTATCATCAGCCAATTACTTTTTAACGACGCCTCTCGCAATATAACTCACTGAAGTCATTTTCAACTCCCTGCTTCTAGTTCCTGGTGTCCACATCCACTCCAAATGGCCGCTAGGCCGCATCATAGGTTCGAAATTAACACGCTGCCAATTGAAAAATGGTCCGAAATTTCGAAAATAATTTCGGATTCGTTCACTAAATAAGTAAAATACTTGATATACATGTAAATAATTACATTTTGACTAAAAGAAGCACAAATTAGACTGTTAAGTATGTTTTTTAAATAACCATTCAACGTTTGTATTGGGTACCGAATTTCCCGAAATTCCCGGTATTTCCCGGTACTGGCTTATGCCTGGTACCGGGAATTGCCTAGCTCTCCTCAGTACCGGTACTGCAATCCCTAGTCGCGACGCCACTGTGGAAGCGTCGCGACGCCACTATGGAAGCGTCGTGACGCCACTATGGAAGCGTCGCGACGCCACTATTAAAGCGTCGCGACGCCACTATGGAAGCGTCGCGACGCCACTATGGAAGCATCGCGATGCCACTATGAAAACGTCGCGACGCCACAGTTGAAGCGTCGTGACGCCACTATGGAAGTGTCACGACACCACTATAAAAGCGTCGCGACGCCACTATGAAAGCGTCGTGATGACACTGTTGAAGCGTCGCGACGCCACTATGGAAGCGTCGCGTTGCCACTATGGAAGCGTCGCGACGCTCCTATGGAAACATGGCGACGCCACTATGAAAGCGTCACGACGCCACTATGAAAGCGTCGCGACGCCATTATGAAAGCGTCACGACGCTACTATGGAAGCGTGACGACGCCACTATGTAAGCGTCGTGACGCCACTATAAAAGCGTCGCGACGCCACTATGGAAGCGTCGCGACGCCACTGTGGAAGCGTCGCGACGCCACTATGGAAGCGTCGTGACGCCACTATGGAAGCGTCGTGACGCCACTATGGAAGCGTCGCGACGCCACTATTAAAGCGTCGCGACGCCACTATGGAAGCGTCGCGACGCCACTATGGAAGCATCGCGATGCCACTATGAAAACGTCGCGACGCCACAGTTGAAGCGTCGTGACGCCACTATGGAAGTGTCGCGACGCCACTATGGAAGCGTCGCGACGCCACTATTAAAGCGTCGCGACGCCACTATGGAAGCGTCGCGACGCCACTATGGAAGCATCGCGATGCCACTATGAAAACGTCGCGACGCCACAGTTGAAGCGTCGCGACGCCACTGTGGAAGCGTCGCGACGCCACTATGGAAGCGTCGTGACGCCACTATGGAAGCGTCGTGACGCCACTATGGAAGCGTCGCGACGCCACTATTAAAGCGTCGCGACGCCACTATGGAAGCGTCGCGACGCCACTATGGAAGCATCGCGATGCCACTATGAAAACGTCGCGACGCCACAGTTGAAGCGTCGTGACGCCACTATGGAAGTGTCACGACACCACTATTAAAGCGTCGCGACACCACTATAAAAGCGTCGCGACGCCACTATGAAAGCGTCGCTACGCCACCATGGAATCGTCGCGACGCCACTATGGATGCGTCGCGACGCTCCTATGGAAACATGGCGACGCCACTATGGAAGCGTCGCGACGCCACTATGGAAGCGTCGCGACGCCACTATTAAAGCGTCGCGACGCCACTATGAAAGCGTCGCTACGCCACCATGGAATCGTCACGACGCCACTGTGAAAGCGTCGCAACGCCACTATGGAAGCTTCGCGACGCCACTATAAAAGCGTTGCGACGCCACTATGAAAGCTTACGCCACTATGGAAACGTCGCGACGCCACTGCACAACGCACAACGCAGCACAAGCCTAGCACAAATCAGCACAAAGCTCAGTTTTATTCAATATCAAAATGGCCATGCTAATTTCACAGACATCGAATTTTCAACGTAGGTATATGGTTAGGTGAGTAGGTAAGTAAGTATATATGACGCAGCCAACTAGCTTAATTCGCCGTTCAATTAACAGCCTAGGCACTTTATTAAACAGCGCCGTTCAACTAGCGGCCTAAATGATATTCAGCCGTATCGTCTGTTACAACATTTAATAAACTGGCTGGCTAATGCTTAGGCAACTGGTTGACATTTATGTACTACAAAACTTTTTCAAAATACTACCCAAGCAGAGCGACCTGGATGGGTTTAGGTTAGGGTTATTTTTTTTATGACCCCACAGCAATCCCACCCGGCAAGTAGATTCGGTGGATCTAAACAATATCGTAAAATCTTCTATACAAATAAATAAAATTGGAGTGTCTGTTTGTAATAACAAAATAACACCTATACACTAAATGCATATGAAAGTACATACGACACCTATAGCAAAAACGCGATTTAAAAAATTTTTGTCTGTCTGTCTGTCTGTGTGTGTGTTTGTTCCGGGTAATCTCCGAAACGGCTGGACCGATTTTGACGGGACTTTCACAGGCAGATAGCTGTTGTAATAGGGAGTAACTTAGGCTACTTTAATTTTTGAAAAACAATTAGGGTTCCGCGTAAAAAAATAAAAACACATGAAATCAAAGAGTATCTCCGAAACGGGTGGACCGATTTTGACGGGACTTTCACTGGTAGATAGCTGATGTTATAAGCAGTAACTTAGGTAACTTTTATTTTAGAAAAGTAAAATTTAAAAAAATGAAAAAATGGGTTCTGTCGTGCGGGCTCAGAACGCGGGAGCGGGCTTTTTTGTTAAGTTAACTTCCACGCGGACGTAGTCGCGGGCTCAGCTAGTACCTAATAAAATTATTCCGTCAGTTGTTTTTTGCCGACGCCATATTGACCAAAGAGAATATAATAGAGATATTGACAGTTTCGTGAGTTTCGGCGCTAGGTGGCAGAAAGTAGAACCAAAGACTACTATTGTATACTGTAGAACTAAATTGAAATGAACAGGCTAGGCAAGTAATTAAACGTCATCGATCCAAGTCATTTGCCTAGCTGTTTGATCAAATGGCTGAATATCATTCAGGCCACTAGTTGGACGGCGCTGTTTAGTAAAGTGCCTAGGCTGTTAATTGAACGGCGAATTAAGCTAGTTGGCTGCGACATATACACCAGAGAGGGAATAACAAAAACATACTGTACACATTTAGACGTGCGTTTTTAGGCCAGATTTATCGCGGGTTTATATACGATGATAAAAATGCTCACCAGTCGAGCTCGGCGCACTTGTCGACGACATCAGCGAGTGTGTGCAGGTGGTGCAGTAGGAGGCTGGCGAGCCGCATCATGATGCGCGTCTCGTGGGATACTATCTCCGGATACGTGTCGCCGATCATCACATCCAACTCTATCAACACAACAACAATACAACTACTAACAATACGTTATAAACATTGGAAATCTTATCGAAGTAGGTGCAATTTATTATTTGTATTTGATTTATAAGGCGTCAAAAAAAAAAGAAAGAAAAGATAAGCAAGGAATTTCTATAAATCCAATGCCCACTCACCTTCACATCCTTTACTCTTGTAATGAATGTAGTCATTGTTCTGAAACTGGAAATATTCAGGTTACTTGAAATCAGTGTTTAAACCTCCTCAAAATTCTTCGTGAGGCCCTGGGCTTAGTACCAAGTTTGAAGGAGTGTACCATGAACTTCATGTGCGGCAGCTGCTTGTCGGCGGCGGAGAGCTGGTCGGCCCAGGCCCGCACGGCCAGCAGGTACCCCAGGTGCGGCAGGTACAGCATGCTGCACTGCTGCACGCAGCGCGGCAGCCGCGCCAGCTCCGCGCGCGCCGTCTCCGACATCAGCCCGTGCAGGCTCGCCATCGTCTGCTTCTCTGGTAAACAAATTATAAGCTTCACAAGGACTGAGATCTTAAACCACGGTAACCCCTATTGGGCCTATAAAATTCTAATCTCATTTCCAAAAATAAATTACTACTTGTGGAAAGGTGAAGAGATAAGTTGGTGGACTCTCTCCCTGTTACCTGGGTCCTATAGTAGTGGAACTTGTTACTGATGGTGCAAATTGATGTGACTTACTCATGTCCAGTTCCTTATCAACGCCCGCCTTTACTGTGAATTTCCCTTCGGATTTTGATAGGTCGAAGTCAATTATCCTGTTCATATACAACGCCATCTAGGGAGAGATTAGATTTTATCATTTAATGAGGTTTGAACAGAGATTGAAAGTAAGTGGTATTTAAATTAAGATCTTAGTTACCTCATAAAGTTTGTTATTATCGCAGCAAGCTAACTGCTGCAGGAACTCGCTCGCTGATCCGGTATTTTCACACATCTCGCAGATCAACACAGCATTGTAGAGCGTCTGAGAGAGAACATTGGCAATATTTTAGATAATGGTGCTTATTTTGTTGTTGCAAAATATGAACTTGACTAAAATAACTGTATTCCCATCCTTGTTACGGTCTGAGCGTATGAACAAGATGGATATACTCTAAGATGTGTCAAACTTAGCCGTGAATTGGTGTTCTCCACTAAGTTATGGGAAATTTGTTTTAGTACTGTCACTTACATTGTAAAGAGATTTCCATTGATACGCTTTCGCTGACAACGCTTGAATTTTTGCGAGAATACCCTGCAAGAAATATGCATTTTATGTCACCAATTCGTACCCAGTAGGTACCTTAAAACAAATTGCACCAATGTGAAACTCACACGTTATCGTCTGAATTACTTCGAAGGTACCTCTGAGTATTCCACGAATGTGAGTGTGATAAAATTCAGTAGTTCCCCCCTCATAAGGACTAGCCAGGTTTCTCTTCCATTAAAACAAAACAGTAGTTAGTGACGTGTCAGCTTACGTTGACGTTTTTGATGTACCGCAGGGAAGCGCAGATGTTCCGCATGAGAGCGTCGTTCTGCGGCCGCATGAAGAACGCGATCACGTCCTGGCGCCGCCCGAGGGTCGCCAGGTCCGTGGTGGGGTGCTGGAGCAGCACCCTGATGCAGATGATGCATGATGTATGTATATGGGAAACTTTTGTCCTGAATGCGTATTCCAAAGCATGGTTGGTTCGTGAACATTTTTGTCCACTTCCCATATGGCTCAGGATTATATCTTCCAGCGTCAAAATGGGATAGGAAATCAAGTGATTCTTAAATCTTTTGCGTATGGTTTGTATCATAACGCGATCGCTTGGCGCAGAGGTTCGAGCATAGGCCGTTCGGCTCACTGCACATGTTGGTTGCGGGTTCGATACCCGCCGGGGCAAATTTCGGAAATGGCCTTTTCGTAATTTGCTCAGGTCTGGGTGTCACTGGGATCGCCCCCAGTCCATTGTACCTTACACATAGTACAAGCGTTGATTAGTTTGGAACCGTACATTTGGCGTGTCGGTCTGGCGATATATATTTATTTTTATGTTTATTAAGTAGCCAATAAACGCTAGTTTTTCCCTATGCCCTGACCTCATCCGGTTCTGTCCGAGCTTGGAGCTGCACCTATTGAGCAGCAGCAGCAGGCTGAGCCCCTCCCTGCTGGAGCCGCGCGCGCCCTTCTTGAACGCGCTGGGGTGCGCCACCGCGCTGAAGATCTGCAGCCCGCGGTACGTGTCCTCGTCCACCATCACTATGTCGGCGCTGACACAACACACATGCTGTTTTTATGACTATTGTGCGGAGATCGGACACTAGCGTATAGCTGGATCCCGGCTGCGATGATATTTATTTTATATATTTATTTATGTTCAGATCGCAGATCCATAGATAAATACCTTATAAACTAACATACATACACATTTATAATAACACTAAACTATTGGTAGTGCAGGTGGTAATCTCCCCAGAAAGCGCCTGAACACCACACCCTTCGGCCAATAGTCTTCCTGCAAGAAAGTTGTCAGCCTTTCAGTGGGGACCCTAACCACAAACGCCTTGAAACTGGCGTTGTGACTAGAGTCCAACGGCTGAACTCTAAATGAAATATTGCTCTTCAATCGGATGTACTCAGCAATGTCCCCCGTCTTGCTGGCATAGTGGAGGCGGGACAGGTAGACTGGGGTGGTCGGCACTGCTGCACGCAACAGGAAGTTGGACCCTGTTGCCGCCGTGCCGCAGCGATTTCGGTTAACCCGCTGCGCCCGCTGCGTGATAGATCCCATATTCCATCTTAATGCCAGGGGAACACGGACCGAATTCTTCACGCTAGGTCAGTGCGGGTAGGCCAATTTCAGACGCATTTTTCGTAAAACGTGCAGTGTTTCCTCAAAGTAAACCTTATATGAAAATTGTATAATGCCTATTGATTTCTTACACTTACAGAGATATGATCCTAAGGCTGAGAAACTGCGGCTTGCTCTGCAGCTCCATGGCCAGACCCGACCAGTTCAGGTCCAAGTACCGAAGCAGAGCGCCCAGCGCGTGCACGCTGTGGGTCTGGTTGAAGTCCAGGACTGTGCGGAGGAAGAGCGTGCGCTCCTGCTCAGACGCATTGGGAGGCTCGTGCGGGAGGGAGAGGGAGAATATGCGCCGCTTGCAGGCTTCAAAACCTTGAGGGGAAATACAAAACAAGTGGTTCTTGTAGAATTGTCAATATTAATCTCG
The DNA here is from genome assembly GCA_905147325.1 of Notodonta dromedarius. Lineage (NCBI taxonomy): Eukaryota > Metazoa > Arthropoda > Insecta > Lepidoptera > Notodontidae > Notodonta > Notodonta dromedarius. The sequence continues at coordinate 13,343,393 of LR990162.1, forward strand.
TACTTAGAGGTGCCGTTCTTGTAACTGAGAGGTTCCGGGTTCGTTCACCATCTCCTAACTATATCCTAGCACAAACAATTGCTAGCTCAGTTGGAGGGGCTAACAGGCTATGTGATAATCACAACTGGGTGCCATTAGATAGACTGGAGGCGATTCGGGCAAGGTTGAAAAAAACCACTACCGACCTTCACTGAAAAATCAGAAAAGCGCTCGTCCTTATCAATCGTCATTTTTTCGACTTTTATGTCTCGGAAGCTGGCCACACTCTGTAGATGACTGGAAACATCCCTAATACAAAATATGAAGAAGTTTGGTACTTATGTTTGTTAAAAGGTAGGTACTCACTATACTCCTTAGCCGAGAGGAATACGAGCCGGCACTTGCCCGCCGCGCGCTCGTCCCCCTCGCCGCAGAACAGAGTTTTCTTGACCAGTTGCACGAAAGCGCCCTGGCTCCTGCCCTCCAGCAGCAGGCACACCGGCGCCACCTGCCGATGCAGCGCCGCGAACATCTGGAACTCGGGCGCGCGGTCCGCCAGCTCCTCCAGGACGAACAGCTTTACACAGGAGAACCGAGGAGGAATTACCCACTACCTACATGCAATGCTATCCTAAAAACTACTACCTATAACTATCTAAAGCACTAAAAGGTCTTACCAAGTAACATCTAAAATATAAATTTTAATCCATTTTTAAAATAAAGGTTTCGCAAAACAAGTTTCATAAGAAAAGTGCAAAACTGCTTTGTAATGACATTATTGAAGGTAAATCGTTTTTACTTTTGGGGGTAAGAGATATTAGATTGGAAACAGTCTTATTAATAAAATAAAAAGTAATTATTCCTATTTTTTGGTGATTACTACCTACCTCATCATCTATACTACGATAAATATAACACAACAGGGGTGCTACTCTTAGCAATAATCCTACTAATATTATAAATGCGAAAGTTTGTGAGTGTGGATGTATGTTTGTTACTCCTTCAAGCAAAAACTACTGAACAGATTTGGATGAAATTTGGAAGACAGATAGATTATAACCGGGATTAACATATAGGATACTTTTTAACCCGATAATCCCGAAATTTTTGCTAAGTTAAAATACTACGCGGATGAAGTCGCGGGGCACAGCTAGTAATCCATATCCGTATTATCAAATCCTACTAAATTCCAACTTTCTTACAGTCAAATATCGTCTGATCGAACGATAATAATTTTGTATTGTTCGTTCGGTAATTGATACGAAGGCTAAAAATATGGAATTTAGAGTAGGATTCGACAATACGAATGTCACGATATATCGATTATCGTTGCTAAGAGTAGCACCCCAGAGTGATGGTACAAACCGGCCGTATGATACGAACTTAATGATGAGTAGGTCCTTACCTCGCCCGTCTGCAGCGTGTAGTAGGCGGCGCCCAGCTTGCCGGCGCGGCAGTAGGTCGCCAGCACGCGCTGTCACACACCCTCATTAAACAATACTTGTAACTACACACGCGGACCGGTAGTACGACGTGCGACGTGCTCTATTTGAGACGCCATTTTGTTTGATCTACCCTACTTGTGTAGAACATTAGTCATTCGATCAATTTCATTTTTAAACCTACCTACCTAATAAATAATTTAAAAACATATCTAGGTATATTATGTAGATAATGCTAGGACTACATAGGACAATTGTTTTATATATAACAAAGCAAACGAGCGTATGATCCGCCTGATGTTAAGCAACCTATAGATACTTGCAATACCAAAGGCATTGCTCGTACGATGCCGATCTGAAGGGGAGTGGAAAAGAGGGAGGAGGATGAACAGGGGGGTTGGGCTTGCGGCTCTCTCACTCATCGTGCGAAATGCAACTATAATAGCTACTTTACGCTGAACTTCTGTGATAGGGTGTTACTACCCCGGTCCAGCCAGCCCGTATATGAGCAGTAGTTAATCGACTCCTTAGGATGACACGCATTAGGATGAAATAATTAGCATTATTTTCAAATTTAGGTTATGTAGGTTAGTAAGTACATACGTCTTCGACTTCAGAGTCCTCGCTGGTCTCTTGAGCACCCATATTTTCTTCATTAACATTCACATCTGTATTCCTATTAAGTAGTTGAAATTATTATAAGTAAAAAGTTACGGTCCAAAATAAGCCCATTTAAAACTTTGCTAACTCTAACCTTCGACATTTTGCAATCACAAAATGAGATTGTTTTTGATGGGTGGTGTTCGCAGCACTGCTGGAAGCGTGTCGTACTTCCGAGGATACGGCGTCCGATGAATTCGTAATCATCTCGTTAAACCGAAATATTTCAATCGATACTGAAAATAATGTGTGGGTACTCTTCCCGCTTCCCGCCACTTCTATCATTTTTTTTTTGTAACCGACCGGATTTGCCGCCACTAGTTAATCTATAGTCAAATAAAAAAATCATGATCAGCCAGTATTTTTTTAATTTTAATGATTTGAGATTTATTTATGTAATTATAATAAGTAAGTACATACTTTAAATAGGTAATTTAATTATACATTTAAATACTTAATAAATTGTAAATAAAAATATACACTGTGAACAATAATAATGTAATGTAACCTACACATAATGTCTTCTGTGATTAGTTACATTCTCTAAAATATTTTTATGTTAATGTTTATACAAAAAAAAACCTTGTATTCGAGACGATTGAAATATTGCGTGTTAGTGTAACATTGTGCCGGCCGTCCTCAGTAAAACAATCCCAGTTAAATTATTGCGTTATTGGGTCAGTAGCCGCGCTTGTTTAGATACGGCTCCAATAACTGTTTTTTGTAACGATTTATGGTCTTGTAAAAAAGTTAATCATTGTGGTGGCATTTACCTTTAATACGGAGTTAGTTGAGGGCAACGAGAATGTAGGTTCATGTGAGTTGGTTAGTATGCGTGTATATACCTATTTAAAATATTATCTTATCTCATTTTAATATTTACTATAGAAAATATAATTATAATGTTAGTCCATTATATAATTTGGTTGGAGTGTAGCCTTAGGGGCGCTATGACTTAGGTTTAGGTTTAGGTTAGGTTAGGTTAGAACAGTGACCAAAACGCGCGAGCCGAGCGAGCGAAGCGAGCGTGCCGCGGCAGCGGCCGGCGAAGCGCCAGAATCCGAATGTGTCATTAGGTTATGTTAGTTCCCAGTAAGGGGGGCTACGGAGCCAGCACTTAGACGAATTTTCGAGAATATTTTTTTTTCGTTTTGATCACTAACCTAAACCTAAACCTAAACCTAACCTAACCTAAGTCATAGCGCCCCTAAGGCTACACAATGACCTATAATTTACCTGTTTATAATAATTTATAACTTATTAACATTAATTTAATAATGTAACATTAATTTAAGTGCAGAACACCGACATATCTTTATGAATTTATGGTAAGTACCTACTTAATTAGAATAATTTAAAATTTAAAAGGCACTTATGGCGAGTTAAAAAGTTTGTTCATAATTTTATTTATGTATTCATTCTCGATTCGGTTGTAATTACAATCGACAAAATAACCAAGAATTTTTTTTTTAATAAATTATAATATTCATGCATACCTACGTCACTACCTGATCATAAAGGATTGTGCAGACTAGACAACGAGAAAGTCTCGTTCTTCGGGGGCGTCTCGACGAAAATTTACACGAATGTGACGACAAATGTGTCCGACCGCGTCAGCTGTAGGTGATACTGTGGCAGCCATGCAAGACTGCACCATCGTACGGAGCGATGCGAAATATATCTTTACGCATCTCAGACAAGGAGCGGTGCACCAGATTTGCTGAAAATGGGGCAATCGTTAGCGTTACTAAAGACTACATAATAAATAAGAATAAGCTATGCATAATGAAATTTACCTACTTAGGTAAAGCTACCCTATTATTACACCTCTTAATGAAAAGTTACAAAATTATTACCTACTTTACTACTATTTAGTAGGTACCCACCCACTTCTGATTGTGCTTATTTTATGAGTATTGATGGCTATATAAGAATAATATCTACCTCAAAAGCGAGGCAAGCGAAGCCACAGCCCAGCATCAGCGCACAGGGAGGCGCGATTAGCACCGTCAGCAGCGTGTAGCACCAGTTGCGGGCGTGCCGGAAGCACACGTTGCTGAGGCGCCACGCGCACTCGGGGCTGCGCGCGCCTTCCGGCTCGCCGATGATGTCATCCCATACTATCTGAATAATGATCACAATAAAATATATATAACCTACTAGATACTAATGATATATTAATAAGTATATGTAACAATCCTTAATCTAAAAGTAAGATTCTATAATCACTGTGGACGGTGGGTGAGTGAGAACGCTCCTTAACATGAATTCCAAATTTAAATATATTTTTTTATTTCGAGTTTGATATTGAGCAGTTTTTTTTTAAATAATTTTAGAAATGAATTTGTCTACGATTTAGGCTCGGATCACGGCACCGATTGCACCATTTGTAAATCCCATGTATGACGATGGATTTACTTTAATAAGTGCCTATATTATGCTGTCTGCATCATGTTACCCATGTTATTTGGTGCTGAAAGCAATTATGGCCTTACCCCCTTTTCCCTGTTCTCATTTCCTGAAAAGCGCAGCAATTTCAATCAAGAATTCTATCAACGCGATGAAACACCCATTGTATATTAAACAGTTCAATGATGTGTTAGTGTGTCAATGTTATGAGCTCAAGAGCATTTGGATTTTTGGTATAACTGACTAAGGCTCGTATTAATAAATCGAGCTCAAGTCTGAGAGCGATCTTGAGTACGCGTTTGACGTGACATTTTGTATCTACTAATATGACATAACAATGACATTTTCGAGATCGCTCTCAGAGTTGTGATCGATTTATTAGGAGCCTTAGTATTTTAAGTATATAAGTCAATACCTTGCTATTTGACATAATTTTAATTTGACTTTAACATTTTTGTAACAACACAACAATAGTCTTATCTTTATAGTCTTTAGTTCCTTAGCAGTTCTTTGTGCAGTCTTTGAAAATGAAGTATTTTAGAATTAGTTACCTATTTATCGATGTCATTTTACCCGAATGTAAAAAGGCAAACACTATTTAAGTAGGAGTAGTAGTGCCCACGCAAATGGATTTCTTTATTATTTCAACTGAAATTACAAATTTACATACTACAAAAGAAACATCTTGATAAAATTAATTTATGCCGGTGCCTGACGTCGCGTCGGGTTGTAGCACTTTTATAAGCATCGGCGAAAGTACTAGAAAGGCAATTGGTGCTGACAATACGGGCAATTGCCCTGCCCGTGCCCGGCGCCCGTTGCCCGGCCCGGCCTGGCCCACAGAAGCACGCGACGGTCACACGCTATTTGGGTAATAGATTACGGTTTTTTAAAGGACTTACGGGTCGATAGGGTTGTGAGGCTTGAACACAATCCTACTAATATTATAAATGCGAAAGTTTGTGAGTGTGGATGTACGTATGTATGTATGTATGTTTGTTACTCCTTCACGCAAAAACTACTGAACGGATTTGGATGAAATTTGGAACACAGATAGATTATAACCGGGATTAACATATAGGATACTTTTTAACCCAATAATCCAATACTACGCGGATGAAGTCGCGGGGCACAGCTAGTTGTATATAAATACACTCTAGATTTACAGAATCGTCGTCGCGTTAACATTAACAAAAACAAAGACTAGTAATGTCCTCTTTAAAAATGTGCTATATTAGTTATAGGTACGAGTATATGTCCACAATGGTAGGTAAATATTTTTCAATTTCCACGGAACATTGGCATCGCCCGTCGCCACGTTACACACTACAGACGGGTAGGCGAGCAAAGCTCTACTACGACATACTACGTATACTATATACCGCTCTACATTTCTATTATGAAGTGACGGCATGACGGCGTATTAATAATGGTTGTTTGTTAAATTGATCATCACGATTGTTACGCTGGACGGCTTATGGAGAACAGCTAATGGTTGGTAGAGACCTATACATTAATATTAGTAACGATGTTCTTATTCTTATGACGTCAGTCGGCGAGGGAAATGCTAGTTAACTTCCGAAAGTCTGCTTTTAGACTTAATACATACATTATTCATTGAAATATAAATAAGTTCAATGTAAGTGACGGTCAAGGTTGGGTGTAAATGTAGGGGGACATTTTATGATACCTACATACTTTTAAAATGTATAGTTGTCTTAACCTTCCGGATATTAGTCGCATATGATTTGGAATTAACGAAAGCTTAAAGTTTCCACTAATCTTATGTATCACATCTATCATCATACTTACACACTATTGTAACACTAAAAAATATATAATACCTAGTCAAAAGCGTCAATAAGCTAGCAGTTAGACGAGCCGCCTCGTAAATAGAAAGCTGCTTGGTTCAATCCCGATCCTTGCCTAAACTATTGATATGGGTCTACTAGTAATTTAACCACAAATTGCTAGACTCTATAAAATCTAAGTTGATTACCTGTACGTGTTGATTCAAGTTGTTAGGGTCTCTATCCTCTAGCGCCTCCCGCACGCTTTCCGGTTTGGCCGTCATTACGATCCGGGCCGGCAACGGTACCGGATCCAACACCGGACTCGGTAAGGCCGGTGACTCCGGAACCGGTGTGGGTATGAGGACCGGCGGAGCGGACGCCGGCTCCGGATGTTCCGGATGCAGCTTGGCCTTGTAAGCGCAAGCGATGCACTGCCTGGACGTGGAGCGAGTGAGCCGAGGAACGGCGGACCCGCCGGACCCGAGCTGGACGTCTTCAAATGCCACGGTAGACACTTGTGAGTGCTCTCCTTTAGAATGTTATGTACCAAAGAAGGAAAGGGGATGGTGATTCTATTGTTTATTTCAATTGCTTCTTACTTCAGTTCACTATGGCTTTTCCTTCATCAGAGTGGCAGATTGGCTTCCTTCTCGTAAGATTGCACTAAATCCTCAATTTAATTCTATTACCCGAATTATGTACTTACTTAAGTAGGTAAACTCAATTACATTAAAAAAGATAACTGTGTTTTTAAATTGAAAGTTCTTAAAAAGTTGGTCGTGGCTTGTTTGAAGTTTAGATAACTAATTAAATTAGAAACTGAATTAAAATGTTATTATCAATTTATCCAATTTCACGCGAAATTAATACCCATAGTATGTACACTTCACAGTAAGCTCGCTCTGAAACTGAAAACTTTTCCCGGTGGGTTTTCCACGACGCTTTGCGCATGCCTACTTATACCACTTGTTAATGTCACCCTGAACACTAACCATTGAGGATTTTATTAGAATGCTAATATGTGGTAGTTATACAAATGCCGTTATGAATGATGAAGTATGATTTTTTATAGCTTTTTTAATGCTCTTCATTTGTAAAGTTGGGGGCGTTGACCGAAGACTGCCCATTCCAAGCATACATAACTGTCTGTTGTGTTGAAATCTTCATAACGTATGGTATGTAAGTTACGTTAATATGACATAATGAAGGAAGCTTGAGAAATTTCTTCGCAATCATTGTGGTGCGTCGTTATAAGAATGTCAAAACTCAAACATCGTGAAACCCTGTGAAAAATTAGTCTGGGTTTGACTTTCATAGGTTCCACCACTTTGACATAGCTATTTGGGCATTGTCTATTATTGTGGAGTCTCTTGTATAAAAAAATTTGTTTCACACGGTTATGCGCGCAATGCTATACATGGTTGTAGATCCCTTTATTAACAAGCATACTCCCTGCTACTATATATCGTGATAAGAGCCATTAACAACTTGAAAATGTCACATGCTGGCATTTGAAACCTCGACATTTTAAAATGCAGCGAAATGAAAGTTCAAAAGCGTTACACAAATGTTTATTACTTTTATAAAGTTTTTATTTTTCTGTTATATACATGCACCGCGGTATATGTTATATACAGTACTTAGATCTAAAACTATATAACTATTATCTATATAACTATGTTACAAGATTGAATAAGTCTATAACGATGCTGTAACACTTACTTGCAACCTGTTATATTATGTTCGTGTATCGTTGCTGCATATGTTACAGGTAATTATTATGTTGAGTACGTATATATCATCTCAGGGCTCCCGGCTTATTGCTTATAATATTCTACATTACAATAAAGTACCTATATACAATTGAGCTGTCTAGTATGTACCTCTATATGATAGTAAGTAGATACTTGTATAAAATGTTATTATGTCTTTAAAAATATTTTTTATTTTTTAACAGACGTAAAGATAAAGTATTATAATAAATGAGTTAAGTATATGATATATTTATTTAGTAGGTATTTATTTATTTACTACAAAGTAAAAATAATTTGCGTGAATAATAATATGAGTTTCTCAAATTCAAACTTGGCAGGAGGACTGCAATATATATGTACTTATTTAGAAAGAGAATAACAACATTCTTTATGATAGCTCATGTTACCTATAAGAAAATTATGTTGAATTCCGGATGTAGAAATATAAACGTAAAAAGTATAAACTCCCCTTTTGACAATACCGACTCGGAAGGCTTTCACCTCTTTTAATATTGCGTTTGCGACAATCGATCTAAAACCATTCACATTACGGTCGGTGTGACCACTAACCCAGTTCGGCGCGCCTCGGTCGTTTGGACCCGCCGCCCGCGCCCAGCTGCTGATTGCCGGGATATGATTGATCGAGGGTGGCAGTGAAGGGTTGGCGGACATTAATTATTCCAGGGTACATAAAGATATTTCTTTAAATGTTTTTTTTTGTGTGTCGCAACCATAGTACCGGCTTAGAAAAGATCAATCTTAGATGCAGACCGACCTAGTTATTAGGAGATGCCTTGTCATGTTGCGTAGTAAGCAAGTATTTAAAAGAGAGCCGTTTCTTTAGTTTGGATACATGAACATAAATTTATTGGTTTCAATTCGGTATTATTATAAACTTTAATTGGAGAAACTGCACAAATAAATAAATACTTTGAATAAAAATATGAATATAATAGGTATAAGTAGATATATTATTATTTACAGTTTAGCACCTTATATAATTATATTATACTTAGGTAACTTATTTTCTACGATTCGTTATAATAGCACCACTAACATTAGTTAAGTACGTTTACATGTACGTAAGTATAAAGAGTTAAGACTATATTAAAGCTTCAGTATTTAGCTTACATTGGAAGACGATAGAAATATATAAGAATCTTCACATAATTTAGTTCATCTTCATATCGAATATTCTACATAATTTTCTAAATATTAAAATATGTTGTAACTAAGTATATATGTAATTTATATTCTCGTATAACAATCATATACATATTTTATATAGTTTTACGGCCAACAAATTAAAGCACTCATCGGAGTCACGATAACAATAGATACCTACTATAGTTTTACTATGCGATTCTAACTACGGAATACCATGCACTCCAAAATAATAACACACATTCAGGTTTTACTTACCAAAGACTTGTATTAATATTGACTACAACAATTATCAAATTGAAAATTATAAAGATAAACTAGGCAAGGCAAGCTAAAGTTTTTTTCGTAGTCAGAATTACCTACCCATGATACAATCTTACTTTTTTAGCAGATGACGTCATAACCCGTCCTGAGTCGACTTTATGGTCTACTTCGGTCGGGAAATGAGAAAAGTGCGGACTGCGGGGAATGGTTTCAACAATAGCATTGTAAAGCACGGCCGACCCAAATCTCGACAGTGGCTATCGCGTGCCGCGCCCACGACCACACACCCATTCCGGCTGTTTCTAATGCCTATTCGTTAAATTCACTTGCCTATATTGCTTTAAATTTTCACGTTGATTTAAAAATACATGTAATGTTCATATTAGAATTTTAATTTTATACGAAAATTTTTGAAAAACTTAGTGGTTTATAAAATTTTCATTTTAAATTGTCCACGATGAAAGCGTCATAGGGGACTACTTGGGGCATAGATATAAAAAAGTGGATTCTGACGCAACCACCATGCTTTGCGTCCAAATTCATGCCACGCATTTGCAATCACTCATTTATCAGGTAACAAACTCCTTTGTTGCAACAAATTCACATAGAGAAATAAATAGAATTGTACATAGATTACAAGTTATAAGTACGTTATTATTATGCAAGTTACTGTGCGATTAAACACGTGTAAAAATACTTGGTACACCGATTCTGTCTTAATTTTTATGGACTGAACGTCTGTCCGCTTTGCCTGTTGATCAATGAATGACAAGTGTCGTCCGCGGCGGGCCGGAAGGTCGCAATGTTGGTACTATGGCAGGCTCTTCCGGTTCCTCCTCTTTAGGGGTTTCACTGTTGGATTAGCGCACATTAGATTATCTTATTACATTAAAATTAGACGAGTTAGATTTAAATTAGTAGAGTTTTAAAGGCACCATAGAGTTTTAGGACCAAAGCTTCTATGGCAGTTGGTTATTTGAAAATTAGGTCACTAGTATCTACACTAATTGAAAGCAACTACTGCAAAGTAATTTAATCAACCACTTGTGATAAAAATCGAGAACAAAGATCAAATTATTAAAATCTACCAGTAATTGTATAGAATAGATTAGATCTTCTGTTTACTGAAGCGACGGGCAAGCACTCACCTTACATCTGCGCGGGCGCAAGGCGGTTAGTGTTAATAGGTAGCTACACACCGGCACACATCACCACCTTCAGGGAAACACCAATCAGCGTCATTAAACCAATAACAATAGAGAACTCTCAGAACTTAGATCTACAAGCGATGTTTTTAGTTAGTTTACGAACCTCTGTATAAATAAAGCATTTGTTTACATGCTTAGGTAAGTACTTAGGTATATTTTTATTTTGGGAAATTTTCATGCAATTATGATAAGAAATAATATACTGGACGTTTTTGTTTCAACGTTAACAAATACTGACATAATTTTAAATACGATTGTTTATACTGTCACTAGTATTTTGATTTCCATTTATTACTCTGAATTGCCCTGCTGGATAACGCCTCACTTTCTTTCTTCTATCAATGCATATTTATTTTGATTTATTATTGTCAGAATTTCAATTAACGATAGATCCAGAGTCCAATCAATAAATTAATCTACTTTTTATACAATTGCACTTGACCCGCCACACACTAACACCACTTTTACTCTGTTAAGTTAGGATCTACTGAGGCTTCTCAACGAGTCCCGGGGAAAACTTAATTGGTCTTATTGCATTATCGGCAACGCAAATGCTAAAACTCTAGTTATACTAACAGCCAATATATCTACAAGCTAAAATAGCCATTCTCACCTGATCTTAATAGGTTGTCTGAGAGAGAGCTCGGAGCCCGAGGTGGAGGACTCCCGGGTGGCGGGCAGCAGGCGCGGCGCGCGCGGCGTGCGGGGCGAAGCGCCGCGCCCGCGAGCGAACTCGAGCCGGTAGTTGTCCGAGCGGGGGCTGCCGCTGAACGCCTCCACTTCCACACCACCTGGAAAATGTATGGTAAAGTCATATGAGATGGTGCAAAAACCTTTCCTGAGACGAAATTAATCTTTCTCTTTTAGGTACAATCTGCAATCGTCATTTTGTGATATATATGTATACTAGCTGTGCCCCGCAACTTCATCCGCGTAGTATTGGATTATTGGGTTAAAAAGTATCCTATATGTTAATCCCGGTTATAATCTATCTGTGTTCCAAATTTCATCCAAATCCGTTCAGTAGTTTTTGCGTGAAGGAGTAACAAACATACATACATACATACATCCACACTCACAAACTTTCGCATTTATAATATTAGTAGGATGGGTGCCAAACTTACAGCGCTTGTATTATGGGTACCGTACACTAGACAGCGCAATCTCAAGGACAGCCAAATCAGGGCAACTTACAACGACATTTTTAAAATTCGCCCTAACGGAAATCGAAACGAATCGAACGGCTTATATATGCTCGAACTAGAGAATCTCTGTATCTCTGTAACTTTCAGGATAGGTCATAAACCGAAGTACGAGTATATCGGTTGGGTAGTTTGTTTGGATACACCTAGTTTACACGTAGCCTTATTTTATTCCGGTAAAGTCAGAGAAAGCCACATGTTCCAACTTTCAGTACGCAATTGATACAGGTTTATGTGGGTTATAAATAAAGGAAGGTCTATTATATATTAACTATTATAGTTTGAACCCGGGGCCGAGCGGTGACAGTTATGTAGTAAAGTCCAGATTAGGTTTGACACTATACCCCTCGGCTCGCCCACGTGTATAGGTGGGTAGCGCTAATGTATTTCCGTTCTATATCCCTGACGAATAGCGACGAATAGCCTTCACAATAAAGTATGCAACGTAGCGGGAATGAGGCAAAATATACAAAAGGTTAAATAACAGAAAGGGACCAAGTTATACGACAGATAGGTTATTCTGAAAAAGGTCAAATCTCTCGTGCAGCTGTGCTGGACAGCTGGATCTGATTGCATTTAATGTAGCCCATGCATTTAGTTCTTATTCTAATAATAAACGATATTTAGCATGACGCCATAATATGATGTAACTACTCAAAAACCTTAAGATGGGTTCAGTGGCGGATTTACAAATTTCCAAGTTATGGGATGAAATGTTTTTGCATCCCTTGCCTTTACAATTGTCATGCCATTGTACACCAAATGTACAATGACAAGGGAGAGGGGAAGTCCTCAGAAAAATTTGTTGCAGAGTTCTATCTGTAAAACATCAGAAAACCGTCATGCAGAAATCTTTTTGATTTCTATGAGGTAGTAAAAATAAAGAATTCGGTCCCCAAATTTGCCGCCCCGAAAATCTGCCGCCCTAGGCTTCAGCCTACGCAGCTTGCTGGTAAATCCGGCACTGGATGGGTTTCTCATCCTAGGTTTCTTTCTAACAGCTGGCCTTTGAACCAACCAACACATCATATTGATACCATCAGATTACCTTATGAAGATTGCCTCCACGTCAACAACAAAAAACATCGAATCATATCGAAAAATATCGTGCATTATTGAAGTAAGATCTTAAATAGGTACATTTATTACTTAGACGATGCGGTCGTCAATGTTTTCGGTCGGTTGATTATATTTAATCAATTGCATTCCAATATGCAACGCTATATGCGTTGTCCCGGACGGCTCCCTCATAAGGGGCGCGCCCCAGATCCAATTGCATCTGGGACAGTGTCGCGACGCATTCATTAGCAGTCCCAGTTATTTTATTACTTTCTAATGGTATGCAACGGAACTTTCTATTTTAGAAACCTACACTAATGAGGTATGAGGTAATGCACGATATTTTGCATAGCGCTTTAGTATATGCTAAAGATGATGTGTCTGGTAACGCTGGGTGGCACGCACCTGTGTAGGAGTTGTGCGAGGCGATGGGCATGCGCGCGCAGGCGGGTGGGTGCGCGTGCGCAGGCGCCACCGCGGACGCCCAGTCGCGGTACACGCGCGCGCCGCTCTCCGTGCGCCACTCGGACAGCTCTACACACCGGATCTGACGCACACACTACTCGTTACAAGTTTATAAACTTGATAATAGACAAAAATCAAGTATGATGACAGTAAAGCCAACTGGTCTTCCTGAATTAGGTACTTATATTACAGTATATTTCTCACAGGAAGTTCCTGGGAATAATACGGAACTAAATTCTACACTGTGTTAATTATATTGCCGACACGCGACTACAGCGCCGAGTCTATGGAACTTTGCATGAGAAATATACTGTATTTAGAGCTAAAAATAAAACGTTATGCCGTCCAAAATCGGCACTAAAATAAGATAAAACTTTCCTTCATTCAACACGAGAAAAACGGGATTGTGGACTCAAAATATATATCAATAGAGGTCTTATTCAGATGGTAGTCTGAGTAGAAACACTTACAGGTGTAGTACTTTTACTGCGCCCACTGATTTCAGAGGATGTGTTGCTGTGCCGTTGGCGGTCCCGTATTCTTTCAGGCGCCGGAGACTCGCGGCAGGAGCCGTCCGGTTCATCCCGTGTCTGAACGAAAGTAATCTTGTCATTACAATTATCAAGCAGGATTTGTTACTTTTTCCAGTTGGTCCGGGGCGTTGGATCTAGGGTCGAATCTAACACGATTTAAAACTAGGCAATTCAGTATTAAGTATATGCTTAAAGTATTTTTTTATTGAGCGATAAAGTTAAACTAAACATGAAACCTAGGCAAACTAAGCAATTAATGTGGCATGTTGGATTCGTACGTGCGACCTTCAAACGCAAGGAGAATTATTCTCATTTTGTAACAAACGTAATTACAGTCTAGTTACGAACGCTACAAAACAATGTATGTTATGACTTTGTGACTAAAGGCATAAATATGAGTGTTTTATCCATTTGAGTAGATACTAACACACACATAATTTTTTTGAAATCTAGTGAAAAGAAAGATAGGAAATTCCAAGAAAGAAATAATATTAGCACAGTCTGAATGAAAGTGAAGATGATTATACAGTAGAAGCAAGCTGTGGCTAGGTAGGTGAGGACCACTTAAAGTATCCGGCAGAGACTGATAACAGAAAGTTTACGAGCGAGCTCAGGTATGCATTAGAGGACGCTTACGGCTATGCCCAGCAGTGGACAATAATAGGCTGAAGATATTTTACATTACAGATCATAGGCAAGGTTGGTGATGGTTCGGTAGAGATAGAGAGACTAATGAGTTGGAAGAAAGGTAGTAGGTAAAGGACCATACCTTAGCGTGGTGCGTAGGAGACGGCATGCTGGCAGCTCCGCTGCTCACCAGTCGCAACTGCTGCCGGATGTTCGCCTTCTCCCTTGCACGTTTGCGTTGGAACTCTTCCTCCACTCTATAAAACAGTTGCTGAGTATTACTAATATGTCACGAGGATGGTAATATTGTATAAGAGTTGATGGTGAAACCTTAAGTAAGGCCTTAAGTGCATTATCTTTATATTTTTGTCATGGCTAAGTTAATCGCTCAAGGTAGAATAGAGTTAGATATAATATGGGACGGCTCCAAGGTGAAGCGATGATGCTAGTGATTTCGCATTTATATTTAAAGGTACCTTCTCATGGCTTCCAATTCGGTTCTTCTCTGCTGTTCTTTCAGATCAGCCTCCTTGGATAGCTTCTCCGCCAGCCGCCTCCTCTCCAGTTGCCTGACTGTGGACTGGAATGTGAACCTCTTGCCGCGACCGCCGGCGTTTGAAGCTCGCTGGAACAAAGCATAACATTTATAATAAGAATCTTAGAACAGTATCTTATTTCTAGAATTGATTTTGGCTCCACCGTTGTTTCTCAATTGAAAATAAATCTAATTTGCATTAAGAAAATACTTTATGATTTATAAATCCTAGGAAATATAAATGTAATCTGTATCAACATCGTTTACTCAGTGTTTATTCGATAATTAACTTTTATTATTGTGTAAAGATTCGCATCGGACTTTACTGTTGCTCATTATGGTAAATTCCAAGAGTGCAGAATTCTTAGGCGCTCTATCTGCGAAGTTAATCAAGATAGGGTCGGCGGAGGCGATGGCTTAGTTATTGCCAAGGGCGCGGCCCGGTCACATTCTAACGGCCCGCCACGGCATCTTGAGAAAAACATGTTGGAAATTGTAATAAAGAGCTTGTAAAAACCAAGGTCTATTATTATTTTTCTCTGTAATTACACAAAGGAGCATAAAGTTCATCCGCATTAAAGAAGAGCATCAACCATGATTTCGATTCAAATTTCATTCCTCAGTCTAAAATTCTAAGATTACAATCTACGTTGCCTATTTGCTACAACCGCAAAAGCAACAAAGCGAACAGCCAGGACTGTTATGATTCACACCTCGACAGACCCACTTATTCTGATGATGCATCGAAAGTAAAAGCTGGTGGTTTTAAACATTACTTTTGTTGGAAACCACAGAAATCGGGGCACTGTATTCAGAGCGTGTGACCCTCGAAATTGAGCTAATGTAGGAAGCGTCTGATGCAGTGAACACACTCATTTGCACGCAAATATATTGTAATTAGAAGTGTTACTGTGTAATGACTTTCTATTTCGACTATCTTGATGAGTCGTAATGCGTAAACCAGACCCGGTTTGATGAACATCAATGCAAGCGATGTTTTATGATAATTAAACAAACTGTAGAAAGTAACAACGCAAAGTGGTACCTACTTATTAGATTAGGCAGTGCAGTAATAGCATATGGAGAATACTACTCCACTCTGCTCCTCAAATTCTACTCTTTACTTAGGGTACAACGAAGACAGTAAATAAATCCCAAACAATTTAGTAGCCCATCATTCGATGGTGTTAAATAGTTCACGTGGGGAAGTGTAAGTCACATATAACGCATGCGTATTATTGTATCGAGGCTGCAGTGCAGTGCGCTAATTTGCGATCGCTATCTGACGCACACCACATCCTCTGCGCTTGCGCAACTGACCTTTTATGAAATGTTTTGCGTTATATACGTTAGATCAACGTTTAATTGCTGCGGTGGTTATTTGGATATCTTTATTTGGAGCAATAAGTTTAGTATAGTAGACTATAGCAGTTTTAAGACCGTTTGAGAATCTGTTATCCCTAATTTTTGCAAGTTTTCAACTTCAAAATGTACTTTCACGTATGGACAATGACAATGTCACAATTTGGAACGCCATAACAACGAACATCGAGATTTCTATTTCATTTGAAATAGCACTGTATATATTTGAACAAAAACTAAGCTAACATCCAATAAGCAAACTAATTAATATTCCACGCTAAATAAAACACTGGCCTTCGTATCGTTCAGAACTAATTGTTGATATTGTCCTCATTGTTGTGAAATACAAGTCGTGTTGTCGGCAAATATTTGTACCTATCGCTTGTGGAGGGAACGTTCGTGTTTGTTTTGGTAAAGCGACGATCGCACATGATAAAGAACATATTTGGGAACTTTGAAATTCACCATAAGATATGTATATTTTAGAGGAAATTCAAAAATAATTATCAAATGTCATAATACTCCTAGCTCTTATATTATCTCTTTCGTCTTATATTTACTCTTAGACTACGGAATGAGGCAGTGTGACCGTCGCATCCAGGTTTCTTCTTCATTATAACTTAGATCTCGAAAAAAATAGTATATCTCCAACATTCCTTGGAGTAAGAACATTGTAGAACATGCAATATAACAATCAAGATTGAAAAGTTTGAGTAAATTTATCAAACTAGAAGTCGCCAACAAAACAAGTCATCCACGTTGTTAAACTAATAAGACTCGGCAATAATCTAACGACTAAGGCCCAGATGGATCCAGAATAAAGCTATGTACGGGTCCGAATACGTGAACTCACAAAGGCAAAGGATCGCACGCCGCGGCGGTGAGATCCTAATCTTCTCACTAGACATGGTTAAACAAGCAGAGAGCAGTCAAACCGCGGTTAAACGCTGAATTTTGTCACGTGCATCTTGATTGGGCACGCAAAATACATCTCGGGACTCGCCATGCGCAGGCGCCGGCTCCGCGCGATGTTACCACTGGCGTGTTGTTTGAGACAATGAAGGTTGAATGACTGAAGGAAGAGAAATATGACCTGGGATTTTTTACGTACGTACTACCTACTTGGGATTTTTCAAGGTCTTTCATTGTTCTTTGCGTCAAATTCGTAGATTTTTTGAAAAAAGATCAGGTAAACGTATGTTACAAAAAAAATAATAATTTAGCTGATGGTGGATACAAAGGGATAAATTATATTAGTTGTAAACACAACAGTCTATTGTTTATTTACAAATTTTTGTTACACATATAGTCAAATTGAAATACTTGCCAAAACTATTGTTGTCGGAAACAACAAACCTTTAGTAAGAATTAAGTAATGCTAATTTAATACACCTTTGAGGACAATGAGCACTCAACATTTTACTATTGTACCTACTTAATTTAAAGTGGAACGGCTTAAGTAACGCGTTGTGAAAGCTAGACCATTGCCTGAACGAATGTACGCGGTAATATGACAATGGAAGATGGTAATAACCACTTCAGTAAGAGCTGTCGACACTTCCTGGTCGTAACGTTTGAGGAGCCAGGTTGATTTGGTCGGGTCTGTGAGGACAGCTGTCAATTGCCATGTCTCATGTAGAAATAGTCGTTATTGTTTACACAATATTAGCTTGAGGAAAATGAAAAATAAGTACATAAGTAATTGAGAATTTTATGTTGAACAGTAGTTGTTAAGGAATGAAATACTACACCCGATATCCGTCCCAGTCATTCTGAGGATATCATGAAGAGAGACTTCCGTAATTCCGAAGACCTACATTTTGGCTGGTGATGGGCATCCCTGGTAATTTATAAATAATTTTATGGCTGCTGTTATAACCGATTCAAAATAAGCCAAATTTAGGTGCCCGCTATTTTAGACCTTACAAAACAAATCGTATATATAGGTAACTATATAGTAACTATATTGAGTAGGTAGGTACTACCAACATATACCTACCACATGTGTTATCAATAATAACAACATCGGTTCAATAAAACTGATCGTGTATTGAATACATACTACCTACGGTACAATGGTACAGGACAAATTGATATAATTTTTCAATAACGTGTCAACATTGTGGACATTCAGCTGTAAAGAAGGACCATAAAGCTTGGTACTTAAAGTACACATTCAAATAACGCAATGGATCTGGATAACATATAATTATGTCCACGTTTCCAAGGACACAGGTCCTTTGTGGGCCAACAATGGACGCATGACAGTGGCAGGCTGGCCCCGATATGTGGACTCGATATAGCTGAAATGGTGGTGGGCATGTTTGTTCGACTATTGGGACTGATGACCTGAACGCGGACACGGCTGAATATCAAAAGTCACTCACGCCAACACAGACAATTATGTCAAAAGTATGAGAATCCTCTTTAGGTCTGGGGAGGCTAACGAAACTCCTTGGTTAGAGGTAAAAAAAAGTGGATTCGTATTTGATACCCGCTCAGAAGAAAGACTCCCTTTGAACTGAATGCATATCAGTCTGAAAATACTACAAAGACAGTCGTAACCCTTAATAAGCCGATTGATCCAAGGGGTCAATATCTCTCTTCTGTGATTGTCAGCATCTCAGTTGATCTCAATTTACATCTCTCTAACCTCAATAAGACGCAATCCGACGTAGCTTGCCTCTATAAAAAGATGTTTGAGAATTTAAAAACGGTGGTACAAGAACATAAAAATGTATGATGTTGCATGGTTTTATGGATCACATAACATCATACAAATGACAGACATCGAACGGGACGTCGGCCGAGTTATTGGAGGACCCGTATACTTAAGAGAAGATGGATGTTGTTTCTTTCTTGCATTCAGATACCCACCTAACCTGCTATGTTTTATAACGTTTCATGTTACGTCTTCACGATTATTATTATTATTGTTTATGAAGAGGGGAACGTGCTAAGATCCACTTTGTATCACAAGATAAGTACTAAACGCAAATTTACCTAATAGCAAAAATCTTACAAACCACTCACAGCAGTATACCCTCTTAGCAATATGACTTATAAGCAGATCCAGGTAGAAATCGGAATCTTCAGTTAACTTCACGTTGTTTTGAAAATGATGAAAACATTCTTCATGCGGATAACTCAGTTAAATGACACTTTGTCCATTTTATTAGCCATGGTTGGTAGCCAGAACACTACCTACTAACCACTTATTCATACTAAGGTGATTTGACTGTTTCCAAATATACCGTGGCTAGCCTACTTGTCCAGATAATCCGGTACCTATATTTCGGACTAATAACAGTTCTGTAGTCGTTTGAAGCACGTATTTGGGCTAACACGACGCACTACAGTTTGGGAATGTATGCAAATACGCGCGCTTGCACAGCTGTGCTTGCTTGATCGGCGCCCGCGCAGCTACGTGCGTCAAAATTGGTACTAATGTTGAATATGGCGTTCATTAAACACTTACACCGGTGTATTACCATGAGACAGTCACAAGTATAGCCAAGTACCTACCAATACGGGTTTGGGATAAGTTATAGGTACCTATAACTTATCCTTAAGATCTTCTACCAACAGACAATTTTATGTAAGTAGGTATAGCAAACTTATATTGACCTAAATTCGTTTCGCATGACCTGCTTTGTATTATTAAAATATAACCTGTTTCTAATAGGTCATCGGTATAGATTATAATAATTATGAGTCAATTTGACAACAATATTCGCCGAACCAAAGGTGAGACATTCAAATGCATCGCTTGTAGTTGTTAACCTTTAAATCAGGAAATTAATCCTTTATTCACTAAAATTTTGAAGGTCCGTCTGTGTGAACAAACACTTTACTCTTCTGAAACGATGTTATACATAAAATAAATAATTTGTCTAGGCAATTTTCAAAATGCACACCGTACGGGAATCAAACCGATGATCAAGAAGTCGGCGAGCTACTTGATTACGGAAGCCCTATTATTTATTATCAGCAAAATCATTTTACATGCCAGAAAGCAGCGTAGGTGTTGACAATAATAAATTGATCAGGTATTTTCCTTGATATTATGTAAGTACTATTTTTCATCAAGACATCACTTCTTTACACTCATCTCACAAGTTACTGGGTAGTTAGACATCCCAGTAACCGTTACAAAAAAACGGTTGTCTCCTTGCGGCAAACTATCGCGCAATCTTGAAAACGGATCGCGTAGTCGCTGCGATAACGTGTACGGTGTAACAGTTAACAATTAAACGCGTTTAATAGCAACAAAATAACGACTAGCGGCTGAGCCAATTGGGACTTTAATTACACTCAAATACAGCCGTATTTTAAACCGATGCACCCTGTCTCTATCTCGTAAACTATTAGAAAATCCTCCCTTGAACTGATCCTCTAGACGGTAACAACTGTGCAGAATGAAAATGGGGACTTCTTTCGCTGAAAATGGGGCATGTCTGTGACTGCCGGCTAGGGCGGGCGCGGGCCTCTTATCAGCAGTAATAACTAGTAGTATAATTAACTTAGGTTCTAATCAATGGCTGTAGAAATGTATTTACCTGTAAGAACTAAAATATGAATTAAAATACGGTGACTAGGTCATTGTACCATCCCAATTACTGTTTAATGCGGGTTTATAATGCAATAAATAAACTTTTATAGTCCCCAATTTAAGTATCTAACACTTAAGTGTCAATGAGTGCCTACACGATCGGAATTTTTAACTAGAGTTTAGAATTAACTGTTTGTATGCAGATCGTGGCCTTCAAAACCGTAAAAGCGTGAGGTTTTTACGATTTGAGGAACAAATTCATGTGTTTGTTGTAAATTATACTATCTACGTATCTATTGTTTACGACATTCTTTGTATAAGTATGTGATAATTTCATAATAGCTATAGAAAGTTATGTGAGCGGAATATGTAAGAACCTACCTATATTTAGTTATTTATTTTTTCACACATTATTCTTACATAAGTATTTGATTGTTTATGTACTTTGTGTGAGTTGGCTTGAAAGTATTGTTATAAAGAGATTGTAAATATTGTTAAACAGATTATTGAATTTCATGCTAAAAAGATAATTTTAGAATTTATTTGTCGATTTGTTATATTCCTTGAAAACCAAGGACTGTTACATTGCACTAGACTCTAAGCACCTAATTTCGCAGTTTTCCATGCCATTGCGTCACGAAAAAAAGTAATATTATTAGTTATTACAAGGGGGTCAGGTCAAATAGCTCAACCGGATTACGTAATGACACTGTCATACCTGGCGTACACAAATAAACTATGAAATCATAGCCGTCAGCTTCGCCTAACTACATGACAAACAAAAACTAAGGCTCTGAGATAATTGTTAGTTTTAAATAATTATGGGAAGGTAGATTTTAAAAATGTCTTGAGTCGGTAAGCCTAATGATACATTTGATAAAAAACTTCAATTCATTAAGTACTTAAGTACATTGTATAACGTTCCTGGATATATATAGATATTTACGAGAAAATAGTTTAATAATACGCCGGTACCCACGACCGGCTGTCCGGCGGCTGGAGTTAGTTAATGTATCACATATATAACAGACTAAATGATATGAATATAAATATATTATGGCCATGCTGGAAAGCTTGACACTAGGGTTACTATTATAAATAAGTAGGCATAATATTATAAACAATATTTTTGCACAATATTTTCGTTGCTGTAACTGAAACCTGAAGCAATGGATAAAAGATCGGGATTTAGTTCGGTTGATTTTTTAAATATAGTACCTAAATAAATTGTACAAATTGTAATATTCGAATTTCTGTATTTTCTAACACTAAATCTGTTCAATAGACGATCAATTAGGTGAAGATGATTTAATTTTCGAAAGACACCCTGAACTTACTACGATTAATATCGACCCTTGGACATTCTCTTACGAGTTTATTTTCACAATGTCAATTGTTAACGCAGCAGCGATTATTAAAAAAGAAGTATTTTGTTTTTAGCTTTTGTACAAAACTTTTTTTTTTTGTTGTAACAGCACTAGCACCCACCATTTTAAAACGACTATCTAAATATATATAACTCAAAGGTGACTGACTGACTGACATAGTGATCTATCAACGCACAGCCCAAACCACTGGACGTATCTGGCTGAAATTTAGCATGCAGGTAGATGTTATGGCGTAGGCATCCGCTAAGAAAGGATTTTGATTAATTCTACCCCCAAGGGGATAAAATAGGGGATGAAAGTTTGTATGAAACTTAGTCAATTAAATTTCACGCGGACGAAGTCGCGGGCACAGCTAGTTTTGAATATAAAAGTTGTTTTTAATGTCCAGGTCATGAATGATTCTGAAATAGTGAAATATTTATCTCTACATAAAGTAAAGTGGCCGATTTGTTATGAGCGTTATATTTTTTTATGTAAATAGCCGGCCATGCATCTGCCACGATGACATCGATCAACTGAAACCGCAGACGAAAAAAACACACTTCGCAACAAAAACATAACCAATGATTAATTTTATACTTAAAACAAATAGTTTTGTAAAAAACTTGACAAGTATTGATTATTAAAATAAACCTTGTCGGATTAGTAATACGACTAATCAAGTAAATAATTATACTTAGTCGATAAAATAATATGAATAATAATGTCAAAATGAGATTTACATAAAAATGTACATAAGGTAGGTAGAACATAGGTGCAATTAAGTGTACACAGTATTTTGGTCCCAATTTAGGTACTTACTTATAAAAGCTAAAATCTATTGCCATTACGTATAACAATTTTAAATTTAATATAAACATACTTAGATGTGAGTAACCTGTGTACTCATTTTACCAACTGATATTTTATAAACTTTTTGGTGATAATTAATCTCCTCATGTCTTTTTTTATCATGTGAATAAAACTATTTTCATTAAAAGAAAATTCACTTCGGTATTTAGTAACGGTTCATTTTCATTTTCCAGTATATAACGCAAACAGTCGAAATTAATTCGAATGGATATTTTATGAAAGAACCCGTTATTGTTGACACAGTCCGCACGAGCATCTACTGGTTTGATATGGTATTGCATGTGGGTGACGTCACGGTGCGTCTGCAGCCGAGGCCGGCTGCTCCCGGTGACCCCGTGCCGAATCCATCGATACCCGATTACCTGTACATTGTCAACACAATGGGGGGGACGTGTAAACTACATAGAATGATGATAACTCGACCACGCCTTTGTTAGATGACGATGCAGATGACGTAGGTAAGTATTAATGATGGATGCAGATGTGTTGTCAATGTAAATATAAATAGAATTAGGTACGTGTCAATGAGTGACCATGAAGAGTGGACATTACTGCGTCTTGTGATAGACTTGGAATTAGTAAAGATATCCAAATTCGTTCTAACTGTAAGTAACGTGATATATGACAAATTTTGAGTGCGGAGAAGCACAGTTAAATATACTTCATATACCTACCTAATGGGTAGAGTGTGCGAAGGTACTTTATAATAGATAAGAGGTAAAATAATTTGCATAAACGAATTCCACAATATAAATATGGTAGGATAATTTGAAAAAATAATATATCCGAAAGATAAACTTGTAGTACTTAATACAAAGCCCAAACTATGATTAAATAGAAAACAAACTAATTATTGTTATTTTAACAAAACAAGCTACAAAATAATTAATAATCAGTGACACAACCCTTAATTATTATTATCAATAGAGCTACCATAAAGATAATATAAAAAACCTATCAGGGATACCCCGAAGAGTAGTTAATTCTCCTCAAAATAAACAAATAAAGAGACGATGTTTATGATTTTCTCTTTCATTATGCAAACGAGATGCGCAGATACATAAATAATTATTATTATGGCGAATAATTGCGCGGAAGCTGAACAATCGCCTTCTCCGGCTTCTTCGAGCGTAACCAACTATGAGATTAATATTAATTTCAACATTATTTCATGTACAACTTGTACCTACGTACATGGCTTTCCACAAGTTGATTTATTTTTGTAATAACATCTTAAGTTTTAGTTTTACTAGTCTCAATGGGACAATTTTTATCAATTTTTATCATTAATTGTCTGTCTCTTATTTTCAGTGTAGTTAATAATGTGTTTATTAGCTTAGTAAATAATATTCATAGATGTAACAACTCACCCTGGACTTTTCTACCCTAACAAAAAGTAATTACATAAACAACGGAAAATTATTTTTGTAAACAAAGATATATTCTGCCTCCATTTTAACTTAATTTTAACTAAATAAAATAAAACGTATGTAAACGATACATAATTGACCACTAACCGTATCAGCTGCTCTCGCGAATACAAGTAGGTAGTAAAAATAAAATCGCGTAGTGCGCACGAGTGGATCTCTGCGCGGTTGTGGTGCGCGTGCGGTGTGCGGCAGGTGCGCGGCCCACGTGCGCGGCGTCTACGCAGACGCGCTGGCTGCGCGCGCGCATCCTCCCACCACGCGATCACGATCATCGCCATTGACATGTATCGTGTAATTAATTATGTCGGGGCTAACGTTTGATTTTTAATCATACTTATTTTATCTTAGTGACTTCAAGTTTAGATAAATAAATAAATGATTTAGTCAGCCGATCTAGACACTTTATTCAGATAAGAAATTTTAGATACATTTCCATAAAATGTATTTCTATTTCCCATTTATAATACTACTAATATTATAAATGCGAAAGTTTGTGAGTGTGGATGTATGTATGTATGTTTGTTACTCCTTCACGCAAAAACTACTTAACGGATTTGGATGAAATTTGGAACACAGATAGATTATAACCGGGATTAACATATAGGATACTTTTTAACCCAATAATCCAATACTACGCGGATGAAGTCGCGGGGCACAGCTAGTCTTTAATAATTGTAAAATAAATACGGATACTGACGCTACGCTGGTAGGTTTACGTACAAAAAACTATTTGACTGCTGCTAAAGCGCTACTACGGGGATGAAGTCGCAGGGCACAACTAGTGATTTATAAAGTGTAAAACCAGTAGCAGCCCATAGAACATTTGCAAATTATACATCTGATCATTATCAGAAGTTTAAAGCTTTTTTTCTCTTTAAACTCATCACAAAATGTTCACTTTCCCAAAATTGATACTTAATTTTCCTAAAATAGCCTCTCACGTGAGTTATTTAGGTACAATAATTTAAAAATCCTTCCTCATGAATTAATTTATAAAAAAGTATATTTTGCCCAGGCAATCATTTGTCACTTTTATACCGGCAATGAATGACAAAAAGAATTTCCGATGTTAAGAATAATTTAATTCTTAAACTTTAAGATAGATTAATTCAATTAATTATTCATTTTGCACTGTCCAACTGGTTTGAAAAGGTGATGGCGGAAAAGAAACATTAAAAACCCCATAAATGTACGTACCGGAAAACATATATTACGCATTAAATGTTTAAAAAATCATTGGTGAAGATCAGATGAATGTTTAAAATTAATATTTGATTGCTTTAATGTTATTTTAAAATTACGAAAAATACCCCAATTCCATTGTAGATAGCCTCGCAAAGAGAGAGCGGACTAGTCTATTTCCCTATCATTTGACATTCCATAATTTCATCTTCCTTTTTCATTCCTTTCCATTTAAGATTCCTGATTCTATAAATATTTATTTCTTGGCAATGTTTAAAGGAGACTTACCTAGAAACTACTTAATAAAATTAATAAAAGTTTTAGCACGAGCGTTCACCGTTTATAATAGATCCCAATCTTCTTACAATCAGCTACTAGCTTGAATATTAAGCGAATGTCAGGAATTCGCGGGCTGTCGACAATCGTGCTAACAACACGTATTGATTGTGTGTCTGCCTATTTACTTACAATGCCTTCTTTGTACATGTTAAATCATCATCGAGCTATGGTCTCGCGTGGGCTGTTTGTTGCTAGTATGAATTTACATTACTGTTTATTTTTTTAGGATATCACCCAGTTAAGGTGTGCAGTGATGTATTGCGTAAGTGAGCATTCATTATTTCTTCGTATCGATACTAGTCGCTATATGCACTTAAAACAATATTGGTAGTTGGTATGATTATTATAGGTAGCGATATAACAAGCAACGACAACTTCAACAACTATTGCAATAAAATAACAAGGTTTAAAGGCGCTGATATGTCTGGAACAGGGAAAATGACAAAGAAACCGACTATAGCTTTAATAAACGCGAATCCTTACTTCATATTATAAATGTGAAAGTAACTCTGTCTATCTGTCTGTCGCGCTTTCTCGCCAAAACTACTGAACCGATTTAAATGAAATTTGGTACACAGATAGTCTAGAGTCTGAGAAAGGACATAGGTTTTAAATGCGATGAAAATATTGTAAGGGGTTGAAAGAGGGGGATGAAGATGCTACCCAAATACACTATTCCACGCGGACGAAGTCGCAGGCACAACTAGTACAATATAAAAACTTATGTCAAGCCATTTTAGTTATTCGTAGTCACATTCCCTACCATAGATTTTTTACTAAATTACTCTATGGTAATTTAATATAATCTAAGTGCATTATACCATCTTCGTCATAGATGGTTAATGTAAATTTAAGTAGATCGTCTAGTAGATAATTGTTTTGACAAAAGATAATCATTAATTCTGATATTTATACGAGTATTTAGACTAATGTTGCACGGCCCGGAAATCAGTTCTCTAATAATGTTGACAAATATTTTATATCACTTCGGCAATTAATTCATAGTTTTTTTATGATAATTATACGAACATTAACATTGGCCAGTAACGGATACCATTTCCGTTTGAACTTCTATTTAGATCACATTTAATTAGGTAAATCATTTGATTAACATATTCGTTGGAAATTGAATAGAAAGCGGTAAAACGAAAAGCTTCGATATGTAGATGTGCGTTCGATAAAATTAACTAAGATTTGATAAGGGAACTGCTAAGATGGCAATTAAATGAACATCTGAGTCTACAAATTCAACTATTCAAAATGGAAAAACTACTGAAAAATTTCCTATTTCCTTAAATCATAAATATTGAATTAAAATAATAAAATAAATAAATATACTAATGAAGTTTTTTGCCGAAGCCATAATGTTATCCAATTTGTCTAGCATAGCGTAGCTAACTTTAGAGCTCACTACGTTCATTTTAGAGTAAGACACTATCAAAACATGACGCCCATCATCAACACTGTAATTAGTAGGTAAGGTTAAGAGCGATGAAATACGATAATTATTAGATAAATAACATTAATTATAAAAATAACATGTACTTGAATATTTATAGTCGCAGGCTCACATCCGCATTCATATTAAGCTGGCTCCACTTGGCACTCGCTAGGCTATGATTAACAGCTCATCTACAATTCGTGGCTAGCGACTCCCGGACCGCACAATAGGGTCACGACGTATCCGTACAAGCCTCGGAGCAGCCGTGTTAGCGGCTCCGACATGAACCATTTACAACACTGGACCGAGGAGGCGCCCTACGGAATACTAAGCGCGAGTTTGAAATATTTGGTATTTATTTTCGTTTAATCATGTGTGAAGGTTTTGTGAACGTTTGTTATGGTTTTGTTGGTGTATGGTATAAGATATTTCTTAAATGATACAATGGTAAAGCACCTGTAAGTACCTCTCAAGAAACATTTCCAGCATAAGCTGAGCTCTCTTTGTTATTGACACATACTCCCTTATCAATAAACGTGGTTTAGCGGCTGTATAGTTACACCATGCTTTGCCTTCTTCTTTCGAATGTAAAATTACTGATGACAGAAAGACATAATTCGGAGTTGAACTATTCGCCCGCTATGCTGCGTTTATTAATAAGGGTTCAAGAAAAAACCCGTACTTATTATAAAACCAGTGTATATTGTTTGAAATATTCGAATCTAACTTGAGAAAAGTCTCACTTATCTCAAAACAGTTACAGTTACAACAGTAAGCAGCTAGGTTACTGACACTTTCACAGGTTGGTTAACGACGATAGTCATGCCTTGAACCATGTATAACAGCGGACCAAGGAGCGACCCTGCGGAATACCAAACGCACTGCTTTGAATCATTTCGCGATTTAAATTCGTTTAATGGCATTCTCGCGGGGGGTCGGGGCGCGGTGTAACTATTCTAATGGGACCATAGATCAATAAACTTTTTTATTTGTATACTCATGCTACGTTTGTTTTACGGAATAGATAGGCCACACAGAAATACTATGATAGTTTTATTTAGGTTTTGGTTTAACAAATATATTAAAAATGTATTATTTGTCTATTCAAATATATTTTGTTCATATAACATTGCAGCACCAATTAGAAGTAGCTATGACATCATTATAAGCCTTTCTTGCGCTTTCTTGATACATTACGAAATTAGCCCCACGGGAATCGAGCCCGCAACCACACGGTGCAGTGAGCTGAGCGGCCTAAGCTCAAACCACTGCGCCAAGCAGTCGTCGTATAAAACAATATTGCAGGACCCATAACTCTGACACTACTCTACGGCAGGATGGAAATAATTATTTTTAAAACTTTACATAAACAACATTAATATCGCAATTTTTTTTATCAGACCGACGTTAGCGTTTAAATAACTCGCGCGGCTAACATTACAGAAGGTAACACGAACGGCAGAAGGTCATGTGTTACTGAAACAGATATCCATCTTCCGATCCTCGAAATATAACCCACACGAGACAATGAGACGCGGAAGCGAGACGCGAGCCGTGGGAACGACGCAGTGCGGGTTGCAATAACAAGGAAAGATGCTGGGTTGTGTGTATAAAGAAAATATAGCAAAAATAAAGCATTTTTGAGAAGAGAGTAAGTCTTGAAATCTTAAGAGACTTGAATGTGATTTACATACGATAGCAGGACATTACCAAAAAAATCAATCGTCAAATCAATGAATCAATTGTCAAAATACCTAATGCTATGGGTCCACCAAATAGTGTTCAAACCAATTCCCGCACTAATTACAAATGTATTATTTTACTATTGAAATTTGGTGCATTGTGAACATGAATGTGTCTCTAAGCCGAAATCTAGAAAATCTTTTCAATTGAACACATCATTTTGAATTCCCACACTCTCCGTGGTGGTCATTGTATATTTCCATTGAAGAGTCGACCAAAGCGTTCGTTAACAATAGTTATGTGGTTTTTGGCAGTCAAAGGTTAATATTTAGAACCGTTGGGTTATTGAATAGAAAATAGCTTCGTGGGTGAGGAAATGACCTTAATTTGAGCACACTACCGTTTAGTGACTTGTGTTGACGGTAAAGTGGCATCAGTAGTTTAATTCGTTTAGGTTAAAGAATGGCAAAGATGACTATCCAGAAGAAAATTTCGTTCTTTAGTAAGATACAAACATAAACAGTGTCAAGGCACATTCCGTGTAATATTATTCACAAAAGTCTCATTACAGAATAATTCCCACAATTAACAGGAAAATATTAAGAATTTCAATTATCGAGGATACACGCAAGGTTTATTGACTTTGCACTTTGAACAGTCATCGATTATCGGAGTTAATGATAAGTATAGAACAATATCAATAAGAAATAATGGTTGAATTGATCGGTTTGCCTTCACATCATGGGAACTCGCATGGTCAAGGAATCCACATTTCTTTAAGTTTAAGAAATCGAACTCAATTCGTTAGACTTATTTATAACAATGCTATTAGCGAATTGTTTGTATAAAGCAACGATAATCAATAACTATAGTTTAAGTTCGCTCGATTGAAAGATATGAATGCTCGTCGTAAATCTGCCGGAGCTATTAGTGCAAGGTAACGTGCTCACACTATCAATTGAACGTAATGCTCGATGCAGTGTAACGAGGCGAGCTGAGGCTTTTTTGAGAGCTATGATTGTTATTGATAAAAAACTACACGATGGATAGTATTTGTAAATTTTATAGAGACTACGCAGGAAAATTAAACGACCCCAGGAGCTAAGACTTGCGCTTGGCTAATGGTTGTCTATGTTCTATTTCTCCTATGAGTATCCAATAGATTCGGGACCATTCTATACCACGGCCGTAATAGTCCACTTTATCCAGCAATCGTTTGTTCATTAGTTAGAAATAGAGACCGATACCGAAGAGTAAGTAAACAAAAACAAATGTGGTCTTTATCAATATGTGACCTATTTAGATGTGGGGTAATTTGCCACACAATTGTAACAAAGGTAGGCTATAAATTAGCCGACTGATCTCAACGACACGATCGCGACTGCAAACGCACAGTTGCCACACTGCCGATTGAACAAATGGTGGCAGCGACAAGAGCGTGACGGGGACATTAGCCGCAGATAATGTTGTACTACATATTGATAAGTTGGAAGGTTGAACCAGTAATAAGATTACTATACTCAGCTTAGTAATTTGGCACGAGAATTTGGCGAGTTTGACCCTGCCCGTCTTCTAGCAATGAAACAGGATCCACCTAGTGATTTTAAGGAAATATGTGCAATGATAACACGTGTAAATTTTACTGTTTTGTTGAAGGTATTACTCACGCTATTAGCCGGACGGACCCTCGCAGGCAGCGCGCGCGCAACATCTGGCGAGGCGGAGCGCTCCCGCTCTCGCATCTCCGCGCCCAGAGCCGCGCGCGCCGCACGCGCAGACGCCTCCAAGCACCCGCTCGACTTGCTCCTGTGTACACAACCATCGTAGATAAGTAGGTTGAGATATATTGTTTTCTGATATTTACGCGAATATTACACATTGAAATAAAACTATTTTACGGATACTATCGCGTTTATTAACTTTTTTATGTTTCCGGCGTTTCGGCTGCTTTACAGCAACCATGGTCACGGGGGACTGAGGTGTTAGACGTCCTGATGTCATAGTTAATAACTGGGTACCCTCATATTTAGTTGTTGTTTGCGGTCCGATCCACGCAGAAAGTGCTCAAAGTGTCTCGAGGTCTTGCAATGGTGCGCGTGGTTTTGGATTTCATTATATTAATTACTGGATCCCAAGTTGGTGGTAGCACCCAGCCATCTTCCCTATTGAAATTAGGATGTTTTTTTATTTCAATGGCCTCATGTATCATCCTTGGTCGGAATCGGTGTTCTTTTGCGAGGATCTGTGGTTTATCAAATCTGATATACTTAATGGCGGGTGCGGTCCTGTAAACGTCGGGAACATAAAAAAGTAAATAAACGCGATAAAATCCGTAAAATAGTTTTATTTTAATAGGTTGAGATAATTATAAAACCATGCCTCTATCATTGTTATGGAAATGATTATCATACAATCACAGCTCACCTGACTGGCCTGTCAATGGGTCCCAGTATGGATAGAGGCTGCTCTGCGGCGGGTGCCGGGGGTAAATACATGACATGTCCACCCCAAGAGAGATATGAATTGCCAGGTCTCCACGTGCCAAGCTCCTCCTAGAACGAAGCATTCGTATAAAAAAATCCTCAATTTTTCCAAAATCAAATAACCCAAAAAACCTTCAGGACTTCCTACAGACTTAACATTCTTAATGTTATGAATTATTTTTTCAAAAATACTTGTAAATTACTGGATTACCTACCTATAGGAGTAGCGAACAATAGCTACCTTGTTAAAATGTATGTTTTGAAAAGTTTACTGCATTTAAATCTTGCTAAGTAATTTGAAAACTATTAACTGCGAGTGCTATTAACGAACGAGAAAGTTGTAAAATATAGTGTCCATACTGTGCTAGGAACAGTTATTAACCTACACCTTCCGTAGGTTGTTTGAAGAATAGTAATTCGAATAATAACAATTCGTAAGTCAGTAATTTAGGGGGGGGGGGGGGGGGGGCATACCCCTAAATTACTGACTTGCACGAATATGTTGCCTATCTCCATAGATATAATAAATTCACTACTTACTTACTTAGTGATTTTGACAACATAAGTATTAAATATCCCTTTACCTTCTCAGAGGGCGGCAAGGACTCCTCTTTAATAATATCGTCATCCGTTTTCGCCCTCGCTGGCTGCTGATACAGCAGCGGATTGCTCAGCGAGTTCGGCGCTGATTTCGTCAGGAACCAGTTCTGTTCCGGCTCCGGTAGCATCGGTTCGTGCTCCAAGTCAAACCTCCTTGACCCCAGGGCTGCCCCCAAAGCCCCCGAAACTGATTTCCGCAGTTTCTGCAGACTGTTGAAACCCTGTTGCAGTTGTTTGCCCTGGAAGCATTCGTAGAAACACGACATCGCTTTAAACTATGTGGGGTTGTTGATGTTCTGTCGGACGGTATGCTGATGAGGAATAAAGGTATTGGTGTTGAAAGAGATGAAAGGAATGATAGGCATATATGTAGTGTAATATATATACATACAGTGCTTAAACATAATAATTGCGCGTATAGTGAAAAAGCGTATGATATACTAGCTGTGCCCCCGACTTCGTCCGCGTGGAATTTAATTGACAAAGTTTCATACAAACTTTCATCCCCTATTTTAGCCCCTTGGGGGTAGAATTAATCAAAATCCTTTCTTAGCGGATGCCTACGTCATAACATCTACCTGCATGCCAAATTTCAGCCCGATCAGTCCAGTGGTTTGGACTGTGCGTTGATAGATCACTATGTCAGTCAGTCAGTCAGTCAGTCACCTTTGAGTTATATATATTTAGATAATTGAAAATATTTAAATATGGAAATAGCTAGTGATCATTTTGTGTAGGATCAAGTGGAAATAGGATAAACTGGCATGTGTGCATATGGGTGAGCGAAGAGTAATTAAAAGGACAACACATTTTTTTATAATCCAGGTGCAGAGATTAAGTGAAGTTAAAGACATGCAGAAAGACCAATCACCAAAGTAACGATACTATGTGAGATGTGAGTACCTTTACTCCTCCTCAGCGATTGTCGCGGGAGGTTAGGTGAGAGATTAGTATGTTAGTGACAAGTTAATTACCAATGTGTTAAAACAAATCCATAAACAACTTTGGTGGTTACGGATGCTGCGCTTGGCATAGACTGTTTCCAATATGCGGACACTTCTTTAGCAGCAAGCAAATAGTTATTTGTACGTAAACCTACCAGCGTAGCGTCGGTATCCGTATTTATTTTACAATTAATAAAGATTAATTTTATAATTAATGAAAAGTATCCCTAAACTGGACATCCATTCATCACACTCTCGCGGAGAAAAAATTGGAACGAGAGTATAGCTAATAGATTCGCTTTGTTGTTCTTGCCAAAGAGCATTGCCGAGAATAGTCTGTGGTACACACAGTATCCGCACCCCCAAGAGCCGCGTCTCGCCTAACATCCCGCGCCGGCCGGCCCCCGCTCACCCTGTCGTGTCCGTCCCGCGGCAGGGAGAGGCTGAAGGGTTGCGCGCCGGGGCTGTAGGTGGCCACGGCGGCCGCGCGGGGGGCGGGGCACGCGCCCGCGCCCTCCGAACTGCTGTCGCCCAGGTCCTGCTGTGGCGTCCAGGTCGCTGCCGGGCTGTCCTGTATCTGTGACGAACAAATATCGTAAAAAGATATGACTGCGATTGGTCACGACAATTTAAAAGTACCTAGGGGCCAAGAGGAGCTGCGTCCAGATATCGCGAGCCAAGCGAAGCAAACAAAGTATTTGAACAAATATTTATCACGCGGTTGCTTTGTATATTTATAGACACTCCAAATGAAGTAATGCTGTTAACATTTAGGCTACGATTGAAAGAAGCCAACTCACGTGATGTCTGGACGGGGAGTCGATCCTCTGGTCGCTGTGCGCGTGGTCGCCGGATATGCCGGAGTCGCCGGACTTGTCGGCCGACTGGTCGGACCGAGGGGATGACTCTGCTGGTATGTCAGCGTTCACTTTCGTTTCAACCGCCAACGGTTGAGTTTCTGTACAACGAATATAAATTAAACTACTGACATTCTTACAGCATTCTAAGATATGCTATGTATATCGTGACAGGCAGTGAAAAGAGATATCGACCCAAATAAGTACAATATTAAGTGTTGACCCTTACCAGCGGCAAGCTGTGCGTCCAAGCAGGCGAGCTGCTTCCAGGCGGCGGCGGGCGAGAAGCGCGGCACGGCGGGCGGCTTCTTGGGCAGCGTGGGCCGCAGCCGCAGCGCGATGCCCAGCGAGCCCTCCGAGCCCGAGCCCGCCGAGCCCTCCGAGCCCGCCGACGACAGCGCCGACTCCGACGATACTGGGCAGCAGGACATCATACAAGCTTATATAACCAAACGGGTTAGGAAGAAATATTAGGGATTTCGTTCAACTAGACAAATAGAGTGAAATCCACAGAGTACTTCATGAATTCCTACTTACAATTCTTAACCTTGCCCTCCTTTAGTTTCGCGTTGAACTTGTCGAATTCTGCATCTTCATCACGATAGCTCAGCAGTTTCTGCTCGATCAGGTGGAAATTGGATATCTCCTCTATGATGGGGCTGCCCAGCCCTGGGAAGTCTTTCAGGTGGTCTTTAGTCTCGGACTGCTTGCTCTCTATCATGCCGAAGTAGAATTGTTTCGATGGTGCTGGTTGGCTGGATTTTTGTCTATAATAAAATGCACGTGAATTAGTTATTTACTAGTGAAATTAAGGACTACAATTGCTTTGCCATGGAAAATGACACAACACCTAATAAAAAATCAATCAATTTCAATCCGTTGTATTTATCTACATACTTCTTTTGTGATATTTGGTTCGTCATCGTTGCAATCGTTGTTGTCGCTGTCGTTTCTTTTCTCCTGGTAGGCGAGTGTTCCGGGGTGGACTCCTTGCCCGACGCCTGCCCTCTATCCGGCATCGGCCTGGTGTTCTCTTTACTATTCAACTTGGTTTTATCACTTAAGACCACTTTAGCGCTAGCTCCATTCACTTGTCTGGCTTTATCATCGTTGTTCCGACTCAAAGGCCTCCTGCTGCTCATCTTGCTCATGTCCCTGTTAACGTTCGTTGGACTAGACTTTTTGACTTTGCTCGATATTTTCGTTGGGCTCCTCTCGTTCGTCTCCTGACTAGTTTTGTTTTCACTAACATTACTTTTACTGCCTAATTGATTTCTAATCCTATTTGTAGCCTTTTTCAGTTCGGCCTGAAACTCATCTTTTTCTTCATTACTTTTTATTAATAATGAAGGAAGAGATTTCCGCAAAGGTTTGCTGTCCGCCATTGGACTCTTGCCTCCCCTCAGCTGGTCGCCGATAGCTTTCATCCTGCTCTCGTGCGCCACTCGAGATGATTCGCTTTCTCTTTCGCTCGCGATAAGAGTCTCATCAAAAGTTCTCTCTCTTCTAAGCATCGGCACCTCATTGCCATCCTTCTTGAACCTTTCAGAGTATCTGAAATTCCTGTTCAAAAGTGGAGTCTTCCACGCTTCACTGTGCTCATTTTTCGATGTTTTCGCTCTGCACCCGCTGGCTCTGTCCATCCTTGTTTTCTTATAATCCTGTCTCATTTGTATTAATCGTTCTTCTCTCTTCAACGACGCTGTGCTCTGGATCATATCACTATTGTCAGGATACTTCAAGTGTTGTTCCCTGTCCTTGCAGGGGGATCGGTACCGCCTCTCGAACGCCTGGTTGTCGCTCATGTCGAGCGACTTGTAATCGTTGTAAGCGTCTCTGAATTGCATGTGGTCGTGACCGTTCAGTTTTTTGGTTTCATTTCTTGTCTTAAACAGTCTTAATTTCCTTTGGGGTTCTGGTCTCGCGTTCCCTTCGCTGGAATCTGGCGATGAACCTTCAAAATGCTGGAAACATAAATATTAGTCACACAAAAATAAATCTGAGGGCACTGGTGTTCCGCTAAGTCGAGTAATTTTTAATTTCAATTATAATATGTATATAGGTACATTTGTTGATTAAGACTTACATCATGATTGTTAGGAGGTGGGGGAGCTCGATATTTTTTCCGAAAATGCTTATTACTATTTCTCGCCTTCTGTTCCTCTTCGATCCTCAAATCTGGCTCCGATCCGAATCGTTTGTTCAGACTGTTGCCTGCAAAAACACAGATTAATCTTTAAGATACAGCACAAAACTTTAGGGTCAGACTTGAGCTTCGTGTTTGTAGTTATGTCACAATTTAGTATTCTATAGGATTTTTGAAAACTGCATTCGACTGTAAGTCGCGGCGGGAGTGGGCTTAAGCCTAGAGCTGGTATTATTGAAATGAATTGTGTACTAACCGTCATTATGCCTAAGGTCCAAGTTGGTGTGAGACCGGTGGAGTGGGTCTCGCTCCCTCACCCGCAGCTCGTTGGACTCGCCCGAAGCCGTGCCCGCCGACCTTGAGCGGTACACGTTGGGATGCTGCAATAGAAACAACCGGATAGTGAGCAAACAGTTCATTTACGACAATTTTGCAGGGTATTAGGAACGAATGCTATTATTGCCACTTAAACACCTAAAAGTATTCCCCAAATCGCTACAGAGACAGACGAAGAGTACAGTGTGCAGTAAAAGTGAAGCTACCATTAATTTCTCTGCAAGTTTGGATTTATAACAGCCTTCGTCGTATATGATTTTTAACAATGGGGCATCAAGAAGGTAATAATAACGCTAGATGAGCTAAAACTGTGTTACAATTACTTACCACGTGTCCGTGCGGTAAACTCCCGTCATGGTGTATTGAGGTGGGTCTGCGGCCGCTGATGGTGCCGCCGGAGTGCAGGATGGCACCATTGTCGGTGCTGCGCAGCCGCGGCGACTCGCAAAATGCTGGCAGCACCTGGTCGAGGAACGTACCAAGGTAGGACTATGACAAATGCTAGCATAGAAGTAAGTCGATAAAAATTGAGAATTTTAGGTAGTCAAAACTAGTTTCTCTTGGATTTGTCGAAGATCAAATACTTTAGTGTTCATTGAATACCTCTTAAAACCTTTAGGAACAATGGTATAGGGGTATCTTGGTAATGTTAGGTTACCTTAGGTGCGAGCCGCGGCGGGTTGTGCGGGAGCGTGTTGGCGCGCGCGCCGCGCTGCGGCTGCGCATGACTGCCCGCCTGGCCCATGCCGCGAGCACTACTCCTCACGCATCTGCAACAATCACATGAACATCATCAGAAAACATGACTCAAGAAAAGGGGCAAAGTCATATTTTTTTATTCATAGTAAGTCCATGTCGCAACGGATAGAATAAAGTAGCGACAAATAATACAGGGCAAAGTTCTTAACAAGGATCACGGCCCTAAGTATTGAGGAATACGACGCGGAAGGGAGGAAGATGAGTAAGACTTTACTCTTGAGCGACCGTGGGGCGTTTTAGAGTTTAGGAGCGTCGTTCATTCAGGCAACAAGTT
This sequence comes from Notodonta dromedarius, assembly GCA_905147325.1. Lineage (NCBI taxonomy): Eukaryota > Metazoa > Arthropoda > Insecta > Lepidoptera > Notodontidae > Notodonta > Notodonta dromedarius. Next base: position 13,381,115 of record LR990162.1, read on the forward strand.
TAATAAGGTTCAAAGGATGATAAAGTAGTTGGCAAGATCGATAAAACACGTCTTTTTTACATTAGAACCATTAAATTATTCAACATCCCACCCCACGTTACTAATTAGAGTATGATTTGATTCATTCTCTATGCTCGCTCGAGCCTCTTAAAGCTTTCGTTTGATCTGGCGGACGCTCAACAATTACAAGATTTTACCGCGGCAATAAACTTTTAGCGTGAAAGTTGTTGAGTAACTGACAATAGCCAATCACCTTTTCTATACTCAAAGATTACTGTGTCGATAATCTGATCATAAAATAAATATTTTTGTTTCAAACCCGAATCGGAGCAGTAGCGTCTTGTCGTAGTAATTATAATTGATGAGCCCATAAAAAGTAATGGCTTACAATAACTTAAATAATTGCTTTGGGACTGCAATTAATTCCAGCTTAACTTTCTTAAGTTATTAACGTTGACTTATATTCACCCTAAAGAAAACTAATAGTTATAAGCTTCTGATAAAAGGTCGGCTTTTTATCCTTCGGGAATTTCGGAACTCTTCTTTTTTTTGGTAGGGTCTAGAAGCGGGAAAAGAGGTCACATATACATTTTTAGGTAGTACTACCTGTCAAAAAGTCAAGAATGGATTTAGTGACGGCCAAAGCTATATCTGAACTCGACGCGGTAGAAATGTAGTATGTCACCCAGTTAGTTCTATAGCATATTATTATACACTAGCTGTGCCCCGCGACTACATCCGCGTAGTATTGGATTATTGGGTTAAAAAGTATCCTATATGTTAATCCCGGTTATAATCTATCTGTGTTCCAAATTTCATCCAAATCCGTTCAGTAGTTTTTGCGTGAAGGAGTAACAAACATACATACATACATACATACATACATACATACATACATCCACACTCACAAACTTTCGCATTTATAATATTAGTAGGATTATAATAATAATAGTGAGGTGAAGATCACATAATATTTTCTTGTCCGTAAAAAGTCTTTGATCCACGCAGTACTTCAATCTTTGAACTGTTTCATTATGTACGTCCTTGACAAGTTTTTTTTTCACTTAACTTTACTCGGCAATCAATAAATCTTGTGGCAACAATTTCCGAATTCCGGCGGTTATTCATATTTATTCAGCTCTGCGAATATCGTGGCTCTATCCAATCCATTTTAGTCCGGCGGTTTCTGTGATACTCAATAGTACTTTACGGAGATACTTATTAGCTCTAAGCCTCAAGTACCAGCGTGTAATCTTAGACATTTCCGTGTTATCTCACAAACCGGGATGAGGCCTCTATGATCGAAAAAATTATACACTGCGATGTTAATTTCATTCTCTTAACAGGAGTTACCGCCGGCTTGTTTCTAGTTATGGTTTAATAATGGCTGCCGGCTCTCCAGGGTCTATGGTCTTCTAGCATCGTGGGCGGCCTCCGCCATCGAGCTTATGATTTATGGGGGAAAGTTGACCCATGATGACTCATAGGCCATGAGTGATTTGAAACATCAGGTCATGGTGTCGGATTTTTTAAGGAGTAGGATCATGCTTATGACTCTTATGCCCTTTTAAAAGGGAAAGTTTGCGTCTCATTCATCAGAAAATGTAGAGCTTTTATATTTGCAGCGTTTGGGAGCTCTGGTGTTCTCTCCACTCTACTGGCTATCGATGCTATTGATACTTGAGTAATATACTTATAAGAAACAAATGTTCAACCCCATACATTAAAGTGCACATGATTCGCTAGTTTTCTCTATAGCCGGAAGAAGGCGCGAATTCGCAAGTGCGTCGCAATGTGCGCGGGCGCAGCCGGACACACTTTCTTTATGATAATCGGCGCATCCCACTCGGTGGATTGAGATGCCAGCAGCCACATATATCGTATGTTGAGTGTATTAGTTACTATGGATTGATCCATCGAATAAGATTGAACAGTTTACTACGGGCGTATTTTAGTGTCTACGAATTGAATAGGTTAGCTTCAGTAGTTTAGGTACAAATTGGGTACAGGTTTTTATTTTAATTGTATATAATAATATAATAATTGCCACTGATTTTAATACTAAGTAAGAAAAGAAATTAGAGCCTCATATAATTTGTTCTTGTGCGTGTGCGTAATTAATGTAACTCTATTTCTTATAACATGGGTAGGTACCTATTTCAGAAAATTACTTAGCTTACAGTCTGCTTGCTTAGAACGCGCAATGCGCAATTAGTGCGCACTGTGGCCGATCCTGCACTTTCCTCAAAGAATAAGCCAAATAGTTTACTTTACTAACATCAGTTGGACGCCTGTAATCGCCCCTAAAGTAATTTTGGCCTATGTTATAAGCGAACGCGCCGTTTCATGCAGAGAAGCTGTGAATTGCCTCTACCGACATTTCACAATTATAAAAACCACTTGCATTCACTGTCTAATCTTAATCGAACACTAAAAACATCAAATCAAACTAAATTAATAAAACCTGTCTAATTCCCTCACAGAGTCTAGCCTCTGTAGGCATGAACTCCAGGCTAGAAGCTTCCTTCTCCCCCCCATCCTTGGCCCATAATCTCGGATCAAAGGACAATTATCGCCTATGATTTATCTCGCACGGTGCTCGGTGGAATGCCATAAATAACGGCTAATGGCGGCATCGGCGATCGGGTTATTTATCGTCGGTAACGCTAGTGAATCATACGCTTGCCTCCTTGAATGTAGGGGTGGCTGGTACCTAGTTTAATTAAAATTCTCTTCTTTACCTTACGTTTTATATTGGCTTTCAAAGTCCCCGATAAAGTCAGTAGTAGCTCCATCTGAGTAGTAACCTGGTAGTTTGCATCTTCTGCAAACTTATTAGCATATAACAGTTGTTATAGTGCTCAAGTTATTCTTAACACTATTTAAAAATGATATACGCGGTGAAAAAGAAAGTTTTGTATCCGTTAATACAATAAAACTATTAAATGTATTCATTCATTTTGATATAGTTTAGTATAGGATGTCTGTAATAAAAACAATAATAAAATTATTATAAAATTATTTATTTAGCAATGAGTGTTGATTTAAAAAATATATATTATAAGCATGCAAAGACGATAATGTAATGTAGAAATGTAAATTATATGTAGTTCCACTATGATAATTGATCGAATCATTGTGTATAGCTGGCGATACATACATTACGATCCTGAAAAAAACACCAATAAATTAACTTGTAAGATCATCAGCGCTTGAGCGCACTAATAAATTATTACCGAGCGCGACAACATGAGTCGTTAGCGCCAAAGTGCACAGGAGCAGCCGATCATAGCTCGTGTCGAATATGATTAGTGTATAGGTACTGCGATTACAGTCAACAATTTCGCATTGATTAACATTGTCAATTTAGACCTTTAGCCCCTGAAGGTATATACCCCATGGCCAATGGCAATCCAATGGTATCTTTGGCGCAATAGTTGCAACAACCGCGCGCAATTTACGCGGCTACCACTGATTGTTTATTTTACACTCGATGAGATTTGTGCAATACGATGGATATCGGTTTAAGATCAGTCCAATTGTCTGTCTCGCAATACTCACTGAATGAGAGGCCTGATGGAGAGGATGCTTTCTTTCATTCTAAACCATATAAATTGAAACTATATTAGAGATTAAAAATTACATTAATTTAACAACTATACAAATAAATAAAATTGGAGTGTCTGTTGTAATGTCAAAATAACACCTTTTCACTAAATGCATATAAAATTACATACGACACCTATAACAAAAACGCGATTTAAAAAAAATTGTCTGTCTGTCTGTCTGTCTGTCTGTGTGTTTGTTCCGGGTAATCTCCGAAACGGCTGGACCGATTTTGACGGGACTTTCACTGGCAGATAGCTGATGTTTTAAGGAGTAACTTAGGCTACTTTTATTTAAAAAATAAAAAAATAAAAAAATGGGTCCTTTCGCGCGGGCTCAGAACGCGGGAGCGGGCTTTTTTTGCCACGCGGACGAAGTCGCGGGCTCAGCTAGTAATTACTATTACTTACAATAAAATATTGGTATGCTTTACTGGCAAAACATAGAGCTCATTATAATAATAACATAACATCAGTGACAGTACCTAGTATGTTTTACTAATAAACTAATTCTAATTTTATTAAAACTGCGTTTTATGGTTTACTGTTTGCGCACAACATATTAATAAATAATTCATGTGCCGAGTGTAATCGCAGGACATCGGAATAAGTATTTCATTTAGCTTAGTCGGAAACTAAGTTGCATGGACAGTTCAGTGGGGCCAACACACAAATCTCTTTCGATACATAATTTACGAGCTACAAAGTAGTCTGCTGACGGTTATCAGGGAATGGTGAATTTATCATGTAGAGTATGATAATTGTGGTCAAGGGAGTAAATGCTTCCTAGCAAGATAAAGGATGGTAAGGATGGTTACATGAGAAAAACCTAATAATTGTTGTGACACAAGTTTGGCTTTCCTTGCGACTTTAGTTCACACTGACGACCGCTTGGCGTAGTGGTTCGAGCGTAGGCCGCTCTGCTCACTACAGCGGGTGGTTGCAGGTTCGATTCCCATCAGGGTAAAATTCGGAAATGGCCTTTTCGTAACTTGCCAGGTGTGGGTGTCACTAGAATCGCCCCCAGACCACCGTACGGTACCCATAGTACAAGCGTTGCTTAGTTTGGGACCATACAGTTGGTGTGTTCGTCTGGGCATATAAATTATTTATTTATTTAGTAATAACTTATGCTATTATTATTATTATGACTTTATGACCTTGCCCACATAACGTAAACAAGTTGATTCCATAAACCTTTAATGTGTCTTTTGCACACAGAATCCTTCACATACCTTCAGACAACACGTTCCCACAGCCGTCAGATCGCATCCCCATCTAACATGACACGTACAATCCGAGGCCGACATCTAACTAGTGCATGAGAGCGCTAAATGCTGGTAATCGCAGCATCTTGTGACGGGTACAGACCTGAGCAATGCACTCCTTGAATGCACGCTGCAGGCTGCAGGGTTCGTCATGTATCATTAAGCTGTTGTTTCTGACACTTTATGGATTTCTAATGATACAAACAATTTCAGTAAATTTGCTTATATCAACAATTACAACGATAGCATTTTATAGGGTCGCATCCGAAAATTTGAATCTGTGTTATAATTTTGTTTTGGATTTCCTGAACTTATTGCATGGCATGTGACCATCTGTACCCAGCACTAGATGCACAGAGGTTCCCGCGGCGGCTCCACCCGCGCTCGCGCAGCGCGGCGGTGGCGTGCGGAAGCGTGCACCACTCCGCGAATAATTTTCCACGTCCGTGCGCGCGCGCACCGGCGCGGCCGTCTAACTGTGAACGCTATAATGATCCCCGCCGGCGGGACGGCCCGCTCCTCTGTCGAGATCAGCGCTTAACTATTTAATATTAATATCGGAGCACTGAGAATAGAAGTAGGAGGACGTTTGTGGTGTGTTGATGAATCTTAGTATGAATATCATAGTAGCTTCATATACAGTTAACTTGCTGGTATATGGTAAAGAAAATATAATGTGCATTCTCAGTCATTCAACAGAGGGAGTTATGCACTATTGATAGTTATGTACCTATGTATATTTACAGTTTCATGATAAGCTAGTGAGTTGTTTAGGGTGAGGACAAAGATTGCGCAGGAGCCTGTTACCCCCGCGGTCACCTAACGAGGGGTTTGGTGCGGCCGCGCGTCAGCACCGCGCGCGACACGGTGCACTGGACACCAGGGCCGGAAGGCGCTGGAAAGCTGGGGTAAAATTGGAAATATGGGATCTTTTCTCGCCCCCAATGAAGCCTGCTTTGGTCTATATTGGACGTAGAATCTAGCAATTATACAGCGAGTGACGCAATTATCCGTGCTACTTGGGTGAAGGTATTCGGTATTCATAATTGCCGGAAAGTTTCCAATATAGGAAACGATAGCTTCCATCTTTACTTTACAAATAAATAAGAAGAAGGATGGAAGCTGTCATTTCCGTCATTTGCGAGTCGAGTGTTCAATAATTTAAAATACTCGTAAAATTAGCACTCCACGGGCTGTGGAATTTGTTAATTTAAGGTTGCCAGCCCTACTCTATCCGCCCATTCACAATTATTAGATTGTTTCCCTTCCCGATTGTGACGAGTCAAAGGTTGTTACACCGTGTTACGATTATTTATTGTTTCTTTCGAGAACTTGGTGAGTCAAGGTTCGATTGTATCCTTTTCAAGAATAATGAATAGTAAAATTAATGTAATTTGGCTTAGTTTTCAATTGATGAAAATGTCACTAACAGTTGAAATTTTTAAGGGTTAATCTCGTGATTGTTATTATTTCACTACTGTACTAACTTAACGTTAACTATATAAAGTTAGCACTCTTCACAGCGTGGGATCCAGGAGTTTCCAAATTTGAAATAACGACAAAGTCATCTTATCTTTAATCAACTACCTAACGTCGATAAAATGGAACAGCTGCTTGCATATTTTCACTCATCATAAAAAGCAATCAAGAGCGCATGCAATGAACACCGCGCGATGATTCGCCGTCGCGTCGCGTGCCCACGCGCGTCGCGCACCTGTCCCGCGCACTGCGCCCGCGCATACCGGCGCGAAACGTGCGTGCTACGTGCGATAGCGCAGCCAATTAGCGACGAGATCGTGACGCGTGGGAAACCAGCTTCCATAGCTAACAGCGATATTCCTCTCGATAGTAGGTAGTGCGATTTGATAGCATGAAATATCTTCATTATTGAATGTTGGTATTTTCCGAAAGATTGTAGAGCCAAACTGCAACCATTTGGTTATCACAAGACACACAACAAATTGTCATAATTTACTGCATTAGATGACAGCCACCTGCGGAGTTCGTGGTAGACATGTTTTCATGCATACCTAATACATATAGGTATTTATGCGTCTGGCCGCGTTCGCACCGCACCAATCAGAGCGTATGTTCTGCTCTCAAAATTAGTCACTTTTCATTCACAAGTAGGTTTTGTTTCACAAAAAAAAGAGATAGCTATATAGGTACGATTGTTTATCTGTATAATATATATAAAAGATGAAAAGGACTGCTAATTGACTGATCAATTAACGCACAGAATAAATCATAGATTTATATAAAAATAGGCTAAAACCGCTGGTAAAATAGGGAATGGAAGTTTGTATGTTAACATTGACGAAGTCGCGAAATTATATGTTACGCATTATGATTAACTTGTTTTGACCTATGACATGGAAAGCCATCAGTGTTAGGAGCAGATCTACAGGGTCGCTTGTGGTCTGCGATGGATAGAACGCTAAAAATGAATAATCTAAAGAATTAAGACTATAAGACTTCAATTTATAAATACAAATATACACTACATTATTTCACTTATTTAAAGAAACTGACTGCTAATAAATTCTCTGCTTTCTAATATACATATTAATTGTGACGTGAATTGTAAAGTAATAAATTCTGCTATCCCACGAAGCTAGCGAAGGCTCCGTTAACTACTAACGCACAGTGTGTGTATGTCACGTGGTACACCCAACCAGATAAGTGTAATAAAATTACATGTTTTACTTTATAATCGGGAGTTTAGGGAACGAATTTACGTAAAAGAGTACTGGATAACTTCTCAGTCGAGGTCGCGTTCCGATCCGGTGGTAGATTTACCCTCGCCACCTCTCCTGGCAGCGGCCCAAGCCGAGGTCGTGTCCCTTGTGGCGCCCTTGAGCTAGCTGCCCCCCTGCCCCTCTGGCTGGAGCGCACTTGCGCTCGCCCTCTGTCCGGGTGAAGTTGTTATGGCCACTCTGGCCAACAACATATAGTCAATTCAAAAAAAAAAAAAAAAAAAACTGGATAACTATTAAAAGGTACCTATACTTATTGTGTACTAGCGTTCATATTACAGCACTAGCTGCATGAGCCCGCTACTTTGTCCGCGTGGAATTTAACTTAACAAAAAAGCCCGCTCCCGCGTTCTAAGCCCGCGCGACAGGACCCATTTTTTAATTTTTTAAAAATTTGTTTTTCTAAAATAAAAGTAGCCTAATTTACTCCTTATAACATCAGCTATCTGCCAGTGAAAGTCCCGTCAAATCGGTCCAGCCGTTTCGGAGATTACCCGGAACAAACACACAGACAGACGGACGGACAGACAGACAGACAGACAGACAAAAAAAATTTAAATCGCGTTTTTGCTATAAGTGGCGTATGTACTTTCATATGCATTTAGTTTAAAGGTGTTATTTTGATATTACAAACAGACACTCCAATTTTATTTATTTGTATAGATGTATAGATGTAGATCTGTGTCCAATGGTACATTAGGATATCCTATGTAACTGCTGGAAAACTGGGCTTCCACCCATCTCAGCCCTGCGCCACTAGGGCGCCTGTAATGCTATGCCAAGGCAAAACAAGTGAGGATTTTTAGATATATAAATGTAAGCTATGCTGTCATAATGACAATATGATTATCACTCGCTTACGATGATGACAAACATCGCAAGGAAACCTGCATGTCTTAGAAAATCTAAATTTTCGAAAGACATGTGAAATCCGTCAACCCGCACTGGGCCAGGGTGGTGGATTATGGCCTGAATCCCCCTCGTATTGAGGGGCGGCCCGTGCCCAGGAGTGAGGCGTCAAAAGGGCTAAATTATTTATTATTATACCTACCTATGTAGACCAGAACGTGTCAAACAGCCTCGCCCTGCCCAGCCCTGCGACCTTGTGCCCCATTCACCGACCGGTTTCATACAGTGTTGTTTGCTCATCTGCTTGTCCGTCAGACTCACTGTATGTACTAAAAAATGCCGATGATTTGTTTTTGCAGCGGTTTCACTACCTACTGACCGAAAATTCATTAAAAATGCGGAAATAGCACAGGTTTATGCTAAGAACATTTTTTTTTACAACATGTGATGTCGATTTAAAAGATACAGGCATATATGTATGTACTAGCTGTGCCCGCGACTTCGTCCGCGTGGAATTTAATTGACAAAGTTTCATATAAACTTTCATTCCTATTTTATCCCCTTGGGGGTAGAATTAATCAAAATCCTTTCTTAGCGGATACCTACGTCATAACAGCTACCTGCATGCCAAATTTCAGCCCGATCCGTCCAGTGGTTTGGGCTGTGCGTTGATAGATCACTATGTCAGTCAGTCAGTCAGTCACCTTTGAGTTATATATATTTAGATGTATACGGTAGGTAATTAACAGGGTTATACCTTAAATTGGTTACAATAATTTAAGCATATAATAATGAATATTTAAATTACATCTATGTACTCCGGACCCTTAGAATATCTATACATAGCAATAGTAATAATGGTCTAATAGAAAATAGTATTTTCTCCAAATTAGAGCCATTAAATGCCAGTCAGGCACATTTTCCTCTCGAGAAGATACCGAGGAGGAAACGCTCTCATCCGGCGGCGCACGCGCAGCGCCATGTGAAAACGGAAAGTTGCACATCCTCCGTTTATCAATATACTTTAAGCATTCAAGGCAAAGACTTTTAGGTAAAACTTTTGATATTTGTTATATACCTTACGCGTTTGTTCCTAAATGATGGTTTGAAACAATCAATATTTTGGCGTCTGTGGAAATTTAAACCAATTGATTTAATGCCATGATTGAAAAATTTAAATTTTTTAACAATAAAATTAGTACGTAATTTGCAAGTATTCTATTAGAGCTCTATACAAATATCACTTTGAAGGATACTAATATTTATTTAGGCAAGATAATATGCACATAACAATCGATTGTAGGTGTAAAAAGCTTTTTTCAATAAAAATATACTGGTCAAATTGAAAGACGTCTTCTGCTTTGAAGCCGGTTCAATACAATTACTTGGTACATATAAAATACATAAATATCATTTATCAGCCATTCCTTGCTGCAATCACGGCATCATGCTATAGCCCAAAGTGCCGACAAGCTTATTATCAACGCCGTTGTAATTACATGTCAAAACGTACTGACGCGGGTAACAAATGACTGTTGTGCCGAATTAGATCACGGGCTTGTGAGTGAGTGACAGACAGACGAAACGAAGCCGGGGAAATGAATGTAGCAATGATATATTTAATGTTGAACCCGACAGAGTTGTTGGTACGTATTTCTTGCTACCTTGTGATATAAGGACTAAAATGCAATATCATAAAGCGGTGTAAATATTTCGTCAGTGTAAACGAAGTAACGGCAAGAGGCGTTTGTTTGTTTCTGGTCAATATTATTTTTTAGATTTGTTTTAATTCTCAAGATTCTTTTTACGAATCCAACTCACCTTATATAATAATATTTGTATAGATTGCACCTAATGTTTGTTATAACTTATAACAAGCGTCCTAATTCTATTCGTAATTAGGTACACAACAGTATCCTTAACAATTAAAAGCTTCATTAGTTTTATTTATGAGTTCACTCACTGTAATTATTAGTAATGGACCACCCACCTGCAACAAACGAAAAACATAACAATTAATCATCATTGTTTAATTATGTATGAACTATAGAGATGCGCATAATGCGGACTTACGAAGGAGACATTTTTTAAATAGATTTTTCTTTTTTTGGAATTTTATTGTTTTGTATAATCTGTGGTAAAACGAAATATGCCATCATAATTCTTCAGAAAGAAATATTCATAGCAATTTACGAATCGAACACAAACATGTTTTATTCTTAATACATATTAAATGGTTTTTATTATTTTTACATCAATATTGGCCAGAACGACCTCTTTACTGAGAAAAATAACGCCAACAAATGAGTTTTATAGTTCTTAGTCAATTTTAGTATTTGTTAGTAAACATCTTATAATTGTTTTCTTTCGTATTCATAAATAATTGTTTGTAGTTGATCGCAGGGCTTAAAATTAGGGATCTTTTCGAAAATAACCAACAAATAAAATATCAACAACCAATTACTACCAAAATTATAGCCAGGTCACACCTCAGGTCACTGGGCGAATGGTTTGGCGCGCCGTTCCGGCCTGTGTGGGAAAATTCTCAGCTTACGATAACAAGTGCGCGTGAGTGGGGCGGCCTTGCGCCCGCGCAGCGCGCACGCCCACCTCTCCCTTCGCAGACTGTGAGCTATGGGTTACTGTGTTAACTCGATATTGTATAGATTACATTTTAGGCTCCCTAGTTAGAAATCTTTGAAGCAAACAAAAAAAAATGGAGCCTTTGCTTGTCTGTTGAAAGCTCCAGAAAAGATGGACCTATTTAAAAGGGTATGTGCTCTTGCATTTTAAAATTGACAGCTTTTGCTGACAGCTTATGCGTTCCAGATTTTGATGCATTTATGTTTCGAGGTTATGATTTCTTAAATTAACTATCACTCAAGCAGGCTAGCCACGCCTGCCATAATTAATATTACTTGCTAAACTTTACGGAAACATAATATTCGACGGCTATATCCGTTGTTAATCATAGCAGTCGAGATTTAAACGCATTTAATTATATTTAAGTATACTCATTACTAATTATCACACCTAACCGCCAGCGCGCCCACTTGTAATAGGTAGGTATAATAATATTTAATGATTAGAAGTAGGTTTGTAAACTGAATTTGATTTACTAATAATACATTATAACATAGAAAAATCTCTGCTGGACACTCAATATGAAACAACATTTTGCAAGTTCTCTCCCCAAGTACGGAATATTGTCATACATCAAATAATTCGGAAAAGTCACTGAAAAAAACATTATTTTTGTTTAGTACTTTTGACAAAACGTTTTGTAATTACATCAAATATTTATGGTATGCCATGTAATCATAAATTATTTGCTAAAATTACAAAAAGTATAGTAAAATTTACTATAAAGGATACTAGGAACTACAAAATCATTTGTTAGTTTTTTTTCTAAATGTAACTCGTCAGATATTTTCCGACTTTATGCGGTAACTATACTTAACCTGGTATGTATTGTGGCGCAACCTACCGACAGCTTAATGATGATTTAGATCCGGCAAGTTTACCTCGGCATGTTAAAGTGGAGCCGGTCTCAAATATCGCTCCCGTCTAGATTAGAAATCAGTAGGTATTTTAGTATTAGTTTAACGAGGCTAATGGTCACTTCCTTTGTTGAAATATCTGATTTAAGTACACAATCAAAATCAATAGTTTATATAAAGACTGCTTTGATAGTAATTGATTTCCGGCATATGTAAATACACAAACTTAAATACTACTCAAATAATAGGTAAATAAATACCTTTCGTTCTTTGATAATTATGGTTTTTATTTTTCGTATAGGGCGTTCAAATTAAGTAGTCTTAAATTCAGTTTCGTTTAATATTCGATCGATACAGAGAACACCAAACATTATGACACCAGGAATTATAGGTACATATTTAGCGATTGCTTGCAAAGCAACATTGTAAAAAGGTGCACTGCAATGATGTCATTATAACTCACTACAATTATCTGGCAGTAACTTTCTTAAAAATGTAATAAAATAACGACGTCGTTAAATTAATTTGTTTGTCAGCATTTGATTATAATTTGTTTTGTTCAATGCTTTTTTTGTATGTTTAAGTTATTAACAAAATTTACAAAACCCCCGATATTAAGACATAATCTAAAGCATATCGGTTGCATCGTCCGGCTGAAAGCCACAGAAGTTGTGATTACACCACGCAAGCTCTGACGCAACTTCCTCCACGGGCGACTGACCAGATGTGTGTGTATTTAGCAATACTGAGGAAAAGTCACATGCTGGCTTGTTACTTGGTGCTGAATTTAATAAAAACCTGCATTCACGTAATTTTAAGCTCAGTATTTTGCCAAATCCATCTATGAATCTGTTTGTTACTTAATACAAATAAAAATAATAGCACTGACTAGCTATGAGTAGTAGTTCTAGAGTTTCTTCACGTTACGCGTTTCTAAGGAAGTTTTCATGAAGAGGATTATAACTTAATTTAAGAAGATTTAAATTAGAAGGAAAGAAAGCTATTGTAAATTCTTTAGATTATGGTTAAGATTGTGACTAAATTGGAAAACAATTGAAAGTGAATGAATTCCTGTTTCAGTAGGTAAGCCCACGTGTCCGCTGCCGGGTTCACGACAGCGGCATTGTTCAACGGAGGCAAAGGTTACGATCGCACAATTTACCCGTGACCACTCAACAAGTGGCCCGTCACGGCCGGCGCACGCGCAGGTGCCTACACAAACTGCGATTAATGCCACGTAATATAAATAATTAGATTTTAATTTGGTAACTACCTACAGGCTGTCTATTCGGATAAAAGCAAAGGAATGTTGTAGAAAAACGTTTCTTCTAAATGAAGGGTAAATTCCTATATATTTATAATAACACCGGTATCAAAGAATGGTCACCTAATTGACTCGCTCCAAAGACACTATAGAGGTAAACAGTACGGCCTTTACTTTTATTAATTTACTTACCTGATTAACCCGAGAAAACATAAAAAACTACAAACAGACATCTCAAGAGGTGTTTATTGCCTAGAACACCGCTGAAAATAGAGCAACCAGCTAATGGTAGTTAAATGACTTCAGATTTACAACACGGCCGCGCCGCGCAAGCGATGGTAGGAAAAAAAATAATTACGTGATGTTTTTCATGGCGACATGTTAATACAGCACTAAAAAGTGCTCTTAAAGTCGTATTATGGTGTCATTCCGTGGGATAGTTTGTGGGGATGGGGTGATGACGCCGCGGAATGCGGGCGGGATGCGGTGCATCCTCTCTGTGTCACGTTGATCCATAGGGCTGTTGTTTCTTGAGGACTCAATTATACCTTCTTAATAAAGGACACATTTTGTAATTAAGACCTATTGTTAATGTATTGTATAGAGGTCGCAAATGATACATCCTGATTAAGAGGTTATATGGATTCAATATTGCAATGGTTTGGAATCACGTAGCATTTTAAAGTCTGTGTTGGAATCACTTTTATAAATTTTATATTAAGTACTGTAGACAGAATTTAGTGTAATCAACGAACATATATAGGCTTTCTCGTTTTTACACAGGGAACACAACCGTGAGATTTAATTTAAAGGCACCTCTGTAGCATCCTGCATATTTCATATAACACTTTTTTTGCAAATCGAAACCTTTCATTTGAAGTAACAGCAGTCCCTTATTTCTGTCACAATTATTTATCCTGTATATCCAGAGTCAACCCTAACAGTCTAACGCAGATTAAGTTATACGCGATGTGTAAATAACTGCGGTGTAATGTCCGAGTATGTCGCTTGGGAAATATTATAGTGGCGTGATTGCCGCCGGCGCTTGTTTTCAAAGGCAAATTGTATTAAAATGTACTGTTAACTAAAGTAATAGCTAATGTTAGTTAATTTACGCATTAGCACATTGTTACAATAATAAAGAGAAAATTAAATGTTAGTGCAAAGTGAAAAATCCACATAGTTATATTATATCATCGGAAACAAAACAAAGGCATTTTCATATGAAAACATATTTGAGTACCTATAACTTTTGTTATCTATCGCTCTTCCACTCTAACCATCCATTTAGACGAAGCGCAATTCTTTTAAGGTCTTTCACTCCATCTTGGCTGTATCGTAGTTGGCGACGTGTCATTCAATTATAAAATATCAATATCCAGGGCAACTTCCGGCCACGTATAAAAAAACATATATATTATAGTAATCTATACTTACTATTTTACCTACATAACATATAAGTTTTTTTTTATTTGTAGCTTACTTATAAGTAGTTTGTGAGAAAACTTAATAAACGTTGTCATAAGGAACTTAAAAGATAAGGGATCAATAAAATGTCGCATTAACTTCTCTCAATGAAATGTATCGAAGCTTTCTCGCGCGTAATTTTACGCATAACACCTTATTCAGTCATTACAATGAGCGCTTTACGCGCCTTTTAATTTTATACTTCACAGTGAGGTGAATGTGTTACGTAAAGTTTAATTTCTTGTTAACTCAACGCCAAAGTAGGGAAGTGTGAAATGGTGGGATCGGGTGTGATCTTCATAACGTACGTAATATCGTACTCTATATTAGTATAAGTAGTCTGTAGCTCTACATAATATAGTCGCTAGTTACTAGAATTTATGTCGTTCACATTTATAAATTAAATTTACGTAAACTATAATCTGGGTGCCCCAACACCCGAGGCTTCTGCCCAACCCATCTTGGCAATAGTGTTACGTGATAACTTTCCCCCCCGGGTGCGGTGTACATCACTCAACCGAACAGTCGGGTTGTGGTCTTATATCTTATATATTCTATTTCTCAATATCTCGGGTATTGCTAGAGTCCGTTCTTTGCGGAATCTATGGTGGACTGGGCGGAAGAAGTTTAGACTAAACTCGGCTAGTTAAATTGGATAACTCTCAGCCTAACTTTGCTTGAGATTTCGCTAGTTTTTTTACAAATAGAGGCGTGAGTTTTTCCTGTATTCTTGGTAAATTATTGGGCTCACTTGGCTATCAATGATGCCGCCATATCCGTTGGATGATGACAGTTTCCGGCAGAGGTCGAGAGAGTTTATAATCCAGGTGATATATTAAGTGATTGCTTGTCCGAATTCGGTGAAAAGAATTCAATCAAGTCGAGGTGCCTTTTGAAGTAACATTATGTAAGTACTTTGACCCAAAACATATATTACGGTCGTGAGTGTAATCAAAGTGAAAAATACGTGATTACTGGCTTTTGGTCACAATAATAAGTCCTTGCGGAGAAATCATCTCGTAGCTCATTGAATCCAGCTATGTAGCTATAATCTTGTATCTTGTTTAATTACAGATTGAACTTCAATTTGGCAATCCTCTAGCGTCTGACATTGGCGGGACCTCGCCCTCGACTCATAGGACATTCTAATGAATAATTGCATAATTACGAAGCTGTTCACGTAATTGCATACCTACTGCTAAGTATGAGAACATGCATCCAAAATATCATTTTATCGCTGCAACAATTATTAACCGACTTCCAAAAAGGAGGAGGTTCTATGTTCGTCTGTATGTATTTTTTTTACTAAGTATACGCGTCGTAGAGTTACTTTTTAAACCAAATTTTGTTGGTAATTTATAAAGTAGGCAAGTAGCATTCAACATTCCTTTACTCTACTATGTAATGTACTAATATAATAATTGGCCTTAAGAAGGTATGTAGTAACATGCTCTAATCCACACCTGTCGATTTAGCAACTGAACCGGTCGCCATTGATCGAAAGCTCGAATCCTGTTGACCACATCGTAAACAAACGCGATGATTTGCATAAGAATGTGCGACAACACAGCGACGGCCGGCTGGCGAAACATTCGACCAACCTGCTTGTTGTGATGTATGCAGATGACGTGATTTATGGTAATTTATTAATGTTTAATGGAATTTGGATTTCATAAGCCATATACAGAATTTAAAGAAGTTTTTTTAGTAAGAGATTTAATATATGAATACCTTCAGTTTTCATTTTTATTAGCATATGTAGATTAATTGGAGCTAAAAATACATACCTAGTAGGGGGATTCTTACCACGCTTTATCCACAACTTAGGGATAATGGGGGGAATCGTAGGATATCCTCTAATAATCCAACTATTCTACGGCATACTAGACTAACCAGATTAGACGTAGGTATCTAGTCCAAGAGAACCTAAGTATGGAATATGCGCTTCAGAAATGTCAATCCTCATTAACGCAGCAATAGAACGCGCGGCACGCGAACAGATCGCTCAGATCGGTGCTTATAAGTCTTGACGGTAATTTGGCCAAGGCAATCCGCCGCCGCCGCCGCCGCCGCCGCCGGCGCGGACGCCGCGTCGCGGCCCATTCATACTGTATACGGTGATATCTTTCATAGGGTGTGGAAGTACTTGTAGGCTATGTTGACTAGGTGTGAGAAGAGAGAGGATGGGAAATTAATCATTTTGATAAGTAACGTCCATTTAATGTTGTTGAACATTAAATAGTTGTTCAAAATAAAATAAAATAAATAAGTGATGAAAAATTAATATTAGCAAAGATCTAAGACCAGTTTATGCAAATTGTCCAAAAGGTAGGTAGCTACAATTCTCCTACGTGTCATTTTCTACTTTCGATGACACGAAATCATCGGGCTTGTTAGTTAGGAAAAATCACAACCAACCCATCTACGGATAGCATTCTTCCAAATATGTATAATCCAGTGGAATGGACGATTGGGCAATCCCGATGTGCCGGCGCGTCAGATCATGCCCGTGGGAACGCTAGCGCATCACGCGTTAAGGGGACATAACACACTATCAACACTATTTGGGTAACCCAAGAGTCGTTTAAATTGAAGACTATGCATTAGTATTTGTCAACTTTCGTAAAGGATTTTATTCTAGTCACACCAACAGTACCATGATGACAAAGATAACGACTTCGACTTATTATGACTTATAGCACTTCCGTAGCATACGCACTCACCGAGTCATTTGATTACACGCACGCAACGGCCGCTGGGCGCGGGCGGTGCGGCGCGGCGGGCTGATGGAAACACTCATTTGAATAACGGAACCTTTTTGTTGAGGAATAGAGGCAGCTCGGTTTGTGCCAAGATTGATATTCATTCGAGCAATGAGCGACGTTTCTGTAATTTAGTTTGGAGTGTTTGGATTTATAGGTAAAGGAAAGTAGAGGTATGGTATATCATACATAATCGAAATAAAAATTCGCAATGAATTTTTTACTCGCTGCGATGCATGTATGCAAGTATGTACACATTTCATACAGAAATAAATAAAGGTTTAGAAATTGTTTTAAACTTTTTCATGCGTGACAGAAGTAGTCTGCGTCATGTGTCATCACCAGCCCTGAAAAAGTTTTTTTATATATAAAAAGTTAGCATACAAGCGTATGACCCGCCTGATGTGAAGCAGTTATGCCATATGCGAAAATGCTATATCCGAAATTTTCCCCGACGAGAATCGAACCTGCAAACACCATGTGCAGTCAGTCGAGCGGCCTACGCTCGAACCACTGCGCCAAGCGGTCGTCGAAACTGGACAATATCTAACCAAGTGTGGGTAAAATCACCTCATATCTCACTTCCAACCACAGCATATCCCAGGCCGCTTCCCCTTAACTTCCCACACTGGTATATAATTCGGGTCCGCTCGCGGGCGGTCACTGCGCGTAATTGTAATGATTACGCGCGCATTACGCGGTGACACGACGCATTCCTGCGAACGCGCAGATGACCTGTTGCAACACAGACGCGGCGAGCCGGTGGGAAGATTAGTTCAACACCTTATGAGTCAGGTTCTATAATTTTAATCTGATTGCAGTTATTGTACTCGCGCGGGAGCTGGAGAGATGTACGCCATTGCTTGACATCTTTAGCAACCACTCTGTGGACTCATGTGATAGAACTGGTCCTAGGTTATGTAAACTATTGTTAGGACGAATTGAAAGCACAGCTCAGAAGTTTTTCTATTAAATATATACTGGAAATGTGTGTGTGGAGTGCCTCTGAAATTCAAATGAATCATAAACATTGTACGGGAACAATGTATCAACACATGAAATCTTAACTTGATAGTCATCCCATGATGCCCTGATGTTTAGAAAACGTTTTTTTTTAATTCGTAAATGTTTATGTAGAGGTCAAAATATAAAGTCAATAGAACCTATTTTATTTGGAACCATCCAGAACATATAGGTCTGTATATTGGGATTTCTAATTAAAATAATAACTAGAGTCTGAAATTGAAGTAGGTATCTTCAGTAAATAATCGCAAGCCATAGCCTCCTTATCTGCTGTGAACTCATCCGTCATCAGAAACTGAACTCCCCACTTGCCAATACAACCTGATGCTCGATAACCATGTGCTCGGTATGCAAATAAGAAGAATACAGCGATATCTAACAATACCATCTGCGCGGGCGCTAGCACTTTCACGAGATCTATCAAAACACTCTCACAGTAATATTGTAAGCAGTGGAACAACTCTGGTGAGGTCTGTGAAATGTACTCTTCTGTTTGAATTGCATTCGATTAGTGGGTAAAACATTGCAAATAAAATGTGCATTACTCGTATACAGAGTACAGAGAGTCTACTAAGAGTTTTACGTGTTTTGTACACTCGTTAGACGTAGCGATTCCGAGAACATGTAGAATCAAAGTCTACATCATGATAGAGATAGTATTTTAATTATTTTATGATAGAGTTCAGTTTTAATTGATATTGAAATAGATCTAATAACAAATCACACCTCCCAGTCTTTCGGCACTCGCATCCACTGGCTTCCTCAGACGCAAGTGATCCTTAATAATCTGTGCGTAATGCACATGATGACAATTTAAGTCTAAACGATTCAAAAGGTTATAGGTAATTTCAACTTGTATTACCGCTTGCACTTGTACAAGGCGCCCGCGCCGCGCCGCGCGCCGCGCCGGGCAGGCTGCGCACGAGTGGGCGGTGACATCACACGCTGATGTATTAATATGTCCCCGCTATGCTAATAAACCCGTCCCAGCCGCTCCCGGCCGCTCCTCATTCACTTTTCATTTTGCATACAATTTCACTAAGCGATGATTTTGACCGTTTTTTTTAATAAAGATTACTAGCAATGTGCGTTTAACACATTACTATTATTTCCGTTAGCCCTTCCAGCTAAGCTAATGCTTGTGTTGGGAGTAGGCCCACGTCAATAGCTTAATAACCAGGATGGGAATCGAACCCGGAACCTCTCGGCAACGAAGGCGGCCCCTCTAATCATTAGGCTATTGACGCCTTTATGAAAATAAATTTAGACATTGTTGTGAGTAGTTAGTTAATTACCTTGTTATGTTTCCTGTAAGTATAAAGAGTCAATAGCTCCCGAATGCTCAATTAGAGGCAAGCGAGTCGAGCAAGCATATTTATGAAGCAAGCGACTCGAGCAGGTAACTTTTTAACCTATGTATTAGCAGGCTTGTATTTGCATACATTGTACAAAATTGGCGCGTCTATTCAATTAAACAAGCTTGTGATAAATACAAGGGCGACAATTAAATGAAAACTACAAGTAGGTAGGTCTCTACATTAAATTGTAATTACATCCGTACCTGCTCATAACAATTTAGCGTCTTTTTTCGGACCTTTAAACACAGGCATGTAATTAGACACACGCAAGCCTGCGCGGCCACCGACAGCCACTCAGCGATATTGTTGACATACATAATTATGCGCCACCACTCTTATTATAATTGTTAACTTTACACACGATATTTTTCACATTAGGGTTCCGTACTTAATATTTTGGTAACATTATGATTTATGTGAACAAATAAAGTCACTACATTTGAATTAAGTAAATTATCCTGTCAAAAGAAACCTTAAAACTTTAACTACAAATAGGCCCAGTCTTAAGCTCGAGTAAACAAACTAAATTAACGGATAGTTAGAGCGGTAAACTATTGTTAACAGGATATAGTATTAGTGGTAATTTGGGGGATGGAATAGTTACTAACACAAGAAGATGTATACACGCTTGTTTTGTACATTTAAAAGCTGACGTTGGTGAAGTTCATGTACGGGTCCTCAAATAAGTCCGCTCGCACTTGCCCACCATTTTAAATAACGTCTTGGTGTGATTAAACGGGCATTCCTCCGCATAGTAATTGTGGCTGCTTAAATAACAATGAGAATCTCAACACAAAAACACGGCAAGCGCAATTATATCAAAATGTCACATTATTTTGTACGACTGACAGACGGACAGAACGGCTTTGTTCCATGGGAGTGCGGTATTAATATTTATTTTTAATCTTACTTTAATTCATACCTCAGAGCTTAATATTCTTAAAGTTATTCTTAACATGAATGTTTAATAGCATGTAATTAGAGAAAAAACATGGCGGTATTTTATGAGGATACCTATGAGGAGACAATTAGTTAGCATTAAGAATGCCCATCATATTTGTATCAATTATAACTAATTAAATTAATAAATGTATCGTTGGTGGTGAGATTTTTTTATCGTGCAAAGCTATATGCTTAATTATAATATTAATGCGTTCAGAAACTAAATATTGATTGACTTATTTAATAGTTATTCGTTATACAAGAGTGCAAAGTTGCTTTTTAACCGCTTGCTCAATTTTGATGATCGAGCAAGCGAAGGATTCTAAAATTGAATCACGAGCGCAACGAGTGATTCAAAAATTAGAATCCTGAGCGTCAGCGAGGGAATCAAAAGAGAACGAGGTGAAATTTTTTGCATTCGAGTGCACATACCTTTTCATCCCACCTCGGCGAGGAAATGACTAAATGCAAAAAAAAACATTTACAATCACAAGATATCTACTTTTTGCGCATTATTAACAGTTTCAGTCAATTCTGTAGGCGTTAAATAAAATTACCCGTCGCTAGAATCACTCATTTTAGGTTTTTCACATGTTTTCAAGTTTCTTGTTTTTAACCTAAGGTTTTTAAAATATGACGTAAAAAGAAAATGGGCCCGCAAAGCAAATTTTAAAAAAAGCACACCTAGAAGGTTCCTAGTCTGAGTTTTTAACAAATTAAAAAAGGTTGTATGAGAAATTCGGCACCATGGAGGTAGAAGTAAATAGGTTTTTCATTACTCATACTCTGAAAGTAGGTCTGAAGTTGCCTGAGGAGCGGGTTGAAAGTAATACTTTTCCGGCCCGGGAGAATCGCTTTCAACTGAAAGCTGTCAAATTATAAAAAAAAAATCTAGTTCCATTTTCACATTTCTATGGAAACATGTTCAAACTTTTTCTACAGTCACTCAATTACAGCACGATGTAAAATTGTAATAACCCAAAGTTAAGTATTAATTAAAGAATATATATTTTTAAATGACTTAATTATAATTTAGTTGCAACAATTTCTTTAAAATAACATAGATTTGGGCAAAATATTTAAAGATGAAAATGAAATATAATGGCTAAAAAAAACAAAATAGGCGCCAATCCGATCTTTTTTTTTTCGAGTTGTAGAGTATTGTTCATACTTCCTTGTATTATTTATTTAGCCAATTCCTGTTTTTATTTTTACTTTCCTTGTATTCGTAATGAAAAGCACAGTGTTTACCTCGGGTGAAAGACTTATTTTGTCCTTCGAACTATTAGCGCCCTCGCTACGCTCGGGCGCCAAACCCCGTCTCGGGACTAAATAAGTCACTTTCAACACTCGTGTAACAATCTACTATATAAAAATAAGTCGGGTTTTCCTTCCTGACGCTATAACTCCAGAACGCACGAACCGATTTCCACGGTTTTGCATTCGTTGGAAAGGTCTCGGGCTCCGTGAGGTTTATAGCAAGGTTTTTATTCAGGAAAAAATTCAACAGAACGCGGACGGAGTCGCGGGGCACAGCTAGTGTACTATAATTATGTTTTGAATTCACTAACTTAGTGCACACGATGTTCTAAATTCAATTTACTTTATCCTGTAGCGGATACAAACGGCTTTTGCGCGCAGATATCGAAGAGTAAAATACTCTTTCCCAGATTGGGGGATGAAAAATATATTATTATGCTGAAGGGAAATGACGTATATCATGAAAGCAGGCATTTTTGCGTCAAGATGTATAATATAAAAACAAGTCATACAGGTATAGATACTGTACCAAGAAACAAAATAACACCCTAAGATCAATTTTCATATCGACTTCTAAAGCCACCGCCACAATAGCACCAATGAAATTACTCGAGAAAAACCACCCAGTAATCGATAATTAAAATGGTCCGAGGCTTCTCGACCAAAGCTGAAATCGATTACACATCGTAACTACTTCGCGATGATCATGGATTAAAACAACAAAGCACGTCATCTCCTAAATATAATACGAATCAGACTTTAACTCCATTGAGGTAGAATTCAAATTCCAATTCAAGTACCATTTTAAAATGTGTCGGTGACTAGTCAAGTGTCAGTGATTAAAAATGCCACACAAAAGGGTTCAAGATAATGCGTCCAGCCACCTTGACCTATAAAGAACGTTGGTTATGTACGAGGCATGTGAAAAGACCAGAGGTCACGGAGCGATGGTTATTTCAGGGCTGACAGACAATGGAACCTACTGGTGAGTGTGAGAAAATTAACATGTTACAATCGAGAGGGTAATATCAGCCATCAACGCAATAGTTCCAATTTGGTTGTTATTATTGATAATTTAAAAATAATAATTTCTAAGATAATATCAACAGCTTATATACACTTGTTTCGCGAAGACTGAAAGGTATCCCGATCAAACCGATCCTCAGATGAAATGCCCTGATCACGGTAATGAAAAAATGAAAATCTTCATGCATATTAAAAAAAATCCATCATCATTTTTGGTATTGATCAAAGGTTATGGCTTCTACTCGGAATCGTGATCCAGGTCGAGGTTCAAATAGAGTTCTTGCCGAGTACAGTGTATCATCGTGCGCACGCGCCGCGCCGCCCGCCCTGCCTGCCGCGTCACCGTCCCGGAAACAATCCGCTGTGATTTGCACACGGTCCGTCCAGCCTCCGGCATCATCAAAATGATTTGTATTGTAATGAAGCCTGAACTCGTGTGAAGTTCACAATCGAATTGGAGTAGCGTCGGGCCGCGAATCAGGAGTTCAATCTATCGCACTAGTTTTAGATATGTTATTAGATACCTGCATTAAGTTCATCAGTGATGCCTACCTATATTATGATTAGTTATGGTAGAGCAATTAGAATACTACGATATAATATAAGAAAAGTTCTCCACACATTCCATCTTCTTATCTCATTCATCTTGTTGGAGCAGCTCACGTTACAGAAGCATGTCTGCGCCTGAAGGCATCTTCCGGAGGCTGCGACATTGGAGCCTATCGGTGCGTCAATCTAGCTGAGACCAGGAAACGGGGCTCCGGCACGCAGGAATTTTAGAATAGGACTACAGGTGTAAGACCTATCTGATTGAGATTCTACTAGCTACATGGTGATAAATAACATCTATACAAATAAATAAAATTGGAGTGTCTGTTTGTAATATCAAAATAACACATTTTCACTAAATGAATATGAAAGTACATACGACACCTATAACAAAAACGCGATTTGAAATTTTTTTGTCTGTCTGTCTGTCTGTGTGTTTGTTCCGGGTAATCTCCGAAACGGCTGGACCGATTTTGACGGGACTTTCACTGGCAGATAGCTGATGTTTTAAGGAGTAACTTATGCTACTTTTATTTTAGAAAAACTAAAAAAATTGTCCTGTCGCGCGGGCTCAGAACGCGGGAGCGGGCTTTTTTGTTAAGTTAAATTCCACGCGGACGAAGTCGCGGGCTCAGCTAGTTTAGAAATAAAATATCAAATAAAGAGTAATACAAAATACCTTACGCATTTTTAAAATATTCAAACATAGATCCAAAGAGAAAACAAAATGCTAAAATAATATCTTCAAGTACACGATCATACCCCCCCCCCCCCCCCCCCATAATACAACAGAAAATAGGAAGTACCTACCTAATGTTCAATAATGTTACCCTTGAATAGAACGAACTATAATTGCATAATGGTTCACCAAGTTGAATGCGCCATTAGTAAATTGGCGAGGTGGCGAAAAAGTGAACAATAGGTGCGCGTGCGCTGGCCGGCGCGGCGCGGACGCACGCGCGAACAATGAGGGGGAGCGCCGCGGGCGCAACCAAGCGGACACCAATGTGTATTGGAGATGGTATTGTTCCTGAAACTGTGAGATAGCCATATAGTTAATAATTAGCCTCAAAATATCACATTTCATGCATGAGAAAGATCACGATCGTTTAGGGGAGGCGAAAAAGTAGAGCCCTTCCGGTAGAAAAGTTTACTTGATAACCAATACAAAATTTTGACATTGCAACCGAACTGATCTTTGTTCTATAGCCTTAAGAACTGTGGTTTTAAGTATTTCATGGTACAATCCTGTCACGGCAATTAATGCCGTATCAAATCTTTCTTGGATCCTAGAATCTTGGGCGAGCTACTAGAGCGTTTGGTAGACAATATGGGAGATGTTAGATTGCGGCCACGAGCTATTGTTCCCGAAGACGCCTGCCGGCCGCCGCGCGCCAAAGAAAGCACCACGACGGACGCCGGACCACACCGACGGATTCACTGAGAAACACGTATGTCTTATGTTTTAAAGAAGTTGTTGTTGTAAGTTTTAAGAAATAGAAATCATTCAACTTGCATGAGAACACATTATTTTGGCCTACGAGAAGCGATACGTCAGTCAGCGCGAAGGTCGTCAAAATTCAGGAGGCCATTTTATAAAATCGTGGTTATTTCTGTGTCGGAAACCGTAATGATGATTAAAATATGAAATAACTAACGTTAAAAATAACTAATTTATTACAATAATCCATTCGATTTCGTATCGCTCCTCGTTGGCCCTGTAGCACCGCGTCTACTGCTATTGATGGATGCCGAGGCTAGTACTGAGGTATGTCAATACATGGTACCCATTGTGATTTCTTTACCAGTGTCCAAATGTCACAAACAACCTGTTTCCACAGCGAAAACCTTCAGCACATCGAGTTTCTCGATTGGACAACGAGACAATTAAATTGACGGCAATTAATATTGCATCACCTGTATTAACGACGTGTGCGTTTCTGATGGCAGAATGTAGGAAAGCCTGCCGCGTGTTGCAATGCGCTCGCGCAGACCCCGCCCAGCGCGGCGGCTATTGCCGTTTAAAGGCAAATTAATTACCCAATAGCCGGCATGTCGCAGGAATTACAAATTGATATTTCACGGCAGTTTTTTTGTATGTTAAACGTGTGTACGCCCTAGTTAAATGTTGTTTTGAAAATGTTTTGTTTCTGTTGAACAATACAGTTGATTAAAGTTTAAATGTTAATTGATAATTGATAGTTAAAGATACGTGGTGTGTGTTCTCAGAGCAGCTGGGAAGAGCGAACAGGTTGATGTTAGGAACAAATAAAACGATCAATACAAGGAGTTAGACGCTATGTTTGACTATTGCACGCCTGAGGAAAATCATCGGTGGCAATCTCCATGTTAAAATAAAGCAGAGTGTTTACTGAATGAAACCTTTTAAATCAAAAACAAAACCAAGTTAGGTATTGACTTATCAGATAAACCGCGGTGAATATTAAATAGTGAAGATGAGAAGCATTGCCAGGTGGCGTCCGGCTGTGTCCGGCGACCGTCCGGACCCGCCGGGCAGGTGCGGGTGATCAATTAACAAGGATCGATGGCTGAGATTACGCCGTGCGCGTGCGCCGCGCCGGACCATTTTATGTGCTACGGTGCGGTTTACAAGCCACAGCGGGTATGGATTTGTTGCGAAAAATATTCAATGAAAACTACTGCAGTGTACTAGTTTGAGGACTATTAAACAAGTGTAATCAATATCTGTCATATATATGCTTGGACCCAACTTTTATAAGAAGGTCCTCAAAGTGTATTGATGTGTTCCGTTCATCTCTCGCCCCTTGTCCTCCACAGTACTGCAGGTCTTTCCAATCAGTCGGCTGTGAGCGGCACCGATTGCAGCCCCGATAACCGACAAACAGATAAACACAAGACTAATACTGCGAGTGTGGGAACGCCGCTATCTGGCGATCAAACAATTCGCGGTATGAAAGCCGAACTTTAATTAAGAGCTTAGAAAATGAAAGCTTATTTAAAAGAAAAATCGATTTTACTAAGAATAAAGTTTGGATTTCAATGCCCGATTGGAATTATTAGAAGTTCTTACTTTATTATATATCAAACCTGCCACGAGGCCCTAATTAGTGCCACTTCAAAAACTTTAACATATCGTTGAAAACCTCGTAAATTTTAGATGTAGGTATATTTAAATGTGATCGTTAGATGATGTGTTGTCCAAATGAATAAATAGATAAATTTGTTATTTTGCAGGCTATATAACAGTTCAAACACATTTAAACATTTAATCCGGGAATTATGAACAAGCAAGCTTTAAAATAATAAACAACCAGTTCAATAAACCATTAACGTGATACCCCACATTAATGCCAAAATGTACTCAAAATTGTGAATTTACAATAGCGTTTCGATTCGGGCGATTTTAGGGGCCGTAAATCAATGTGAATAGCGCTCGAGACGGGTGCGCATTGTAATTTTGACAGATTGACTGTTTGAACGTTTATTTGACGCGTAATTGATTGATGCTTGTATGAATCGCATTCAATATTTGCAACTCAAAAAGGTATTTAAAGTTATATTTATCTAGTTGAACCGCATTATTTGCTTAGGTAAATTCTAGAGTGCGCAATCTAAAACCAATAATCTAAATGTGATCAGTTTGGATCCTGAATTTTGATTGGTGACCAAAGGTTGCAGCCTAGGCAGTTCCAGTAATTCCCATTATTGCAATCAACTAGATATTTTATGCAATTGGCACTAATTGCTATCAGATGTCGAGCAGCAAGCAACGCAACACAATGCAACAATACGCGTTCACACCGTACCGACTCCGGCGCAGCTCCCACGCGCGATGCGACGATATTCGCAACTCTGCCGCACTCCCACGCGGCAGGGCCATAATTGGGTCAACTGGCGCGAATCTAGATCTAGTTTACTATGAAATCTTTGCTGTTCGTAAGAGTGATGAGAAAATAATGGAATAATATTACTTATGCTGTCATCATCATTGTCAATAAGGCTACGAAATGTTCTAACAGAGCCCTTCAAATATAGCAATAGACTATTATCGCTATTGAAGATTAGGTACTTGGATCATCAAGATAAAAGAACTCGACAGCTTGTATTACATACAAAATTATGGATTTGGAGGTTTAAATAAATAAAGGTAGACTTAGACATAGTACTTTGACACAAAGATCCTTATGCCACTCAAGTAGGCATTTGCTTCGGAGAGTATTATGAACAAACTTATTTATTTATTAAAAAGTACCATTGTTAATAGGCAATAAATAAGCTACACATCCATTGAAAATTACTTTGAGCGCCACATAAAAGTATGTAAACAGGGTCTACTTATAAAATTGTGGTAACGCAATGATTCGCAATCTTCCCGATAAGTAGGTTCAACATACTAGACCACACCGACCACAATGAGAGGTCGTTTGCCGCACTTAACGTGTACGTGATATACCACCACGTAGTTAAACTGTGGTAGTCAAAATAACAACACAATTAATGAAGACATGTACTCAAAATTTAATAAATAAATAAATATCGCCAGTCTGACACTCTAACTGTATGGTTCCAAACTAAGCAACGATTGTACAATAGGTACCTTAAAATAGACTGGGAGCGATCCCAGTGACACACATACCTGGGCAAATAACGAAAAGGCCATTACCGAAATTTGCCCCGGCGGAAATTCAACCTGCAACTACTCGGTGCAGTGAGCCGAGCGGCCTACGCTCACACCACTGCGCCAAACGTTTGTCAAAATTAAAGTTCTTAGTTATTTAAATAATGGCAAGTACGGAACCCCCGTTGCGTGAGGCCGACTCGCATTGTTATCTCTTTTTTTTGGTATCAAATTGAAAGATCAACCCAAGAATGACAAAATCGTCTAAACGAGGCGATTCCTCGGTACGTACCTTCAACGAGGCGTGGCGCGGTCACGTAGAGTTACTAAACCCGCCTCGATGCGCCTCCAACCCGAACCCGCAATCGGACACCCGGCGACCTGCGGAAGGGAAAAATGCTTCAGTCAGATGAAAATTATCAACAACTAGTCATGTCTTATATTATGAAGAGACGTATTTGAACAACTAACTTACCTATTAAGTAGTTTATTATGAGATATTGGTTCTGCGATGACTAGACTAGACTAGGATTTTAATAGAGTTCCAGCGTTTGACCTCATATGTCAATTTAGTCTACATTTTGTAATTTAATATTTTTTTTATTAATATACGCTATGTGTCTACATCAACATGTGTAATCTTCCAAAAAGCGGCCACTCCCAAAATACAGGGGGTGACGCAAGCGGCGGCACTTGACCTGCGCACGCGCAGACCGGTCCGCGGGCCGGCCGCAGCGCCTGCGCCGCCTTACGAAACACACTCACTTTCGATACGCGCCACCATTGTTTAATTACATATTTCTTAGCAATTATTACTAAAAACTACAATCCCATACATGTCGTTCCCAGCGGTGACGTAACGAGGAAAACAGTTGAATAGCGATGACCTGCGCACGCGCTGGTTTGTGAAATGTTCTCTCCCATTCAATCGTTTAGTTGCATCTTATTTATTTAATTGTATACCATTATTGAATGGTTAAATATTTTTCTATCATTATGTATATAATCACTTGATCATGTAGGCATAATAGGTAGTTATTGAAGTTCGTAATAGGTACATTAAGCATTAAATAATTATAGATTATTTTGGTACACCGTTTTCCTACTTACTAACGTATCCATTATTATACGTACTAAAGTACCTACTGAAAATCCGCAGTGTATTCAAAACAGTTCCAACAAATAACTAACTACTTTGTGTGTCCGATTCTCAATAAAATAATTTCCATCGAAATATGTAATAGTTATTAAAAGAGCGTAAGTTTTAGAAAGTACGGATAGCAAATACTATCATTGAGATAATTAATTAACAATATTCCGGTGCGCACATTCCAGGCAGGGCTGCCTATTCTATGTCTACGTTGTGCAATCTAGTTACTCCTATCTTAACACCTGGAACACTGGTTTAGTTACAGATAATGAATACGTTTACCCAGCTGATTTTATGTGAGGTCGAAAATAAAAATACTATTAATATAATAGGTAAGTACTTAATATATATGCATAAATAGCGTTAGGTAGGAATATTATCGCTGTAAACTATGATCAATGACCACTATATTACATTTAAGCACAAATCCGCCTTTTTCACTGGCTAAGGGTCAGAGCCGGCAGATTCATAGTCTTAATAAAGTTCAAGTAAAAACCAATTAAGATTAGCAATGTTAAGTTACGAATTACGTTCACGGCACTAACTTATACTTACCTATTATATAACTAAAGTGAATTTGTTACTTCACATCTTGTTCTCTACCTATTTTAATATAAAGTTGAATAATAAACGTGGCAACCCTATCAGCGATGCGTCGAGACGAAGCGATCGAAAGTGAAATTTCCGAGCATTCGCGATGTCGTCGACCTCACGTGCTGCGCTGTTTATCACAACGACCTGCGCGCGCGCAGGTCAGTGTTAATTCGGCTATTTGCATTGGGCAACAGTGACTAGTCTTTTGCTTGACGATGGCCACTTAATCATGTGGATACACAGTCACACTCATGTTGTAGTAAAAGGAAATGAAAATTACAGTTACAAAATTCATAACCAAAACAATTTCATTTATTTTATCTATGTTACATAAAGTCGTTGAGGAAAAATAAGTAATGTCGAGTCGTGTCATCTCACAGATTTTTCCCAGTCAGTATAATTAGGTAAAACCCAATACACATGATTTTACTCAAATCACAATGCAGGAACTAATAATCGATTAATTGATTCAATTATCGTTTAAAACTCATGGAGCTGCATCGGCCAAGGTCATCAACTAACATTATGGTAGTAATTTATTAACATATTCCGTGAGAATAGGATCGTGATACACAAATCGCGAGCGTGGCGCGGGCGCGGCCATTGATACAGGGCGAGACGCCCGCGCACCAGCGCAGCTTCTACCATTTGTAACCACCTGACCTCAGGGCAGATAATATTAAAGTTTTATGTCATGCTCACTTCAATGTCCTTGTTTGCGGTGGCTTTGTGGAGCGGGTCACCCTCTTCCCTCTATTATGGTTGAGGAGAGTGATGCCGCTTTTCAAGTCATGCTCGTGCGCGGGCGCTGCTTGCGGGGATTGGTCCACTCACTTTCCTCTTAACAACATTGTCGTTAAATACTATTTATTTACTTAGCATGGAAGGCATCACACCAAAGCAATTATCATAATATCCACCCCTGTTTTATCAATTATTATTTGGTTCGTAAACGTTTCATTTGATGTAAGTATGAGTAGGTATGCACATCACACTAAACTAGCATTCTCATTTGATTTACATTATTACATATATGATTATTATTTACTATTAGCTATTTAGTGGCAATGGTGTTGCCTGCTCATATTATTTTTTTTTATGCTGTTCCTGAGAATGTATACTATCTTTCATTCATTGAAAAGAGTAACCATTGAGTTTCTTGCCGGCTCTTCTCAGTGGAAGCAGCATTCCGAACCGGTGGTAGATTCTGACTATTCATAAATGCTTTGTTGGCTTACATGAATAAAAACAATTTTGAATTTTGAATTTTTTGAATTTTATGCATCGACTTTATTATAAACACACAGCAATGTAATAAAAATAAATGAAAACTAAGTATTCGGAGGTAACAATAACTAGGTATGTGCTTAAGAGAATGCAACAGATGAAAACAGTAAAGCCAAGATTGATAGTTTTCTTCCATCATATTGAACGGAGTATTTTAGTTGAAAAGCGAGTGGCGAACTAATTGAAGAACAATTTTCATGGAAGGCTATTATAATTAAACAATGCATGCATGTTAAACTGAACATGCACGCAAATCAAGAGAATATCTCCCATACAGAAAGAAACTCGCTTTCGAGGCTATTGTCCAAGCTATGAGAACCGTCAGTGTCAGGTGGCGACATTCGTGTCACACAATCGCCGATTATCGGCTATCCAAATGTCGATTAAAAAACTGAAATTAAAGTTATCACTCGCAGCTTTGTGAACGGGACTAGAGTATTGTTGTGCGGATTTATCAGTTTTATTATTTATAATAATTGTGTTATGTGGTGCTGCGTTGTTTTTTTATTATTCTCTTCCGGTTCGTACTTAAATTTGCTGTACTTAGGAACTTACTTTTATATATATGAAAGTGGTTTTATTAAATAAATGTTGTTCTTTGTGAGGAAGAAAATTTCAATGCTACGGTCGAATACGCAGCAAGTAGCGTAGTTTAAAAGTTTGAATGATGTACCTACTATAAAATATTTTGTAGCATTTATATCTATCTCAATACTTAACGTAAAAAATATTTCAAGTTTCACCCAACTTTCCGCGTGACTGCATCTTTTGTCGAAATCAATTGTTGACATAACTTTTGACTCCCTCACGTAGTTCAACTCAATCACGTACTCGGTATACTATTCACAAGGAGTTTGTGTATCAAAGATCAGGGAAAGTGGGACCTTCGTCTGTGGATGTAAGTGAAGTATTGATACTATTCTGTGGATGTCTTTCGGATATTAAAAATGAATCGCCACTCAAAGTCACTCCGAGAAAAGTCCCTGGAGTTGAACATAGTTTGAAACATACACTCATCGTGACCCATCCACGAACCGGACTTGCCGGATATAGCTTAACCGATTACCACAATTATCTAAGCCACAGTCACTCTGACATAACACCACGTGTGTACTAGGTACAGTCGCAAAGGAAAGTCGCGCCACAACTAATCTCCGGTCAATTCCGAGCAACTGGTTGTTTAATTAAACTATTACGCAACTGCGTTCACATGTTATGCTGTAATGTCATGCATCGGTGAGGGCGGCACTCAATAAATGAAATATTGTCAGATAAATACACGAAATATTTCACATACTATTCAATGGTTTGAAACTAAGCAAGAGTGTCGTTTGAGATATTTATGTCACCGTCTCTATGTTTTAACAGCTCAAAATAGACTACAAAATAAATATGTAGGTATAAAATCGCAGTAATGCGTATAAGGTCAGTGTAAACGAGGGTTAGACTGACCAGAAATATTTCGTTAAGTACAATCAACAAAATTAGAGGGTATCACGAAGTTGTTCTTTTAAATTTAATCGGAAATCGCACCAGCGGTGGCCTTATAAGTATTGTAGAGCACAGATACTAATCTATATCTATACAAATAAATAAAATTGGAGTGTCTGTTTGTAATATCAATCAATAACACCTTTTCGCTAAATGCATATGAAAGTACATGCGACACCTATAGCATTAACGCGATTATTTTTTTGTCTGTCTGTCTGTCTGTCTGTCTGTCTGTCTGCTTGTCTGTGTGTTTGTTCCGGGTAATATCCGAAACGGCTGGGCCGATTTTGACGGGAC
Organism: Notodonta dromedarius; assembly: GCA_905147325.1. Lineage (NCBI taxonomy): Eukaryota > Metazoa > Arthropoda > Insecta > Lepidoptera > Notodontidae > Notodonta > Notodonta dromedarius. Next base: position 13,414,163 of record LR990162.1, read on the forward strand.
TTTCACTGGCAGATAGCTGATGTTACAAGGAGTAACTTAGGCTACTTTTATTTTATAAAAAAAATATTAAAAAAATGGGTCCAGGAGCGCTGGCTCAGAACGCGGGAGCGGGCTTTTTTGGTATGTTAAATTCCACGCGGACGAAGTCGCGGGTTCAGCTAGTTCTTAATAAAACAAAGTTCTGTACATTCTTAGTCTGCATACATAATGTGCATTATGGACTAAATTAAACTGGCACACGAAAAACAACCATATGAAAAATCATGAATGGAGCTAGTAACAGGCCGGCAACAGAACGTTCGCACGGCCCAAAACAACGCTGCTATGTGTAACTGAGTTGCAAAACAATAGCTTAAGGCTGTGTTAGAAATTATCAATGCCCATTGCTTTTACATCGTAACGGACGTAACGTTACGCTCGCGTGGACAATTTTGACAGATGTCAAAAAACAATAAATACCAACCACAGAAAACAAAATAACCAAATAGACATGATTTGCGAAACGATGATGAAGGTATTGAATTTTTTCCAAGCAGAAGTAAAATACAGAGCAAAGAGATATGTAATTATATTACAAAGCTGTTGCTATTAAATATGCAAGTTACAACAATCGCTTCGTAACACATTATGTATAACAACTTCCTAGCGAGGTCTATGCCCGTCACGTAAATAAATTTCATTTCATACGAATTCATACATCACCGATTGAATAAATTATTCGAAATCGCGAGCACAAAACCACTTGCGATGCTAGCGTGCAATAAAATCGATAAGTTTGTATCGATGTTTTAGTGGATTACGGTGTTGGGTCACCACGAGCATAACACTTCATGCCGCGAGCATCCCTGGCTGTGGTGCATGCAGGTAATTGATTAAAAATTCAAAATGTTAAAGAATTAACCAAGAGTGATTCGAACATTAAGCACGGGTATTATGGCATATAGTATCGTGGTATACTCGTATAGGCCCTCAGTGCCTATATCAGGCGTATCATAAACAATATCATATGACTAAAAAGTGTTTGTGACCATATAAAATTAAAATGCGACATAAATCAATGTGGCTTTCATAATAAATCTCTTTCCCAATCCGCATTACGTGGTTATGTACTTAGCTAAGAGAAAGCGTTGATAGTTATAGGCACACAAAACTATTTGACTAATTTGCATAATTCTGTATGAAATATCGAATAATTCGGAATCAATATTTCATCTTAGCTGCAGGGAGGTCCCGAGGCATGTAGGTAGACATTTAAATTAATAAGGTTCTAAGCCAGATGCAGACTACACGAAATCTACCACGGAATGCTGAAATTTGGTATTGTTATTCTTCTAATACGTACGTATACAGCATCCTTCTGCTTCTATATTTAAACTAAGTTCGCTACAAGGGTCTAATTTCACTATGAGAACTTTAGCTAATTAAATTATAAATCGACTGGACAACTCGCGCGCCCACGTTGCAATCGTTATAACATTTACATAAGAGCAAGTGTGGTGAGTCTTCGGTGCGATAACACATGGCCACCGGCCAGGGCGGCACTTTCACGAGGGCGGGCCGGCTCTCGCGGCCGTGGGACAACACTGACATCGTTTTATTTTAGGAAGGCCTTTTGATGCAAGAAGCTCGAGAGCTTTTGTTTTGGTAAAGTGTCATGCGCTCATGCATTTTTTGTGAGAAAATTCCTACTGAAATTTGAAATAAGACTTTTGGAATGAAATGGGCCATTCTATTGAGCTACCACGACTCTACAACACATAAGTACACAAACACTCCATTGTCTATTGCCTATCCTGCTCACTTATTCCTTAAACTTTATGGCCCTCACGTGATCATATAAAATATTACTATGATGACTCCTATCAATATCTTATAAGGCTATGTGGTCATCCGATAAGGCCTTGGAGGTTTCGTCAGGATTCCTGTTATATCCTTTGTAAAATATACTAAATGTTAGTATATTCAAGCGCGTGTTCAGTAACGCAGTGGACCCCGGTTCCCGAAATCGGTCCTAACTAAATATACCGCGACACGGCGTTGATAGAACAACTTTAGTAACAATCGGTAAATACGTGCCCAAATATTCGATTTGACAACAGGCCGCGTTTGTAGGGCTGTCGCCAACAAGTTCTTAAAGGTCAATGTCATATTAAACATGTTTGAGATGTTTGAGCAGCAATTAGCGCGAGCAATACTTATTTTAAAACTTCACCCTTTTTCCTAGCGGTAACCGAAGGATGAACAGCCGATACGGTTTTTACTAGATGATGCTCTAACCGTGCTCTAATCAATGGTTAATATTAACTACATAAGTAGTTGTCAAATTAATTGAGTGAAATATGATGTTGATATTATTGATTCGATTCTTGTTTAGCAATTGCCACCAAGTTGCAAGACAGAAAAAAAGTTAGTTTTATTAATAAACTTCGGTCGAGACAACCCTATATGTGTTGTATGAAGTGTTAAGAAGGCAAAGGCGCGGCGCAGCGGCCACTTCGTGAAATGTTGACCGAACCTTCACATTTACAGAACACACGCTATTATCGTACGCTAAGCGACAAATTATGTTGCTTTTCACATTAATGGTGCACTTGGACGAAAAATAATACTTATTTTATTATTAAATTACATGTCATGTGGAAAAAAAGATTAATTGATGAACAAATATAGCTGAGGTACACTAATTTATCAAATAAATAAATTAATATATGTGGGAAGATTAATAACTTAAGTATAATAAGTTAATGCTGAAGTGAGTTAGTTAGAAAGTTTAACTGAGCATCCATCATGCAAAAACGGCTGAACTACCTAATTTTAATAAAATTTAGTATGAAATTTGAAAACCCTGTGCTAGTGTATACCTTCAAAATCCACGGGCGCGATGGCGGGTCGTATTTACAATACAATATCCATTTCATAATTTGGTGTAGGTACATGTTTCATCACTGCAAACCAGAGGTTACGTTTCATGCAATAACCTGTCGCCGGTAAAGTCGACGTTTTATTGATCAGAACATAAATGATTTGATATAAACGAAAGAGCTTCACCTGGATGGTTATAAGACTGGTATAGAAGAACCTCTCAATTGAATACCTATTATTAACTATACCTACATAATCATCGCGGTAAAGTTATAATGACTAAAACGGCTTGCATCTTAGAAACTCCTGCGTTTCATGCATGTTCTGATCGGACTCTCCGGTGGAAAGCCAAATTGGTACTTACCTACTCGTGTGGACGATCTATTAGCATAATGGGATTTCACTTTCTCGTTACAATTTTAAGTAAATAATATGTCGTGGGCCAGCGTGGGACCGGCTACTACGATTTCACCGGCGACTTTGTTTGATCGGTCATGTCATGGTGTGTGTGACAAATTGTTGTAAAGTGATTTAGTTGCATGGTTTTCACATAAAAAGTAGAATGCATAAGATTGTTCAACTTCCGTAATCAACAAACATAAACTTGGACGGACGAAATTGCTGACATGTAATATCCTTGCAACTTTGTACACTTAAAACGCATAAGGGATGAGACGATAAAATCTGAGACGTGATTAGGAGCTACTCTTTTACACATGATCCACAACTACCACGATTATCAAAGCTTATTAAAATCAGCAACTTTACAGCCAACATAAAAACGTGTATATAGCTGGTTAGAAAATTACCTTTTATCAGATAGCGATGATCCTAAATTATATACGAAGATCCGTAACATTAAATACAACATGCCTTATCTAACATACATATAGATCAATTCAATTATCACCTGCTACTACCCATGCACTGCCTACACTCTCCATCTCTCGTTGAATCGCACGCGATCTCATACAAAGTAAGTTATCGGAACGATCAAATTCTATCGCAATGGGATTATTGCAGTATCCCAGACAGACGAAGTCAACAAAGCTACTGGAAATATTTATCAGCACCTAGAAATCGGGATAACAATGGATAATTTGGAATAATAAGGATTATGTTTTTTTTTAACAATAAAATTGTTTTTATACTCTATCAACCACTTGTGTTTACTTGCCTATCATTTAATTCTCTCAGACTGGAATTAATTAATCGATCTCATATCTGAGAGCGAAAATAATGTATTTTAAATTTAATGGATCTGTTACGGTGTCAGTTTTGTTTTCATCAACGTTCAGGGGATAGGTACTCGAGTCATGAAAATACTTCGAATTCCTCAAGCTAATTAGCACTTGTAAAGAGACGTGGTCGCCTGTATTCAGTGAGCATAAGGCATATTTAATTGTTTTAATATTATATTTTATATTGAATACGTGAATCACTTGTTGACGATCCAAAAAATAAAGCGATAATTTAGAAGTCTTTGGCAAAACTGGCTGTAGGTAAGTCCGGTTTTGACATCGATTTATAAATACGGACGTTAGACTCTTACGTACCTATATCAAAGAATCAGAATAAGCTGAATAAGAATCTTTGCGCCTGCCGACAAGGGGATGACTAGTCGATTTCTATAGCTTTAGTGGAACGATACTTTCTTGAGCTAATGGAGTGAGTTACGAGTAGTAACGACCGAGTTTATTGCTGAAAATTACACGGTAATATAGTTGCTGAGCACAAAAAGCCACAAAGTGTTGAAACTATTTAACTTATCATATAAAAACATACTTGTGAGAAATTTTCTTGCAAGCAGAGAGTGGCAATGAGCATAAAAAGAAAATCACTCGTACTAAAATATCTGAAACTCCAATTTATCATGATAAAATGTTTGGTGCAAATGTTAGAGTAAGTACCAGCAGCACGCACAAAAGGCCGAAATTAATTGAACTATGGACTTATTAACAACTTTGCAATGTCAACCCAATGCCAATAACCCCTCCCTACAAAACACATATGTGCATATTTTTATCCGCATACATAAGGTAATAAATAAGTATATTTACACCACACGAGTAAAATCCATACCAGTTGGCATTGTACGTTTGTAGGTCAAACAGAGTAAATAATATGTAAATCACATACAACCGAGCCTCGCGGCGCTCTAAGCATATTTGCTTTACGCATTACCACTTCCAAGAGGGGTGCACTTAAGAACCATCAAATTATAGGAATAAAAGGACATAATCTTCACGATTTTATTTAACATTTGTTCGATGTATTTTCGCTAATGAGGTCTTCCAGTTAGACACGCGTTTAATGATTTTATTTGCTTGATTAATTATCAAGTTCGCATATGCATATTGCCTAGTAATTATGTAAGCTCAATTAAACCATGAACAGTATGTATTTTTTTAAAGAATCTGCATAATTACATCTCAGTTTTTAACAAACAACTTTTACATACGTTAATTATGAATATATCGCATCAAATATAGATACATCAGGTATATTACCAGATGTCAGATAACAATTTCGATCCCATGAAAACAATCAAAACATTTGTTACAACACAACAAATAACCGTTCTTTTCGTAACAACAACGCCTTGTCCGACTGGACCACTGTCACTATCTACATTAATACCAACAAAGTTATATCTGTCAATGCAAAGAGAATTATTCAACCTTCCATGCAAGGTAATAGCGTTTATAACAGCTCGAAAATCTAGTTTCACGCCAGCAAAATGTAAAACAACGTCACATACTCCCATTTGATAAGACACCAAACCACTTTCGAACTTAACTAACTTTCTAAGATAATAAAAATCAACTATAACAGGTGCTTATAAGGTAAACAGAAGGTTGCCCCTCAAGCAGTTATTAAAACTGATTTCACTGGCGGTTTCCAATAAATAATTGCACTTATATATGACCCAACACATCGATAGTTATCTCCTTTTGACGTATCACGATGAAAACTGCGTCGAGATACGGAATTTCTTTTGAAACTAGTTGCGATTCGTTTCTAGATTTTCACTTTATTCTAGAATTTAAATTTGTTTTGCATTAATATGAATCCATTTACTACGGACGTCTAGCCGGATATTTTAGAATTTATCAACATCAATATTGCGAACCTTTTCTGCGAGCATTTATTGTAATTAACTTGATCGTTTCTATCAGCAGGCTTAATATCTTAAATCCAAATACAACGATATTCCTGTTTACGTCAAACATATAGCACACTCAAAGTATCGTATAAATAAAACATTACACACGTATGTTTATGTATTTTGTATCGAAAATAAATGACGCTATTATAAATACCATGCACCTTTGAATCCTAATAAAAATAGCATGTGTCAAGACGTGTTATTAATAAAAACCGATGACCATGCAATCAGTTTGAAATATGATAAGTATTTTATTATACAAGAAGATTTATTGGGTTAGTTCTGAATTCTTACTTTACGAATACAAAAGATACATTTTATGGATTTAGGTATTTTATCATTTATCAATTTGACTATTGAGTCGATATATCACTTAGGACATTGAGTTCATGATTCAGGGCATTACCGCCTTTTTTATACCTTTACGGTAAGCCCATACAGTGAAGGACTGGTCCTTGCCCTGCCTACTCAGGTATGGTAATTTATATGAAGTGATATCATGTGTCCACATTGAAAAGGAAGGCTTGGCTAGTAAACAGTTTTACAACGGGTTCAGTGTCCAATGGCTTGAAAGTGAAAATGGAAACTTTCTCGGGGACCTTGGGACACTCGGACCAGATTCTGAGACCTGTCTAGCAGGTCCGATGCTCGAGTCAGATTGATAATACTTGAATATGACAAATGTGACTAAAAGAGAGATTTTTGCTTTCGTAAAGCATGTTGTTTAGGCATTTCGGAATACAGCCAAGATAAGTGATCATAAGCTCTAAGTAGTGTTAATTATGTAGGTATATCACTTGAATAAAATAATCAAAATTGTTAACAAACATAAAATTTAACTTAAACTTTAATTAAAGCATATTTTACGCAACAAAACATGCTAAGTTATAAATTTTAAATCTTCTCGACAGTATCTAAAGTCAAGGTGTCGAAAAACTAGTAACTATACTGCAAACAATATCGACAAACATTTATCAATTATTGATATTATGATAGCTACCCGTTAGTTCTCAGTTTTTCCAGCTGGCTGCGCGTGCGCATCCAGAGAGGAAGTAATAAATACCAGCAGATGGCGCTCGCCGCTCCCCCGCCCCCGCCCCGGCCGCGGCAGCGACGAGCGCCACTTCACGCCTTCATGTTGTGAATTAATGCGATTTTGATGCCTCCCTGAACCAGGAACTGAGGTTGGCTAATAAATTGTATGGGCCATGTGGGTTTTATAAATATTAGTAGGTATATATAATATCAATAAATAATTTGTATCTTAAATTAAATGTAATTACTTTTTATTAAAACACGAAGAAAATATGAAACTCATATCCAAGTCCAATATGTAAACACGTCCTTAATGAAGCACAGAAAAAAATTATACAAGGACAACTACAGATAAAGGATCAATTGGAGTAGGTACATGGCAGCAACTAACAGCAATGTGATAGATTAACTACAAATTCTTCTACACTATTCATAATCTAGTACTATCATAATAATTTCGCGAACAATAGTGCGCACAAGTAGTCCAGGCGACGCACCAGTTACTCGCACGAGACGGGCAGCACCATTGTGCGGCGTTTGTGCAACGCGCAGCCGCAGGAAATGGAGCGTAACGCAGCTTCTGCGCAGTCGCGGATCGGTTCACAGCCGATGTGTGTGTGCCACTGCGCCGCTTCTATTGTCTCAACGACGTGTGCTTGTGATCGTGGATATGGAATACCTATTATTATTCTATTTTAGAATTGAGATAATTTGAGGAAAATTTCTGATGACTAAAAATTACGAGAAGACGTCGGAATTATAGGTAAGTAACTCGTATCAAAGCGAGCTGCCAGCAACAGTGTAGTGAGAAAGCTTCAATAAACCAAATGACAGGATATATCGAAAAGTAGTGCACGGTTCGTGGGAACTCCCGGCGAGAGCTGAATGTGCGGCGAAGGCGGCGCGCGTCGCATGCGTGCACGCACTGCAACCGACGCCGGAGCTAATCAGAAAAGCAGCCGTCGGGCGGGGAATCTCATCTATTCGAAGGTATAAATAGTGGCTATGAAACCTCCAAGTATTTTTAAAACTAGTTCTTATATTTGGAGTCGCTGATAATCGTTGTAGGAACGAAGTAAGTACCTAGTCCGCCTTTTAGGCTTTCGGAGATTTGAGTGATTTTTTATTAAAATGTTAGGGCTAGGTATGCCAAATAAGGCGAATTGAAAATACATAATACTTGTCCAGACTCAGGATTAATTTCGGAATGTGCTTTAAATAATACTCAATGCTGAATAAAATAGTAATGATTTATAATGTTATTCTTTGTTTCGCTAATTTTATCGCCATTTTATCGTGACTAATTCCGATTTTGACAATGACAAACAAATTGTAGTGAACTTGACCTCTGCACGATCGATTTAGAGAATCTCTGAAGCGTGAAGAAGGTGGCACTGACATTTTGGTGCAAAAATATATTCTATTTGTGTCATTAGAAAGCCTTACCACATTTTACCAAAGAAAGAAGTAATAGGTACTTTTAGAGTCGTCCCCTAATCATTGTTCAAATAAAAGCTAGCTAATCATCACAAAGATTTGTAAAAAAGTAATGGTTTAGTAAGGATGAAAGAAAATGTTTAAAAGAGCCTTTGGTTTTTCCTACTACTAAGTATTTCTACGTTGGGGTTTTAAATTAAGCAACCTTATTGCGCTCAGAATACCTGATCGAAATAGTTTCCTATCTGCGCATTTGTTTTGCACAGCAAATTAGGTATTTTTTCCTCAAACTGGCAAATGCCACGATCGACAGCCAACCTACAAATCCCTTAATCACATTCAAGCATGTTTAGTGATGGTCACTGGCTTCTGGCCATTAAAACGGCATCTCTGTGTTGTCAGGGCGGAAGCGGCGCGGGCGCAGCGCGCTTCCCGCCATTACCGGTCGCCACGCTCAATCGGCGCCCCCAGGGGTACCAACAGACTTATTGAAAAACGTGCGATTTACGATAGTTTTAATGATACAGATGTATTCTTCCTTTCGACAGTTGAAGACAGGTGAGAATAACGTGGAGAATAAACATAAGGTTGGTATTATACTACACTGCCGTGAACTTTTCTTACGTATAAGGGTGACCGTCCGCTTGGTCGTGCTATGAAGCGGGCCCTCCCGCTAAGACCAATAGGATCACTTCGTTTCCTGTCAACTTGTGCTAATCTGGGTGAAGCTGAGGTCACCCTAAATGTCTTTAATTTAAATAATGCGAGAAAAAATTCCGTTACATTTCATGAATGAATTTTGTACTAACGCTTCTTAAAAATAGTTTATAATTATTTATTGGAAATACATTCAATCAGATTTAAAATTAAATGCATCTTCCATCAGTCATTAGAGTCAGTGTGTCGATGAGCACCCACGAGCGGCAAATAAGCAGCGACTAATCAGGCGCGCTGATCTGTTTGTCTATTGACATAGAAAAGCTATTTCTACTATGAGAAATGCCGGTATTGACGAGCCTAGGAATAACTGGGCTGAGTTCTAGATAAATACATCGCTACGTCACGCACATTAGTATAATGTATGCATCAAATTTGATAATAACATACGAAACACTCACAAGGAAGCCGCAACTCTGAAGGAACAGTTACACCTGAAACAATAAATTATAATTTAGAAAAATAAATATGTAGTAGGTATTTAAATGTTAGAAAGAAAGAAAACCTTTATTACCGCTAGCAAAAACACAGTATTATAGAATAAAGTAAAGAACTGACGGCAAATTCCATTCAAACAACACTAAAAGTTCTGCTTTATTCACAAAAATACCGAAACTAATCCATGTCTCGATGTCGTCGGCAAACACAAATAATATGGCGCTATAGCTCAAAGACAATTAAGACCCGCTACTATACCAGGTGTCGGAAACAGAACCACATTCCCGGCCTATTACCACGTGACATGATCCAGTAGTTACGTGCCTTTCGTGTCGCCCTGTTCTTTGAAGACACCGACTTGGACACGTCATCAACCCTTGCAATTGAATGTAACAATTAGACTATTTGACACGGAACCAGTGATTTCCCTTAAGGCCAACTATGTTGTCTAGGGCAGCCAAATATTAGGGGCGGCTAATATTTTGATAAAAGTTGGTAAGCAAGTTAATTCATATTATAAGTCTCAGTAAACGTTGAGTGACTAGGGGGCGGCTGGTACTACACGGCCTAGGGCGGCCAAGACTGCTAGTCCGCCTCTGCATTCCCTTATATTTTGATAAAATAATTAGCTTGTATGTACGATTAAAACACATGTGTTTGGTTATATAAATGTACCCTCGAAACTCGTTCAATAAATAGAGATCAGTTACATTCATACAAACGGACAAAATACATATAATCGGAGTTTTACAAAAAAAAGTGAAACATGTAATAAACCTATATGTATTATGAATATAAATTAACCCCTGTGGCAGTAACCCAAGGTGTGGGAAATGGGACAACATTCCTAGCACCATTAATACCAGGTGATACTGCGTTAAATGACTTCAAATAACTATTTACTCCGCACGCAAGGTCGTTGGAAACACGGTGCGGTATTAAGTGCATTAGTACTTAATAATACACTGTGTTCGAGAACCGACTAGTTTTCTAGCCTAGCCTGCAATAGGCCATTGTAGTAACTACGTAAGTAGTATAGAATTTTACATTTCCAAATGCTGTAACCATTAAAAACTTTTCCTTCTTTTATCGTATTATTTATGGGCGTCATTATTATAATGCTAGAGGTTTACGAACTTCCAATCACAGTATGTTTATTATCTAACTACACAATACGGCGGTAAGTAAAATGCTTTCTCTCGCATGGTCAGTACGTCGATGTGTGTGCGAATATTGACTTGTTATGTAATAGTCAAGTAAACGACTCGATCGAGATTAATTGATGTGTTACATAAAATGTATTCAACATAAATAATATCGGAATTGATTGTGTGGAGGTGAAACTTTTTCCTGTAAACACAAGACGCAGAGTACTCAAAATTAAGGCCTATTCACAGCAGTGGACAACAAAATTAAATACACTGAACGTAACTTTTTAATTAATTGTATTGTAAATAAATAAATAAGATAACCCCAACCCCTCTCGAGCTGGGTTTGGCGGATACCTACATAAAAACATTAAGAAAGAGAATAAGTTATTTGCCACACGACTTTTAACCACAGATAATAATTGGTTTCCTTAAAATTACCCCCTGTGCATGGCAGTAAAGTGTAGTAAATACATAAATAAACAATTTAAATGTTCTCACACATCATATGCTTTCTCCGTAACATTTGTACCATTCACTGGAGGCTCTAATGCGCGATTACCAGCAGGTTACGTAATCGAGGTGTTAATTTGCAAGACGGCGATACTTGACACCCGATATTGGACGGTCACTTCAATAAATTATCGTGGATATTTCACGAACTGCAAAAATGTAAGAATATTTATGTAATGTAAGTAATAATAATCATTTCAAAAGGTTACTGGCGGTACCATGCCATGAAACGCTACTTAAATGTTACTTACTTAGTGATTTCGACGCCGTTATTTTCATTAATTTTCATAATCACTCCAGGGCCTCAAGTCTGCTAATTCAAATGAGCGTAAATAAATTAAATTGCATTGGGTTTTTCACATTGAGCGGTAGTGTCAATCTTTTCATGTAGTTAATAGTTAAATCGATGGTATTGGCTGACAATGAGATGAGGCCGATTTAGAATAGACAATCCTATCGTCATAATGATAGAAGTAAACAATAGCTAATCCATATAGAAAATATTATCACAACATGACCAGCAAACGCCGTAAACGGATTATTAAACCTATATATATATAACAACACGATCTAAGCTAATACTTATCATTTTCTAGGTGTTAAATCGTTTGGCTCTGCTCTCTCCGCCATCAGTCCGGCACATAATGAGTGCCGCATCCATTACTAGATTTCTAACAAATGCTGCGGAGGCGATGATGGACAAATGCTTATTAGTAATCTGTTATTTATTTCTTTCGTTAAATATTATTTCTGTTCGGCTGTTTCTTTGGGGATTATCGGTTCCAGCAATAAAGCGTTATAGTTCACGCCTGAATCCTTGAAAGGGTAGGCAGACAGCAGTGCACCCACATTTTGGCAAAACAGTATTTCGGTCCAAATGATCCTAATAGGGGCGAACCTGTTGCCATAGTCCCAGGCACACTCTGCCTCAATGTGGGTTGGATTCGCCCATCATGCTGGCTCAGTGAGGATTACCAAATTTCACACGATTTTCAAAAGAAGTGGAGGTTTTCTCACCATTCAGTAGGTGCTCACCATTCACCTCAGTTCCACAGAAATCTCGAAATAAGTATTTAATACCAAACTACGCTGAATGAAACCATACTGACCACTATAGTAAGTATCTAATAGTAATCCTCTCCATGAGTCAGGCGAGACATCGGCCCGGGGCGGCGTAGGCGTCTGCGGCAGGTACACACAGGGATGTGTAATTGGCTAGTATGTCCGTCGATATTTATGCCATGTACCCTGAGATACCGGTGGGAATAGGACAGTGAATTATTGTGCGTCCTCGCACGCGATACCTGATGCTGAGGAGATGGTAGATAGTTTGGGAGATAAACACGAACCGGGGTGATTGGATGCCGTTATGGAGCATCTTGATCTCGTCTATCCTCAAATAGTACCTACTTGAAATCATGTGTAGATGATTCAAATGAAAACTACTTTTACTGCAGAATGACATATATTCTTTCATATATTCATAATAATCTTTCCATAACCTTTTGAATCTCTTTCACGCAAAATAATAGCTGTTATTGCTTCCCACAACAACATTCCCAGTACATTCCGTCTTCTCTTCATGTTCGGCCACAAATCCCCGCTAACGAAGGTCGTGGCCGCGACCTCAGCCGCAGTGTTGGATTTCGGCACTGGTGCGAACTGCGCAATGCCAGAGGAGACAATACTACACGTGCAATTAAGCCCAATAAACTCTCAGGCTGTGGGCGTTTGACACCGGTAGCGTTTAGGGCTGGCACTGATCATTTAGATTTCTTAACTGAAACACACTTAGTAGCCTGCAGCAAAAGGTTCAATTTCTAGGCGTAAAGGCAAAGGTTTGGTGTTAAGATTCCGAAGTGAAATTACATCAACAACCTTTCATAAAACTCCAAGACAATAACAACTCCAACAAAATAAACTATGACTATTGTTTAAAAGTGACTAAGGTTTAGAATAACTGTCATTCAGTAGTTGAGGGCATTTTCCCTTAAAAGACGTAGTTGGAAAAAAGGCAATCATTTTTACTTAAATAATTCTTAAACCATATAAATGAAGCCGTGGCCGACGGAAGGGCATCCTTGGAGCCGAGCCGGCATGGTAAACAGGCGGTTGCGAAAACAATCGGCTAATTGTGGCGATTGTTATAAAGCACGCGGCCCAAGGCAACGCGGACATTTCTCGGGAGCCGTGGGAATACGGCGCGGCGCTGGTGACAGAAGCCAGAAGAGGAAGAGATCTTACAAGAAGCTGCCTCTTTATGAAATTATTGCAGCACTCTTCAAACAAAACCAGGTAGGTATTCAGAACGAACACTGTTGATTAAATTCACGCTTAAATTATTATAATCAGCAAATTAGAAATAAGTCCTATTGTATGAACTTCATACAATAGGACTTATATACACTATACAATAGGAATATCCACTCGTTTAATCCTGTTCGGTGTTCAATGATCTAAGTACCTACCTACTTCTTGCCTACGTTAAAATGTTCGGTATTGTCGCTTCCTCTCTTACCTTGAATACTGTTTCCAGTTGATGCACTTTACGCAAGTTGCGCAGACGCACGTGATAACGGCGACTGTGCGGCTGCCGCACAGAATAACTATCAACCATAGACCTAGTTAGCTAGATACCAAATTTCAATAATATTTAAATTGATTGATTGACGACCGCTTGGCGCAGTGGTTGGAGCGTAGTACGCTCGGCTCACTGCATAGGGTGGTTGCGGGTTCGGTTCCCGTCAGGGTAAATTTCGGAAATGGCTTATCGTTGTTTTCCCTGGTCTGGGTGTCACTGGAATCGCCCCCAGTCCATTGTACGGTACCCATAGTACAAGCGTTGCTGAGTTTGGGACCATACAGTTAGTGTGTTTGTCTGGCAATATTTATTTAGTTATTTATTGTTGAAGAGTACCTCAGCACTCGACGCGCAAGACAATTATATAGGGTGGGAGATGCCGATAAATATAGTAAATATAGTTCATTTTATTATTTAACATTCCTTCATCATTGAAAGTAAATACCTATACATATATAAAACACTCTAAAAGACAGGACCGCTAGCTCATCATATAACATAGAAACATCCACTGCCACTAATCGTAGCGATACGTAAATAAATAAATTAATATAGCTAGACTCACTCACTAATTATGATCCCAAAGCCGATTCCAGTGACACCTAATCCAAGGCCAATTACAAAAAGGCTTTTTTCTAAATTTGCTATTACCCGAGCGGTTTGCGTTCGAACCACTGCGTCGAGCGGTTGTCAAAACCTATCCCAACAAATTTGCAGATTGAAAGCCGTATTTTATAATCATTCACGTATTTCTAACAATATTGCTGTTACTCAAATACCCATTAATCTAAATTTCCCAATGTCTATGTGTACTATATCATTCGGTCGACATAACCAGTAGCGAACGTGAGGGCGATTCGGTTTGCCAGACGCGCAGGCGCAGCGCACAGCGTGCTCCACTTGCGACAGCCTCTTGAGGTAGGTACACCTATTTACAACATACTGACAGATAATTGAATTCATTAAGTATTTATTGACCTTATTAATAAATAAATAGTTTAGATAATGTAAACACGTACACTGTTTTACTACATCATTTTTTTGATGGAGTTTTGTAACAATTATGTAATAGTGATTAAAACTAACCTTGTTTTATTTTTTATACTTGTATAAGGTTTGTGTTTCAATGTTTAAGGGCAGTATTTATGGTGTGACTGTTGGGTGGTCGCCTATATAATAATAATAATAAAAAATAAATAATAATGTTAGCACGATTTAACCAACTCGATATCATTGCATTATTATTCTTAAGTTCCCTGTTTTTTTTATTCCTTGACTTATTATTACTTAAAACCATCGCTGTATTGTGTATAAAGTAACTTGTCATCAGTAAACTAAACACTCAATGTTATATTTGAACGTGTCAAATTACGCTTATTACCTCATCGTGTGAATGCTCAACACATAAAACGTTATGAAATACGTACTTAATAATAGTAGGTATGTATATTTTTCTCACTACAAACTGGATTGTGCGTAAAACAATGCATTGTGTTTGCCTAGCTTTCTATGCGGTGACGTAACGGCACGACAGATGCAAGCGATAGGGTGTTAAACTATGTATATTCGAGGTTACTACATAATTATATTGTAAAATATAAAGGGTTGTACCTAATTCGATCAATTGATACGTTATTGCACAAAATAGTATCAAAAAAAGATATAAGTCAACAGGGCCTACTCCTAAAATTATGACACCAAAGTTTAAATGAACTATTGAATAAGTATCTACTAGTTTGATGCACTATTGCATAATGCCATGCCATGGATGCGCGCGCAACAATGACGCCATTACGCTGGTCGTCGACTCCCGCGCAAATGGGAAATTCACAGGCTTAAGGGAAAATAGTCTTTCTCTTTTTGTCGTTTCTATTCTAATTGGTTTGTTTAACGTTTCGTGAGTATGTAAGTACATTACATAATACGCTTATATGTAAGTAGTATGCTTAAATAGGTCGTATTTTAGGTAATGTTTCTTCGTATCTTTTTAATTTTCAAATAAACAGGCTACTGAAGTTAGAATGACAGAAAATTGATAGTTGATATCTATTATGAAGCAGGCAATAAGAAGGGATTTTTGAAAATTCAACCCCTAAAGGTGTAAAATAAGGGAGGAAAGCTTATTGTAAATATTTTAGTCTGGGACATAAAGCAAGCAAGCAAGTCCAATAAATGAATTCATAGGCTCATGGCCCATGACTATTCTTATATAATAGGACTATTCTTCTATAATAACAAAAATTACCAGATTTTCACTGCACCATTTGCAAAATTACATTTATAACAACGCGCCCGCCGTACATCTTCATTCACGGCTTATACAAACTAAACACGTTGAATTTTTTTTCAATAGATTGCCTATCTGCCGTGTACATGAATGTACCTAAATCAAATTTGAAGGGGCCCTACTTAATTTTAAGGCGCCATAAAACTAATATTTTTTTTATAGAACTAAGTCGGCAAAGATGCGCACCTGTGTAGCAGTTAACGTAGCCTACAATACTAAAACTATTGCAAGCACGGACGGGATGGGCTCTCACACACTCATCGTACCAAACGCATATGCCGATCTTCTGTGAGAGTGTGGTTCTACCCTGGTAGAGCCAGCTCGCGTATAAGTTAGTCAGTGGGCTACAGCTAGGCTCTACCACCGAAATATATAACTCTACTAGGTGTAGTTAATTTGCTAACCGTTCCAAAGCGTGCCGCCCGGTCCGATGTGAAGCGCGGCCTTAATCGGCGCGCGGCTGCGAACGCTCCGCGAACAATAACGGAATACCGCGATCGCTCATTTCGACTGTGTCGCTTTTGACGTGTCGACGACCTACTGATCGCTGCTCCGATCCACTGGTAGCGAGCATATAGGAAGAGGTTTTCTACAGAAGCTCTCTGTCGCAAAAATTCAGTCGCTGAGTCATGTTTCGTCAAATCACTCTTGACTGATAATATTTTCTGTAGAACTATTGTAGTTTTGCAGTGCACTTGCGGTCATTGATTTTACACTTACACTTAAAATTAAAACTACCTAAGTATCTAGAATATATATACTAATAGTATAGCTATAGCTACCACTGGAAAACACGCTCTAACTAAAACGGTTACAAGTGAACTTGTGCAATTTTGGTACAGCATCGTAATTGAACCAAGGCCGGCAATACACCCGCAGAAGAACGGTCACATTGTTAGCGCCACTATCACTGGCGCACGGTCCTTACTGGAACAGTTACAAGAATTACAACGCAGTTAGTGCAATTCGCGAAGCCTCACAAGGTCACGCTGTTTGTGAGCTATTTGATAACAGTTAGCTTACGTTTTGGCACGTGGTGCTGAAACGCCATGTTTATCAAATACTTGATGAGAACAGTAGCTCTACCAAGAGTTGCCTCGCTCTAGCCGACTTCTACGTGAAATATTTGTATGGGAAAATGTAAAGCGAAAGTAATAGATAACGTAGACTCTAGCGCATCCAGAGAACGTAAATTATAATGATAAAGCTGTCCAAGCATAAATACTATGATTACGTTTTTTGATTCAATGATTCAATAGAAACTTGTTCGTGGTTTATGGCAATCTAAATACTTAATACTTATTTTCGCCAATTTTTGTTTATCTCTCTTATGAATTACACGTTCGTTTGACAAATCTCTCTCTCTGGTTCCTTTATTGCCAAATCCGTAAAAATCATGTGTGGCAAATATAGCTTTTATGATACAATTATTTCATTAACAGTTAAAGTAGATAACATTTTTTTAACTAAGTTTGATTGGCTGCTGCATGATATCATACAGCTGTTGAAATGTATACATACAGGGTCATTTACCATAGCTTCCCTTTAGCTCCAACCAAAACAATCAAGGGGCTAATATGTCGGAACACCTAGCTATACCATCAACTCGTAATGAAGAGGGCATCGCTGTCAGTGGCGCGCCGGGTTTATCGACAACAGTTACGAGTGTCGTGACGGCATTATTACCAAGTGCAGCTGCGCAACGTGTCACTTCGCCATTTTGCCAATATTCTGGATGTAACGACGCCCGGGTTTGTAATTTATTCATACACATTATGAGAAGTGGTACGCACACACTTTTTTCTGATGAATCATAACAAATCAATTGTTATATGTAGTTCAATCAAACTGTACCTTCTGAACTGAGTAAAATTGTATCAAAAAGCGGATGAAATAGTAGTAAAGTTGGAAATAATAAAGACGTTAGTAGTAAGAGTGAATCTCTGAATCTCGCCTGTATATGGTTCTGTAACCAATCTTTGTAGTTCCCTGATGGTACTGGACCACATTTTGTAACCCACGTGTGAAATATCACAGAGTATCACATTTAGCAGATTGACTCGTGCTAACTGTTCATCTCGATCAAACGACCGTGACAATTATACCTCGAATTTGATTGTGAACGATATTACGCAATAACAGATCAATATAATGCTTTTGATACATTATAAATTGCTCTCTGATACGTGAAGATAAAGTTCGATATACTTTGGAGGAATGTCTAGTTTACATTGGTATAATTTGTTAGTAGATAGGTGATGGTGCGACTAAAAACTATGTTAGTAAATATTTTACACTTACACTATATTATGATTTCCAAAAGTACCTCCCCAACCGTACCCCTTCCGCATTCATCACTCCTTCATTCCGAGCAACCCCACACTATTATTAGCAATGTTAGGAAGTAACGGAAAACATAACGATATGCTTAAAAAAACATAAACGGATGTCCTTATTTTAAGGGTTCCGTTTTTTAGAGTCAGATTTTTTTTCAATTATTTAGGTCCGTATGCAATTACTAAAGGTACTTATGAATTTATTTATTAATTTGACAGCCAACATAACAGCTACGCATAATATTTATACCGGTAATTATAGTTACCGGTATACCGAGACACAACGTTACCCAACGCGAGCGACGTCGGTAAGCTTTTTGTCGATATTTTCCGAATGCGAATGGCGAGTGGCGCAATGTTTCGATACCGCCGATACGCACAGCACCGGCGCAAATGATAACTGTAACACTAAATACTTTTATTGTTTTACGTAAAAACCGTTATTTTATAGAATTACCTAGCTTTTACCACCAGCTTCGTAAATGTGGCAAAAGTTATTGTTATTAAAAAAAAATATCATCTACCTAACTGGATGCCGGGTCAAGTCATTTGACCAAAATCAAACTCCGACCATAGGAAGTTAGGTTTTAGTTTGTATTACTGTACCTACTTACCAATAAAAGTGAAAAGTTGATATTATTTCGCTAAATATAAAAATCGTAGATGCTTAGGACGGGTTGGATAAAGTAAGAATATAATAATTGAGAGTAAAAGCTATCCACCAAAACTGTGTCAAAATATAAATAAACTTTTTGATATGATTCAATAAAGAGAATGAATGAAAGAGTGAGCAAGTAGAACGAACACAATACCTGGCCACTATTCCACGAAAAAACGTATTCAAAAGCCATTTAATTCGAATTAAAAGTATAATAGATTTTACTTTTTATTTATGTAATGACCAGCCAGCCAGGAATTTTATGAACTTTCTTTAGAATTCGAATAAATACTTCACAGACGAATATTATCTGCTATAAAATTACAAATTATATTTCAGAGAAAAAAAAAGGTTCATGATAAATGGCATCGAAATAATAAGTACAACGTACTACGTCCACGGGAAAAGAAGAAATGGTGTAATGTTTGTTTTAATTTTAAAAATGGTATTTGTGCATATGCAACGTGTTCAACTAGCTCCCATCGGCCCGACGTCTGTAAATACATGTACTTAGGTACGTTTGTTGTTTGACTGCTAGTACGAAATTTTAAGCCGCGCCTTACGACATAACACAAACCAACAGCAAAGCAAATGACCTTATAATAGGCCGTACAAAAACGAGTGCAAACCATGCGAGAGAGGGCATATTGTTTAGCTCGGGCGCACGTTGCGAGCTGCATTGTTCCCCGAGAAACTGTGCAGAAGAAACACGCGAAAATCTATTGTGTGTGCGTATTACATATTAGTAGATATGTTGCCGAGAGCCACGGACTGTAGAGCGGAGACTATCGATGGAAAACACTCTACATTTATACGAGCATAAAAGTTAGTACTCAAGGCCTAGAGCGGCTAGATATTAGGGGCGGCAAATTTTGGTAAAAGTTTGGCACGAAAGTAAATACATATTATACGTCTCAGTAAACGATGAGCTGCGAAGGAGTAGCTGGAACTACACGGCCTAGGGTGGCCAAGACACCTACTTAGTCCGTTTTGAAGAAATATTTTTTTTATTTCGTAAGCTATGACTGACAGGCTGAAATATAAGCGTCAGTGGATGAGAGGGTCCGCCCTCGACACCGAGAGGAACTACTGACATGTGGCACCTAGCCACCCAACTGGCATTTAGCTTAGTTAGAAGGGCTAACGGCATCCAATTTAACTGATTTAACTCTTTGCCATGTGAATCTGGCCTATTTGAAATAAAAATATTTGAATTTGAATTTGAATGACTCACTTATTTTTTTAAAAATATCCCCCCTGGAATATAGAATTCTTGCAACATTATTTTCTCTAAGCAACTTGCTACATTTGGAATTCAATTAACGATACTCGTAACATGCGGCTCTCATTCCGACCGTTGCGTTGCGACAAACGCGACTTGCACACACTATCTGGTTACAGACTTCCGCGGCGCCACTATATCACGCTGTTCCAAACCTATTTGCCAATCACATAATTATGATGTATTTATTCACTCCTTCTTGTAGTGCCGTCCTCGTATAATGTACAAAATATTTCGACAGGGTGTAGAGCCTTATTATTTTGTTTGACGTTTATTCACTGAATGTATCACTTCCAACTAGATTTGCCAATAAAAGTTCGGGAACTTGCCAACTTCTAGATTCTACGCGCTCTATAAATTGCGCGTGCGGGTTTTGATTTAAAACGATTGTTTTGTCGTAACAAATCATTATATTGTGATTGATAATATCTCGCTAGCAACGATGACAGATGCACATGCGATCCTCCGTTTGAAACCGAGGAGGTTTCACGCGAGAATGCTTAGAAACTAGTTCAGTAATTATAGGAAGTGCGGATTTTGTTGTGTATGCGTAAAAGCTTAATTTGATATTTCTCTTATACTTTTGGGAACTTTAATATGAAGATGTCTCTTGAAATAAAACCTACTAAAATAACGACTTAGAAATAGGCTTAGCAGTACAAGCTAGCTTTAAC
This sequence comes from Notodonta dromedarius, assembly GCA_905147325.1. NCBI lineage: Eukaryota > Metazoa > Arthropoda > Insecta > Lepidoptera > Notodontidae > Notodonta > Notodonta dromedarius. The sequence continues at coordinate 13,435,300 of LR990162.1, forward strand.
TTTGTGTCATAAGGGTAGGTACTGTACCATGACCAGCAAACAAATTGTTGTTCTAAGTATTACAATTATGTAAGTATTTGAGCCTATACAGCTGTTATTTTACATAACATGTATTATAAATTAATTTCGTAGTCACTAGAAAGGACAAGTATCATTGAGATAAACTTATTAGTTTAAAACCATTGGTTTGCTATCATAATCGTTAAATCATGTCGGAGGGCTTTGGGCGGCCTGAAAACTGACACCGCATTGGCCACTAGCTCATACGAATAGAAAACCAATTCGTTTAATAAAACGAATAGCAAAGTTATGTTTCTTTTATTATTCTCTTTTAATCCTACTAATATTATAAATGCGAAAGTTTGTGAGTGTGGATGTTTGTTACTCTTTCAGGCAAAAACTACTGAACGGATTTGAATGAAATTTGGAACACAGATTTATAACCGAGATTAACACATAGGATACTTTTTATCCCGATAATCCTGATTTTTTTGTTAAGTTAAATACTACGCGGACGAAGTCGCGAGCGCAGCTAGTATGTTATATTTAATTCCCTTGGTCCAATACTAATTAAAGTCGTGTACGGTAAATCAACACACAGGTACCTACAATATATCCAGGGAACGGTAAGACATAGCTCAGGTCACTTAGCGTGGTGACTTCCGCCGCGACTGTTAGCCCTCTGCCTAGCTGTTTGCTGTTTACATTACTGCTGGATATTGTTCGTTAACGTTGGACAATTATGTGCTTATTGCGGGCCCATGGGACGGAACCGGTTCGTGGATTAGACACGAGTGTTTAACTCTCAGAAATATACATTTCCGTACCGAAGATGCGGCTGGTATGGGATAAAAAATTAATTATCTTTGGGTAGAAGATGTTCAATTTTATTTTTAAGATTATATTTATAAGTAATAGTAACCCAGTTGGTTCGCACTGAAATTGCTCCCTGGATTTTATGGACTCAACCCATTTCCAACGAACGATGAAGAAGAATATCATGAGTGAGCGAAACGAGCCACTTCTCCACTGAGAGTTGGCTCAAATGGACGGGAAACGAAGGCACAAAGAATATTTTGACAAATATAGGCAATGAAAGAATCGTGACAAAATTAGGCACATCACCACGCTAATACATTAGCCCACGTGTCTCGGGCCCAGCGTGTGTGAACAGGTGCGCGGGCCGAGGTTCGATCTCTGCGCGCGCGCCGCCGCGGCAAATACCGCCGGGTCAGAAACACGCATGTACTTATTCGTTGTAACTTGGCAGGAAAAGTAGTAAGAAATTAGTACCTATGCCTAATTTACGTGATATATATTTTTTTATTTATTTTATGCGTATTCGGTAATATTTAGTTTGGTTGCCTCATCCTACATTCTAAGAAAGAAGTGGTACATGCAATAAACTTTGCATTTGTAAACTACCCTCTAATGATGTGTAGGATAAATATGGTTGGAGTGTAGCCTTAGGGGCGCTATGACTTAGGTTTAGGTTTAGGTTAGGTTAGGTTAGAACAGTGACCAAAACCCGCGAGCCGAGCGAGCGAAGCGAGCGTGCCGCGGCAGCGGCCGGCGAAGCGCCAGAATCCGAATGTGTCATTAGGTTATGTTAGTTCCCAGTTAGGGGGGCTATGGAGTCAGGATTTAGACGAAATTTAGAGAAAAAGTTTATTTTCGTTTTGATCACTGTTCTAACTTAACCTAACCTAAACCTAAACCTAACCTAACCTAAGTCATAGCGCCCCTAAGGCTACACAATGACCATAAATATGATTATTTTTCCCACAAAATGTGATTACGGTTATTGTAACACCGTCATTATGTTAATGGGTTACAATTTCAAAGAATGTTAATTTCCCAACTTCTGATTATTTTCCTTCCTCGACCAATGTAGAAATCGTGACATATTACAATTTCTATTAAAAACGAGTGATGAAATATTCACAGATAATATAATTGAGTTTCTAATGGCTGCTTTTACTCATGTGACCTTGCGTTGAGAGAAATGCGGGTAGGTACTTACACACAAACCTGTTCAATAATGTGGGTAGGTTGGTAGGTAGGTTGGGTAGTTAATTTGAATTGATTGCCATTATTTGTAAATTAAAAAAATCATCGTAGATAATCGAGAGGTTTAAATCGAATAAACATAATAAATAATAAAATAGAAAACAGCTAACAAAACGTCTAATAAGCATACTATGCGCGCATTATTCGCAAAAACGTATAAATCAGCATATTTAACACAATTAGAAAGTCAACAATAGTTTAATAAGATTTCTATAGAATTTACGATGTAGCATGCAGCACTTACCCGTTTGATCAGGGAATATCAGGTCACCAGGCACCAGGCTGGGATACCACCAGGTTCCAAGCACAGTCACTGAGCACTCTCGTAAGTCGGTTCACACGATCACTCGCGAATGTCGCGCGTTGTTGCGCAGGAGCGGGTACGTGCGCTTGCGTCGGCCACCGCGCCGTTATGTCGGCCGCTGCGCAAGCACGCCGCCCGCCGCCGCCGGCGCGGCCGCGCGGTGGAAAGCGGTCGCGGTTTGCCGCTCAAAGATTAGCCAACGCAGATCTGATTTGGGCAAAAAAATTGTTTCATTAATCTTTTTCATGTCACCTGTTCACCTGCCGCATTCATTCATTATTGATAATTTGATGTCAGCCTAGCTATCAACAAAACAATTTCTACACCGTTAAATGCTATTCTTCTCTATAGAAGTTCGCTTGTGAACTAAAAAATAACTAAACAAAGCGCAACTGACGGCACTACACAAATCGTACGTCTTCGTCCTGCCCTTCTAGTTCCTTTCATACGTACTACGTCTTTATAATAAACCACTAATTTATTAATGTTAAGTAGTCCTTATTCAGAATTGTAAATAGTAACTGCGTGGCTTATGTTAAACGTAAGAAGGTATCTACATCAGTTCCACCTTTTCGTATCAAATTCCCCCCATTTTTAATAGGCTTTCTCTATTGTGTTCCATCTAAATTGCAGAGTTAACTAAGGTCACAAAAAATGTTTCATTACCCGCAAGAAGTCGTTCACCTGAAGGATTCCGATACAAATGATATTCGCCACGTGATGTGCAAAAAATAATGACCTACTAGCTGTGACGCCACATCCAATTTGTATCTTTAGTTAAATAAGTTTCGTGGTATTCTTCCAAAGTTTATGTCGGATGATAGACAAGACATATTAGATCATCTATTAATGGCTTGTCTAGCTACGTAATGTTGTTCATTACTATATCATTTCAGATTCGTCAAATTAAAAATATATTCTACTCGTTGCCTATTTGATGTCCTACTTCCACTGTTTCCTAATTCGTATTTTGGATTACAATTTATATACACTTTTTGGTTTAGTTACCAAACTTCGCGTCTGCATATTTGACAGTCTGTGCCTTCCGCGAGTTATCAATGAAGATGGGCGATGTTATCTGGAGTCGTTTGTGGGGGAAAGTGGACACGGCGCGAGACGCAGCAGCTTCCGCGGGTATGGTCCACACATGACGCACCGTGACAGAGTGCCTGATGATGACCGGCCAATGAAAGAAAATACTCTGATATAAGTAAATCACCAAGTAAGCACCAGGTAGTAACAGGGTGACTAGAAATAGAGATACTTGTCCAATATAAAATTAGAGAGGTATAAAGCATATAAGCAAACATATCAAAGATCACTTGATACCTGGTAATCAAGAAAAGATGTTTCATATTCATAACCCTCTCTTTACCAGCACTTAGATCTCCAGCTTCTACTTTACCGTGTAATCTTCCTAATCACATACAATTTCATCGTTCTGCTTGCACTGTTACCTGAACCAGGTGTCTCGAGACACGCCCCACCACATTCCACTAACTGTACACCTAATTTAAACCTTATGTCAACTTTAAAGCGTGTAATTGTATTAAAAGGTCTAATTAACTTGTGCAAAAATTGCAAAAGTTCACACGCCTTATGGCAATCAGAATAGGTAATAGTATAATTAAATTATTCATGGGGTCTCATTTGAAATTAAGTCTATCTACTTAAATTTTGGCATAACAATAGTCATTTTTTATCCGATTCGATGTAAGTATTCGATAAAGGTAGATCTACTCAAAGTTCCTATTCCATCAATTAAATAGGTACCAAAAGATTTGTTACGAATTTCGAGAATACTGATGATTGTATGGTTTAACTTACTTGTTTCGACCAATGACTTCGGATGAAAATAGGCAAATAAAACAGATGAGCCTCGTTGATTGATGATTATTCATCCATTTCAAACGGCTCCAACATTGAACCGAAAGGATTACTCATTATTTCTGGTTCTGATAACAATTCCCATTCAAAAGTTTCTCCACGACATCCTGATGATGTCGGCTAGTTTCTCCTGCGATCAGTTTCACCTCTCATCGGTGACCTTGATCCGAGCGTGGCCGTGTCCGCGCCCGCGGCAGCACGCGCCAGGATCCGGCCATTTCCCCTTGTTTAGTATGCTGATCCTCACTCAAGGCCAGAGGAGCGACGCGATCGGAATATTCGAAGGGAGCAACCACGCGAAATTGATTTTAATTTGCATACGTAATGTGCGAGTGTTTCTTGTTTAGAGAGATGCGTGAAACTGAGATGCGTGAAACCCATGAAACTTTCAAACAGGAGTAATCTACAGCTGTATTTTATTTATTTACGTTGCTATTTAAAACTGTCACTACGAACTCGATGAATAAATTATCCTTCCTTCACTTATCTCGATGGGGCGATATAATATTTGCATAATATCTTGAGTGGATACCGAATCTGTAGGCTATTCGGTTTGTAAATCCGATAAGATGAAGTTTACGCCAACGACGACGCGTGGAAGCCAGGGTCGGACCAATAGTAACGGGACAGTAGTGTACGCAAGTTCACATCACTTGTAATTTTAGCTCCAAATTAGGTAAAAAAGGACGCTGGAATCACTGGTATGAAAAGTAGTTATAAAGTCCCAAAAATAGTACATATATATTTTCAATGAAAATAACTGTTGTAACTGTAGAGAAAAATATAGGGCTGATGAAGAGCATGCCTTTCTTCTTAGCAGTCCCCAATCTTCAACAGATCCTTTCATTGCTACATTGTAACCAGTGGCACCTGGTGGCCAGCTCCGCTGCCCAACTGACAAGCCGCGCCACTAATTGGCTTGGAAGTTGGAACAAAAGTTATCGCCAATACTTATAACATCGGCACAACAGTGCCGATTACGTCACCACTGACCATTTCCGCGAGATATGCCATACGTAGGGTTACCCACTTGACAATAATATAATAACGATGAATTATTTTAAAGCCACTTAAATAAGTATCGCGTGGAGAACTCCTATATATATAAGGCTTAAGAGCCAATCATGGAAGTTAGAAATCAGCTCTAGAATTTTACCAGTGTCGTTTGCTATGGCTTATGCCTTACAATTCTAATGGGATAATGCAATGAAATACTTGCAATTTGTTAATGGAATATAACTAAGGACGTCCGATTGATGAAATTGATGATTGGCAAATATTTACTTAAAGCAATCTTGATTTTTCTCAAATGTCAGCCCTAAATCTGACACCCACGTCTTCAGATAGCTGATCTGTCCACCGATGTCTAAATATGGAACACCGGCACGGCCAGATTATTAAAATGAAAATAAAATAAATATATTTTATGACACCTCCTCGTTGAGATGCCAATGACTGCAGCATTTTGAACGCTGCGAGACTGTTCCGAAGGCCACGCCGAACGCTAGGAGACAATTAAACAAATAGTTAGTCTCTTAGATTGTCCCACCTATAAGTTCCGAGATATGATATTTTGTTATATGTCATAGTTTCTTCCAAAATACCTTTACTAAAGTATTTATTTCAAGTTACCTATAGGCGTTGAGTTCATAGGTAAAGAAATAAAACTAACTTTTTACAAAATACAAATCCATGATACTGTATGTACGGCTCAAGCCCATGGCGTTACAAAAACCAATTGGTAACGATTACGTGCGCAATAACATTCAATACATGATCGAGCCGAGTAATAGCCCTGTTACAACAGCGTTACACATGAAACAAACGGCAGGTAACACTCCGGTTGTGGATCAACCGGTTACTTAGCAAGCAACTAATTTGTTTGTTAAATTATTCCAGGCTTTCAGGCGAAGCGATCACAACAGGAATGCTCCTCCTTTACCCTACTTTGCTCTTTGAAGTCAGCACCTAAATCCTTATATTTTTAAATTAAATTTGATAGTGGCATATTTGATATAGAATTTAGATGCGGTACTAGTACAGCGCATCTAAATTTTCCTCAATATGTAGTAACTTACAAGAAACAAGTACTGAAATTGGCAACCTGTAATATTGGCTGTAGATAGATACATAATAATATATAAATGTTATCCTCTACTGAGCATGAAACAGACGTATCATTTGCACCAAAAACAAATCTTAGGCATAGTTAGCAAGTACGGCTGCGTTTTTCCTTCGCATTCATAACTCTAACGTGCCACCGCCATTATGTTTATGATGGTCCCCGAACAAAGGCTCCAGATTATCTGCGGCCCGCAAAGGTCGAATTAAATAGTTAAAGGCCTCGGGAATGCGAGGAATGCCCGCGTCGCGGCACTTTGCGCATGCTTAGGGACGCACTCGGGCTACGGAAGGCAATTTTGATGCAGTTCAATTAAATATAATTCAATAACCAATGGCTCCAAAAGTTCGGGTGATAGGAAATTCGGTAAAAGCACTTTTACAGAAAAGGAAACAAGCACACACAAGTAAGATATTCTGCTCTTTATACTCAGTAACGAGGCTGTTCCTATCGAAACTATATGTACCTACTTCAATCAATTACCTAACTAATCGAATAGATCATCTATAATCATAAAGCTAATGCATATTTCACAATAACACATAAAAATACATAAATTATAATCGCGGCCTTACTGCCTACACACGATTCGGCAACTTTCCATTTAAACCATATTTATTTCAAAACATGTCCCTTGGCTGCCAATAGCATAGATTATGGTACTTTATCACGTAATGGAATCGATTTGTATAGTTATTCATGAACCATTTGCATCACGCCCAACTAAACAACTGTTGCATGCTGATTTGTGTTACACTATTATGGTTTTTCTATTAGATATAGCATATTCTACCTCGCACGCGCATCGCGCACTATCTCCCAGAACCGATGGCTGTTGGGGCAACGCGGTTCTACAATAGTGGCCACATGCTGGATATTGTGGTTTGAGACATAAGCCGGTGTGCATGAATCGCGGAGGACCGATATGTGTGTAAGTAATCGCAGGAGTCGCAGGAGCTGCAGATCTAGGTATTCCGGCTGATGGACGGATTGGATAAAAGACCGGTAGAAGCAGGGATGCCTCCAATCTAAGGATATAACCCGAAATCTCAAGCCACAGTAAGGTCACTGGCCGAGTCGGTCCTTTAAATTAAAGTAGTTATACTTAGCCATCTTGTAGGTTATTGTTAATGGATGATTCAAGTATCCTACTTAATATTATAAATGCGAAAGTTTGTGAGTGTGGATGTATGTATGTATGTATGTATGTATGTTTGTTACTCCTTCACGCAAAAACTACTGAACGGATTTGGATGAAATTTGGAACACAGATAGATTATAACCGGGATTAACATATAGGATACTTTTTAACCCAATAAGCCAACACTACGCGGATGAAGTCGCGGGGCACAGCTAGTAATAATATAGGTGTATCACCCGAAATATACCTATCTCAAATACAGGCAAAATACCAAGTTAGTATTGGCGTATTTGGCTGCTATACCGTGTGACTCACACAGATGGGATTTAAGATTATCTCAATTTATAAAATAATATATATTGAGAGTACAGTAAACAGAAACGTACATTACTTATTTGATGTAATTACTTAAATATGCAAATTAATAAATCATGCAAGTTAGCCGAGCCAACCTACACATTGTGTCTGCGTCAGTTCTCACACTAGGTACAAAACGGTATCAACATTGCACAATCCTTATAAATTTGTAGAACAAGTCTGTTATATCATTTTTAAGTAATGACTTGCAAAAGCATCAATTAGCTTAATCAAGATGTATCTTAAACTCCCACCTCATTGTTCAGTTATTATGAAATTCGCGACTTGCATTTGCATTCAATGTTTTGTACGCTTTTTGCTTTTTCGCACATCAAGGTGTTAAGATTCTTTTATCTGGTTGGAATCTGCCACAATCATTCTGTAGGTATTAGCGAAGTTAGAGGCTCTATTCTTGCATTCTTCATTGAGTTATTTGAAAGTATCAAAAGATGTTTGTAGTGTTGAATGCGCATACGTTAATGAGAAGTAAATTGACGCCAGGCAGGCCTATACAGCGCATAAGGCTCCACCCGCGTATTGACCACCATTATCAGCAATCTGCGCGAGAGTGTCGCGCGTTCATTGTTCGTCACACCATCACACATTACATCGCTTCTGCTAATTGGCACCACGCGTCGATCATGGATTTTTGAGATCCCTACATCTTTTAAACATTTATGATATTACTTAAGTGTACAAAACTAAAAGAGTAGAGTTACTACTAAAATTCTATACCACCCAAATAGCAACTTGGTACTTATCTCAAATAAATTTCAATCATCTATCAACAAAACATCTTTGTGCCTCCGGAGAGCCATAAACAATAGATATTCGACAAGCAATTTATCCCATCCACAAGGTAAAACCATATCTGCAGCCATGACTCCGCCAGGCACACGGGCCGGGCGCGCATCCGCCGGCCGGCCGGCACTGGACGCGTGTCAAGATTTATTAGCCGCGATTTTCTATTAGCCGGCCACGGCGCGTTGGCCAATTTAATTAGCCAATCACACGGAAGGTTGCAATAACAGAACACCGTGGATTTCTGTTTCAAGCGTAGTGCACATGAAGTGTGAATCAGATGATGTTCTGCAGAAGATTTCACGTTACTTTACAGGCGGACATGGCAGACAGACTCTCGAGTGAGACCAAAGGAGTTCGGTGTTGCCGGCTCTCTTCTCGCATTATCGATCAACTTGTTTAGGAGTTCGGTTTTGCCAGCATCAACTTATTTAGGTTATAGGTAATTTTGCAGGTTGAAAGTCGAGGGTTAGTTGTCTAGACCCTGTTTACCCAGATGATAGTTTCCAATTACCTAAGATAATTGTTATCACATATTTAGCATTTACTAAGGCGCCATGCATTGTTCAAATAAATAAGACCGTATAAGGGTAGTTATTGAGTATAGGCTACTACAAGTATAGATACAAGTTGTACATCTCGGACAACTATAGACATTTTAGCAAAATATTGCGTAACATTCGCAATATGGTATATTTACTTGGACTTATTTAAGATCTGTAAATCCAATCAGTTTCCAAGCGAATACTTTATTGGGTTCTACAAAACGAATCTGAAATTATCAGCTACATAAACTAAAAAACTTTTCCAATCGAATCGTTTTGCAGTCAGCGCTTTGACCTATGTAAACGACAATTACTGGGTTAGTTCCAAATAAATAGGTGTAAAATTAAGTGCTAATGTGTTTTTTTTCAAATTCAGCAATTAGCCTGTGGGTGTTTTAAATACAAGATGCAACTATTTCCTACTTACATAATCTGTATTATCTCGCTATATCCTTGTTTTTTCATCCATTCGTTCTTGTCACGCACGTTCGCCGTTTCGGACTCCAGACTAATTCAGGTGCTGAATAAATATGTTCGATTTAATTTTGATGAAAAGTTCTTTCATAGATTGTCTGTTGCACAATTTTATTACTGGCACTACTTTCAGCACATCTAGATTTCGCATTAAGGGAATGCTTCCGGTACAATGGCAATAGGCTCGCCCGCTATTAGGTACATTTGGACCGAAAACACAAAAACAAAATGAGGGGCACTACCTACTTACATGTCTTCACATGCATGTAAGTCTTACTTTAAACTTAGCTAGGTATTGTAAAATACCATGTGCACTACACCTAGTCCTAACAAATAATATCCAACATTACATCTGCTGTGCTATCGACGGGCAAACTGATGGCTCTAAATTAATTGTCGGCGGTTGCGCGCGCGCAGCCGCCGACTGTGATAGCGTTGCTATATCGATCATCGCCACTCGTGCGCACCTGCACACCAGCGCCGCACGCCTTCTATTTGTATTTGTCGTATAAAGTACAGTATTATTCATAAATAAGTATTATAATATTATGATTTAATTGTCTGGTCAACAGGTAGGTACTCTAGGTACCTAATGTTCAACCTGCTTCAATCTTGTATATACGAGTTAATACGGTTTACTTACGAGATAATTTAATACAGGATTGCTTGTTGTTGTTTGATGACATAAAATGACTCTTAAAAATTGAATCTTCCAAATATGCTCAGTAGGTAGTTATAAAGTACTAGCTGTGCCCCGCGACTTCATCCGCGTAGTATTGGATTATTGGGTTAAAAAGTATCCTATATGTTAATCCCGGTTATAATCTATCTGTGTTCCAAATTTCATCCAAATCCGTTCAGTAGTTTTTGCGTGAAGGAGTAACAAACATACATACATACATACATCCACACTCACAAACCTTCGCATTTATAATATTAGTAGGATTTGGTCCATTAACTGCAACTTCATGGTATATTAAAATAAAACTAATTTATTTTACTTATTAGGAACCATCAAAACGGATTGATGCAGTTATTATAGGAAGCTGTGTGACTAGACTTAATAGCAGTCCCAGTAGTTATAAGTAGGTGGTAAGTATAATATTATCTTATAAACATAGGTAGTACTTAGAGACAGATTTTGAAAATATTTTCAGTATGTATGTAGGTGAAATTGTAATAAAAGGACCTAAGCCGCTAATATGTAAAACTCCCACAAGCCGAATTTCAGAATTAATAGGTACTTTCAAATATCAAGAACTAGAGGGTACTCCCACACGACATTACCCAACACCGCATGAGGGTAACCAGAGACAATGGCTCACTTTCTACGAGATGACGAGCCCAATTGGCCACTTACTGCAGCCAGCTGCGCTTGACGATACCACTAATACTATAGAGTTTGGGTATAGATACTAAGTAAGTTTATGGTTTTATAAGTTATAGTTATAAGTCGATTATGTGAGTATCTACTGAATGCTCGGACACTCTTCATTTGATGTCATAACCAAACATATTAGTGGGTTCCTACTTCGTAAGGCAAGGTATAATAATAGCGCACGGAATGGTGATACGTTAGATTCATCATCAACCTACCGTACCTTTTTCGTACCGTACCATCGTACCTATTCAAAAAGCCTATCGCATAGGTAGCTATAACTGTAGGTACTACAAGTTATTTAACTTGCTAGGAAGGTAAGTAAGTACGGCGCGTGATTAACTGTCTCACATTAGCATTCAATTTGTGATTAATTTCCGACAGCAGATTCCCCTTCTCAAACTAGTAGGTAACTCTACTAATAGAAATAATTACGTTCACATGAACGCCATCGAGGTGTCTCGGGGGATTAATAGGTAATCATATTTTGTGTGTAATTCCCACAATTATCTGTATTTCACGGTGAAAGTGTTAAACCTCGTCAGGTGTGATGTCACGCTAACCTAGTGGTAGTGGAGTCATCACACCATAGTACCTCTATATCTGACTGGAAATGTTTTATAGAGGTGAATAAATAATATTTTTTGTAATACATCCAGATTCCCCAGTTCATCTGCGGTGTAGGTAGGTAGTGATACCTACTTCAGTAAGTATGCACTGTAGTCTAGTGTAATCCTAATCCATGAGTGAGGCATATTAAATAACAATAAACAAACTAAGTGGAAGTAAATAAAATCCAATCCAGTACGAAACTACTGTTTATCAGCTATTTACTTACCTAATACTACAATACCTGTCCTACTTGTGTTATGTAGTTGTAAAACTTTCGTAACAAGCCAAAGTTTAAATAAACCTAGGTAAGTAAAGAATCTACTACTTACTGACATTAACTTACTAAGTATATTCTAGACATGACCAAAGAGAATATTACCACTATCTTATAACTTGAATGAAAAGCTCCCCGTTCTTATTAACAAACACAGTTAAGACTAGCTGAGCCCGCGACTTCACCCCCCGCTCCCGCGTTCTGAGCCCGCGCGACAGGTCCCATTTGTTTTTTATTTTGTTTTTCTAAAATAAAAGTAACTCCTTATAACATCAGCTATCTGCCAGTGAAAGTCCCGTCAAAATCGGTCCAGCCGTTTCGGAGATTACCCGGAACAAACAGACAGACAGACAATTTCTTCTTAAATCGCGTTTGTGCTATAGGTGTCTTAATATGTATTTTCATATGCATTTAGTGAAAAGGTGTTATTTTGATATTACAAACAGACACTCCAATTTTATTTATTTGTAAGTAGGTATAGATGTAATTAGGTAACCCGCGAGGGGATATAATTAAACTCTCAAATGTTTTTCCAAAGGTTTACCTAGAGACTAATATCCAGAATTCCATAATAGAAATTTGGGAAAATAAGTACAACCAACGTTCTTGCTAAGCGCTGTATAATGAAGTAACTCACAAAACATCTACCATCTGACAATTTCCAATTACAAAATTAATTCATCGAACGTATCACCTGCCAACAGCAAACAAAACCAAAAAGGAGGTCGACGCCACACCACCCCCCTACGCAGAAAGAAAACCCCCCTTAACATAACACACAATAATATAAATTATAATAAAACTTAACAATTAAAACCTAATAACTAAACTAAAACCTAGACCTTACAGTTGCTGGACCTGCTGCTAGAGCATTCACAAATCCAGAATATCTCTGAATCGAACCCTCCTACCAGACCTTGTGACAACAGGAGTAGGCGGGGCTATGGGTGGAAGTAATTCCTGAAACGTTGGGGTGCCCAACACTGTACCGCGCGAGACTGGAAAAGGAATGCGGCTAAACGGCAACCCTCCCTCTACATACGCAGGCTTGACGCGGTCGACGCTGACCGTAGACTCCCGACCTCTAATGTCTACGGTCAACGTCTTATCCTTTCGCCCTACCACTCGATGTGGTCCGGTGTATGGTGGTTGCAAAGGGCGTCGCACGGTATCGTCACGTACCCAAACGTGCGTTGCCGTCGCTAGATCCTTAAATACAAAAACCGACGGTTGCGCGTGGTGCGAGGGAGGAACGGGTCGTAACGCGTCTAAACGGCTTCTGAGGTCGGAAACGTAGTCCGCTATGTCGTTGGGGCTTCTTGGTACGTCCGGAGTTGCTATAAACTCACCAGGCAAACGAAGAGATTCTCCGTAAACAAGTTCAGCGGAAGAAGCTCGGATGTCCTCCTTGAACGCCGTCCTCATGCCGAGAAGCACCAGTGGTAGCGCTCTAGTCCACGTTGTCGAGTGGCACATCAAAGATGACTTAAGCTGTCGATGCATGCGCTCCACCATGCCATTGGCACACGGATGATAGCTGGTTGTTCGTATCCTTTTCGTGGCGCAAACGCACATCAGGCGCTGGAAAAGGGAGGACTCAAACTGTCTCCCCTGATCAGTTGTTAATAAACTGGGAACGCCAAAACGAGAAATCCAACCGTTTACAAGCGTGTCCGCCACCTCCTCAGCGGTGATCGAACTCATTGGCCACGCCTCCGGCCACCGCGTGAACCTATCAATAGCGGTGAGGCAGTAATTAAAACCGTTGGAATGCGGAAGAGGTCCGATAATGTCGAGGTGCACATGTCTAAATCTTCCAGACGGACTGTTGAAACTACCCAGAGGTGACGTGACATGTCTAGTAACCTTGCAGCGTTGGCACTCAGGACAAGTACGCGCCCATCTATGGCAATCAGCATTAACTCCTGGCCACACATACCTTTCAGACACCATGCGTGCGGTAGCCCGCGCGCCAGGGTGGCTGAGTTTGTGACACTTATCAAAGGCCGCTCTGCGAAAAGGAGACGTCAGATATGGACGAGGTCGGCCCGTCGAAGTATCACACGTAACTGTCACGTTCGTTCCAGGGATTATGATGTCTTGCAACTTCAACGACGAGTTACTACGGGCTACTGCCATCTCCCCATCTGTACTCTGCGAAATAGCCAGTGCGGCAAAATCTTCTTCGAGAGAAATCGACTCGATGCGAGACAGAGCATCCGCAACCACGTTGTCAGTGCCTTTAACATGAACTATGTCCGTAGTAAACTGGCTGATAAATGACAACTGGTTCAACTGGACAGGAGGCAGCTTTTCTCTACGCTGCGCAAAAGCGTAAACCAATGGCTTATGATCCGTGTAGATGGTCGCGTGCTGGGCTTCGAGAATATGCCTGAAATGTTGAACACTTTCGTAAACGCCGAGGAGTTCCCGATAGTAAGCTGGCCACTCCGTTTGCTTGGGACTCAGTTTCTTGCTGAAATACGCTATCGGCTGCCAATCGTCCTCATTACTCACACGCTGCTGCAGGCAGGAACCAACATGAGTACTCGATGCGTCGGTAAATAACCCGAGCGTGGCGCTGCAATCTGGATGGGCTAAAATTTTCGCAGATGTCAAGCTCCTCTTACACTCTTCGAAACATTCCTCTAAAACCGGCGTCCACACGAATGGCTTGGCGCCCTTGCCTTGTATAGCAGTAACGGCATCAATCAGCGGTGCCTGGTACTTAGCAGCATCTGGGATGAAACGGCGATAAAAATTTGCCATACCGAGGAAACGACGCATACCCTGAACAGTCTTGGGAGGAGGGAAATTTACCATGGCCTGGATTCTATCTTCCGGAGGGCGAGTTCCCGCTGCACTAATCCGATACCCTAGGAAAGTAACCTCGTCAGCCCCAAAAACACTTTTGGTGGTGTTTATGACTACCCCATACTCATGCAGCCTCTTGAAAAGCGCTTCCAGGTGGGCAGCATGACAGGTCGGGTTCTCAGAATGGACAAGGATGTCATCAACGTAGGCGAAGCAGAAATCAAGGCCACACACGACTTCGTCGATGAAACGCTGAAAAGTTTGACCGGCGTTCCTCAAACCAAAACTCATATACGGAAATTCATATAGTCCAAAGGGTGTAATTATTGCAGTCTTGCACACGTCGTCAGGGTTTACAGGGATTTGTTGATAAGCTTTCACTAGATCAATGGTGCTGAACACCGTGGAGCCAGCCAAGTTCTGACCAAAGTCACCGATGTGTCGAACTGGATATCTATCCGGAATGGTGCGGGCGTTCAGTGCACGATAATCACCGCAAGGACGCCACGACAAATCCTTTTTCTCCACAAGATGCAGGGCAGAGGACCAAGGGCTACTTGAAGGACGAGCTGTTCCAACCTTCATCATGTCCTCAAACTCCTTCTTGGCGGCGCGAAGCTTCGCGGGTGCCAGACGGCGCGGCCTGGCTGTTACTGGTGGGCCGTTCGTAGTTGAGATGTAATGCATCGTTGTATGCTTTGGCTCCTGAAGTGCACCAGGTGGACGCGTGATACTAGGGAACATCCGAAGGACCGCGGAATATTGCGAGTCCGGGATTGCAATCGTCTTCACGCTAGGTTGGCTCGCCGGTTGGAGCTCCGCGAAAGATGACAGACCAGTCTTCCAATCTCGAAGCTTCCCTTCCGCGCAGTCCGGTAGTAGATTAAAATGAGACAGGAAATCGGAACCAATAATGCCGCTCTCCACCTCAGCGATAACAAAATTCCATAAAAACTCGCGCCTCAACCCAAAATCTAGTCTCAATGGAATTACTCCATAAGTTTTTATTACCGAGCCGTTCGCCGCAATTAAATCATAAGGCTGATGTTGCCTACCACAACCCTGGGTGCTACTAAAAGGTACACAACATAGATCCGAGCCGGTATCGACAAGAAACTTCCGTCCTGAATACCGATCGGTTACAAAAAGCCGACGACTTAAAACTGAGCGATCGGACGCCGCCGTTACCGTTCGCTCTACTAGTTTACCGAAGAATTAACACCGTTTCCGCCACTAGGAGGCGGTCCTGACCAGCTACACGGCGGTACACACTTCCGCGCCCTATCCGCGAAACGATCATGGTAAAAACATAATGACGGATTACGCGACCGTGAGCGTCTACGGCTACCGTTATTACCTCGCTCACGTGAGCGACCTCTTTGGTTACCATCACGGCTCACCAAAGAAGCCACCATACGAGTCAACTGCTCTAGGTTCTTATTCAGTTCCTTCATCTGAGGGTCCTCAACGGCAGACGCAGCGGAAGATGACGACACCGCACAAACCCTATGTTGAGTTGGCTGAGCATTAATTTCCATCAACTGGTCAGCCAACTCACTTAATTCTGACAAGCTTTGAAGTCTCTGGGCAGTAAGCACCGTCTGCATGTACCGTGGAAGACGGCTCATCCAAATAGTCTTTAAAACGTCATCGGGAAACGACCTCCCCGCCAACGATCGAAGGTGTCTACAGAAAGAAGATGGTTTCCTGTCTCCGATTTGCTCCTTCTCTAACAAACACCTAATATTTTCGTCATGCGAAACGGAAAAACGAGAAATTATAGCTTCCTTCAATTTGGTATACGGATCTACTTCCGGGGGTGACATAATTATGTCTTCAACTTCACGCGTACAATTGGTGTCTAACTGCGCTACAGCATAGTGGAACTTAGTTGGTTCTTTTGTCAAGTTATTGATTAAGAATTGAGCTTCCAGGCTCGCGAACCACAGCGCCGGGCGGTCCCTACAAAACGGAGGCGTACGAATTGTTACGCGGTTTACTATCGCACTACCTCCTGTCGCCTCACAAAACTCGGGTTCACTCTCACTCATTGTGTGGTGGGGTGTGTGACGTCGCAAACGGTGGTTTATAAAACAGTTCTAATTCACGTATCTAACACTAATTAAACACATCCAATCAATAACCATAGAGAAAGATTGTACAAAACATCATAAAAAAAACAAAAGTTGTACAAAAAACGGGAAAACAAAAAAACTGTCAGTAAAAGGATAATAAAACACCAGGAAAAGCACCTCAAATTGTCTAACCTCTCAATTGGCCGATACCGTAGATATGCCGTTATTGTCTAGGTATTACGTAAACCTCGTTGTCACCCTAAGAAAAACCTTGCGTAGTGCTGCTACGCCGCTCCGAATCCTCTTTTCAACCCGGAAACCAGGCAAGCGGGCAGGCTGGCCGGCAGGCAGTAGGCAGGCAGGAAAGGCAGGCAGGCAGGGTAGACAGGCAAGGCAGGCAGGAAAGGCAGGCAGGTGAGGGAGGCAGGCGAGGGCCTGCAATGCTGGTCCACTCGTTCAAAACGCATGAAACAAAGAGAAAAAAAATGTCTTCAATTTCTGTCGGGGTCACCAATTTGGGAAAATAAGTACAACCAACGTTCTTGCTAAGCGCTGTATAATGAAGTAACTCACAAAACATCTACCATCTGACAATTTCCAATTACAAAATTAATTCATCGAACGTATCACCTGCCAACAGCAAACAAAACCAAAAAGGAGGTCGACGCCACAGAAATAAAAACATTGCAATCGCGTTTCACTCAGTTCCACCTGAAGTGATGTCTAACTTCATGGATGTCTTATTATTATGTTTCTTTGAGATGTATTCAATATGTATAGCATTGGCTCTTTGGGCTTTGATACAAAGAAATTGTAAAATGTGTTATTATAACAATTTTTTTGGCTTTGTCTAAGAATGTAATAGCTGTATTTTACTCACAAAGCTTCAAATTAAATTGTTTCTAAACTGAGACGCAGCTGTCATTATTCACAACTTGATGTCTGTCACTGTCACTGTCAGTCAGTCATTATTGCGCTTGGCTTGCTCGATATACATTTATTGTTGATTTTTAATTATTTCACAACAATAACTATAACTAATATTGTTGAAGTTTGTAAAATTAAACAACAGCGATGGATGATATAGAGAAATTGAGTTGTAGTGAGTTAATGATAGAAAACTGACAACCTTTCTTATACAATAAAACAATGTAATTTTTATGCCTTTAATTATATGCGGTTATTACTATTTTCAGAGGAAGAATTAGATTTAAGTGATGTCGAACACTCGGCGACGGATGATCACCGGGAACAAGAAAAAAAACCAAAGAAAAAGAAGAAAAGACGCCGTGAGATTGACATGGTGAGTTTTGTCGCAATATTCACAGAAATATGTACATTTTATAAATGGAAACATAATTTAGATCGTATATTGATTTCTTATTAATGTATCTTCAGGATAACTTGCCTTAATGGACATAAAACTTCATGTGAAAAGTCCTGTTTTTTCAGGTAACAGCAATCTAAGAAGTACTTACTAAAGAAGTTTCATAAATGATATAAGTTTCAGATAAAGTTATCGGATGATGATGAGACTGATGACGAAGGGTTGGCTAAGAAGCTGCTCCGTCACCTCAGCCCTGGCCCCAACTCACCGGCGTCTCATAGGGAACCTCGCACCTGTGTGCTCAAGGTAATCATCTCCCGGACAATATACAGATGAACAGCACTCTGTCAGTTGTATAACAAGTATCATGCATACCATGATGCCTATCACACCAGTATTGACAGTATTGCAAAAACAAAACCTTTGGTTTGTTTGTTGTTGGTTTGTGATTCGGATTGGTTTTTAATTACCAATGGTATATTGCTCCTAATGTAATACTGGGTGGGCATATTGCTAGTATACTGGGCACATTTCACCCAATAAGAAGTCTCAGGCTGCATGCTGATGTTTCACTACCCTGACCCAGTACTAATTAGAGAAATTTGTTTCTTTTAAAAGATATAAAAAAATTATGCTTTATATTTACTGTTAGGCCAGCCAGAAGCGGCGGCCGCTGTCCCGGCTGCTTGAGCAGCTGCTCCGCAACCTGGAGAAACGTGACCACAACCAGTTCTTCGCGTGGCCCGTCAACGACAACTTCGCGCCTGGCTACTCGGACATCATCCGCCGACCCATGGACTTCTCCACTATGAAACAAAAGATTGATGATAATGAGTACAAGTCACTCAATTGTTTCATTGTAAGTTGTAGTAAAATTTGTAATGACGTACCATTTACACTGATTATTGTAGTCTCTGCTTTTGATAGCACAATGAGACAATATCATGAATTGTTTCATTAGTGCAAACAAGGAGTCACACTATTACTACCACTTATAGAACTGCCCATTCCTAAGATAGTATTACAGTATGACTTTTATTAGCTTTCTTGCAAAATTCTTGGATTCAGCCTCCATCGAGTTTACCATACAAAATGCCACACAAACAACAAATTCATTCATTATTGAAATAAGATGTATGCTTATTTAAAATAAACCTGTACAGAAGTTTATTTAACAAAAAAAATACTGGCTGCAGGGTAGTGTGTGCCTAGTAGTGGCATGCTGTTACAGACATTCTTATTTCTGAAAATTGTCATGTGAGCCGGACGACATATGCTTATATTTGTGTTACGCTACAGTAAATATTTCATGCATAGTAATTTGCATTTTCGTAATTTGACCAGGTCTGGGTGTCACTGGGATCGCCCCCAGTCCGTTGTACGGTATCCATAGTACAAGCAATGCTTAGTTTGGGACCATACAGTTGGTGTGTCAGTCTGGCGATATTTATATTTATTTATTCTGCTCATTTGTGTGGCTTGGTCTAAGAATACACTACTATAATTTTGAACTTGTTGTGGACAGAGCGACTTCAAGCTGATGTGCAACAACGCGATGAAGTACAACAAGCCGGGCACGGTGTACCACAAGGCGGCGCGGCGGCTGCTGCACGCCGGCCTCAAGCAGCTCACGCCGCACAAGCTGCGCCCGCTCGGCAACCTGCTCACCTACATGTACGAGATACCCATCAAGGAGCTCGGCTTCGACATCGGCAAGATGGATGTGGTGAGTGCTGTCCTGGACCACGGTTGTATCACGGGTGCCTCGCAAAGGACGCTGGTAGGTTCACACATTCAATATTACATCATATCATACGAAAGCCAGTCAGTCAGTTAGCTCTAGATACTTGCCTTTTAATTCGAATATGGTTCGGATGTTTTTGCTGTCCTCAATTTGTAGTAGTGTAGTTGTTCAGCTTGAAATGTAGCTGTAAATACTGATGTGACGTGAAATTTTGACAACACTGAAACACTTTTTCACTTGTCTTTTACAATACTTTTTTTATTATGTATGTATTATTTTATTGACACGAGATAACGTACCGCTTTTATAATGAGAAAAGTAGTGGGTAATTTATTTATTTAGAGGGTAGGTTTTTACAAATACTTTGCGAGGTACCCTCCCATCTTATAGTGTTATTAGATTTCGCGTCTTCCATTTTAATAATTCTCATTCACATAAGGAGACCATTCGTTCAAACTGTTCGAACCAGTTGGCTAAGTTCGCTTGCTAAGTACCTGACATATTGCTTGTATTGTTTCCAATTGCAAATACTAAACGTGTTGATGAAATGACTTTTTGCATCGCAGCCGCTTAGGACTTACGGGAGAAAGGTGACGCTTACAATATTAATAGACATATGAACTCCCATGAAGACAGTGTGTGAATACCTGTGGGGTGGTTTTGTAGGATTCCCAACCAATCTTAAGCAACATTATGTGTTGAATAATATAAAACAAAAAAAAATACAAAAATAATTTATCGTGGTATTTACTACACGCATTTTTAGCCGTTCATAACTGTAACAAATCTATGAATTACTTTGAAACAATAATAGGTTGTATCTCCACTAAGGTGCACCGAAATTGTGTCTTGTGACTCTACCAGATGTGATCGTCATGATAATTATAAGAAACATCCATAAATATATATATATATTTTTAATTCTACTATTTATCCATTATTGGGCCTTTAACATTTATAAAGTCACACAACCGTCCCGCAGTAGCCATCGCTCTATTTCCATGGGAGGTTATATTATTTACAATGATATACAGTAGTGTGGTGTACGTTAGTTGCGTAGCGTGGTTTCTTTCGCTTGTGTCGGCGCCGGCGCGGGCGCAGTGTGTGCTATGACGCGGTAGGCGATGCGATACAGACAGCATTGTGCATGACACCAGAGTGTGGAGGACGGTTCTCGATATATATTGACCCTTTTGCAGCAGTAACTTCTTAGCACTATGGATCAGTTCTTCCAGTTCATATTATAAAATATTTGAAAAAATAATATTCCATTTATAACCATGAGATATATACATAAGGTACATAAGTTGTATTCAATTCCTCAATCCCCCTTGACGGCGGGTCTTTAAAGTAATTCTAAACATAAATTCCGCAAAAATATTTCAATTGGAAGTCCCAAATAAGTTTGCGACGATAGCAACCGATATATCGGCAACGGTCCTCGGGCGCGGCATCCATTGAGCACGTGATCCATCGGGCCGCCATGCGCCATGCGCCATGCGCCACCCCACCAACCCGTTGCGTGTGTACGGCGCAGCACAAGGTGCTGAAGCGCAGCAGCCCGCTGAAGAGCGGCGGCTCGGAGGCGGAGGCGGCGTCCGACGGCGGCGGCGGCCCGGAGCGCGCCGACTGCGGCGACAGCCTCAAGATACAGATGGAGGCCGCCCGGGAGCAGCACCGCCGCCGGCTCGCCAAGAAAGGTCATTACTTTCATATTCTAATAGTTTCTTTTGTGCAGGCCTACTTGCAAATACAAATTATAATATTTTGAAATTTTCTCCAGACCGAAACCAGACCTCAACTGAAAACATCCGGCAAGGAACTGTTACCCCATACGATTGTTTGTGTATAAATGAAATATCATTTTTTAATTTTGCTATTTTGAGGTTTCCACATAACTATGTCTCCAACTGAGCTAACTACATGCTTGTGCTGGGCCTGGGCCCGGACTCTCGTCATTAGTGTGGACTTACGGTCGCTGGTGCGTATTAGTGATTCTCATGTGATATTCTGGGCATCATTTTCGCCATCTATGTTCATAAAGTAACAATTGGCTCATGCAAGATACGATCAATCAATATCATTGAATTCCTGAGGCTTGGTACCTCTGACCCAGTCTTCGTCGAGGAAGGGGAAGTGTACGGGTCCACTTACCTTTCAGAAACTCTCCTCGAATAGGAAAAATGATCACTAGATAACTATGATGAACAAATTTCCCGTGACGCTTGTGATGCAGCGTTCCCGCGCATGGACGCCGAGGGCAAGACGACGCTGTGCCTGGTGACCGGCACGGTGGAGGGCGGCGGCGACAACAAGCCGCTCACGCTCGGCCGGTACATCGGCAAGCTGGCGCAGGGCACCGGGACGCTGCATAGTGAGCAACCTGCTATTGCTATCAACATTATCTAATCTATATATTAATACGTGAAGCAAAAACTTTGTAACGCTTTTTACGAAAATTATGCGGATGGTGGAGTATGAAATTTGGTACAGTTATAGTTTATATAGAAAAGGAGTGTGAATGATAATATTTTTAAAAATTGTGCATAAATAATACATAAAATCACTAAATAAACCACGCGTTTGACACACACACATTTGTAACTTCCACTCGGTAACTGACTGACTGTCTGACTGACAAACGGTGACAGTTTTTTTTCTCTATTCCGGAGGGCGGAACTTCCATAGTGCATTCTGCGTGCCAGTGGACAATAGAACCTTAATGACGTTTAAAATTTAAAATTTATGGTCGAATTATGACCATGGGCGATCACTAGTCCTGATAATTGTGTTAACAAAAGGACTGGACATCTGGTATTTGGGATAGATGTCCTAAACACATTGAGCTCTACCTGGCCATGTTCACATGCCTTGCGTTCTTATGTTCTTATGAACTGTAGAGAGATGGGTTATAATTGACAATGTCCTGTGTTCCCCAGCTACCCGCGAGGACCGGCGCAACGTGGCGAAGGGCGTGAAGCCGCTCAACTACGGCCCGTTCAGTTCGTACGCGCCCTCGTACGACGGCACCTTCGCCACGCTCACCAAGGAGGAGTCGCACCTGCTGTACCACACGCTGCGTCAGTACACGCTATAGACATCATTGTAAACACACAAACACTGATAACTACAAGAAGAGTGCTTGTATGGGTCATTATTGAGTGGCGTTGACTGACAAGAATATAGTAAGAGTTTAAATTCGTCGACCCTTGTCCACCAAAAGATTAATATGTCTAGATTGAGCATTCTCAGTAGTAACTGCGATACAGTTAAATTTTTCACCGACAAACATTTTATAGACATAGGTTTTTTGCCAATCCTGGCCCGTGTACTACTTGTGTCTCGTCCACTGATGTTCTCATTTCAAATTAGCCGGGAGGCACGCTGTTTAAAATGGAATACAATCGTGTGCATAGCGTACGAGACGGGGCAGGGCGGCGAGGAGGCGCTGCGGTTCGCGGCGGACTCGCCGTGGGCGCTGCTGTACGACATGGACGAGCTGTTCCCGGAGCGGCGCCAGCTGCCCGAGCCGCCGCCGCCCGCGCCGGAACACGTGAGCCCGGGGAGGCCTTCCATACGATACACTTATTAATCATACTTCTGGTCCATACGCCTTACAAAGTGTGAACTGTGTAGCTTACCCACTTCGAAATGTTTCAACCTCAATTTTAGTGACCAGAAATTACAAAGCAAACAAACATCCGATTCAGAAAAGGACGCAACAGCGAAAGTTTTAAAAATTAATCAAGTTATTAACCAACAAGGACCAAAATAATGTCTCTCCTTGTCATGAATAATATTAGTCTTTAAGATCTATCCAAAGAGTAATGATCGTCGGTGCAGGACCTGTCGAATGTGAGGGTGGACCTGGAGTCGCTGCGCACGCTGTCGGAGGAGGGCATCGACGTGGAGTACCTGCACGAGCTGGAGGAGGAGGTGGCGGCCGCGCAGCGGGACTACGGCATCGGCGGCGCGCTGCGACACACGCACGACCTCATCACCCGGCTCGAGCGGGAGCAGCGGGACCGGTCGGGAACATTACTTACTCGCATTACACACATTATATTTTTACTACCAACACTTATTGCGATTAACTTTTTCTTTAAAAAGTTAGGGTTTCAATCTACTCTGATTTTTTTTGATTACCGATATTTACACGGAGTGATTACTATCCCTCCTGTCGGATCAATTTAGTGACATTGCCGGTCATTTATTGGACTGTTTGTCAGAATTTTTCAATTTTATGATAGTCCGGAACTACCGGCAAAGATTTTAGTATGATGCCCAGTATGACGTGACCTCTGGAGCACAGAGTCACCGAGCTGCAGTGAGGGTGAGTGTGAGTGTGTTGGGGTGTTGCGCAGACTGTCAGCGGCGCCGGCATGGCACCTGGCGGCGGCGGCTCGCGCGGGAGCCGGCGCGGCCGAGCGCGAGGCGGCGCGGCAGCTGGCGCAGTGCCTGCGCGGCATGCTGGCGCGCGTGCCGCCCGCGCTGGTGGCGCCGCTGCCCGCGCTGCGCCAAGCCATGGGCGTCACGCTCGACCATCTGGGTACGTGCCCCCGCCAGCTCGACCACCCCGCCGGCAGCTGGCGCAGTGCCTGCGCGGCATGCTGGCGCGCGTGCCGCCCGCGCTGGTGGCGCCGCTGCCCGCGCTGCGCCAAGCCATGGGCGTCACGCTCGACCATCTGGGTACGTGCCCCCGCCAGCTCGACCACCCCGCCGGCAGCTGGCGCAGTGCCTGCGCGGCATGCTGGCGCGCGTGCCGCCCGCGCTGGTGGCGCCGCTGCCCGCGCTGCGCCAAGCCATGGGCGTCACGCTCGACCATCTGGGTACGTGCCCCCGCCAGCTCGACCACCCCGCCGGCAGCTGGCGCAGTGCCTGCGCGGCATGCTGGCGCGCGTGCCGCCCGCGCTGGTGGCGCCGCTGCCCGCGCTGCGCCAAGCCATGGGCGTCACGCTCGACCATCTGGGTACGTGCCCCCGCCAGCTCGACCACCCCGCCGGCAGCTGGCGCAGTGCCTGCGCGGCATGCTGGCGCGCGTGCCGCCCGCGCTGGTGGCGCCGCTGCCCGCGCTGCGCCAAGCCATGGGCGTCACGCTCGACCATCTGGGTACGTGCCCCCGCCAGCTCGACCACCCCGCCGGCAGCTGGCGCAGTGCCTGCGCGGCATGCTGGCGCGCGTGCCGCCCGCGCTGGTGGCGCCGCTGCCCGCGCTGCGCCAAGCCATGGGCGTCACGCTCGACCATCTGGGTACGTGCCCCCGCCAGCTCGACCACCCCGCCGGCAGCTGGCGCAGTGCCTGCGCGGCATGCTGGCGCGCGTGCCGCCCGCGCTGGTGGCGCCGCTGCCCGCGCTGCGCCAAGCCATGGGCGTCACGCTCGACCATCTGGGTACGTGCCCCCGCCAGCTCGACCACCCCGCCGGCAGCTGGCGCAGTGCCTGCGCGGCATGCTGGCGCGCGTGCCGCCCGCGCTGGTGGCGCCGCTGCCCGCGCTGCGCCAAGCCATGGGCGTCACGCTCGACCATCTGGGTACGTGCCCCCGCCAGCTCGACCACCCCGCCGGCAGCTGGCGCAGTGCCTGCGCGGCATGCTGGCGCGCGTGCCGCCCGCGCTGGTGGCGCCGCTGCCCGCGCTGCGCCAAGCCATGGGCGTCACGCTCGACCATCTGGGTACGTGCCCCCGCCAGCTCGACCACCCCGCCGGCAGCTGGCGCAGTGCCTGCGCGGCATGCTGGCGCGCGTGCCGCCCGCGCTGGTGGCGCCGCTGCCCGCGCTGCGCCAAGCCATGGGCGTCACGCTCGACCATCTGGGTACGTGCCCCCGCCAGCTCGACCACCCCGCCGGCAGCTGGCGCAGTGCCTGCGCGGCATGCTGGCGCGCGTGCCGCCCGCGCTGGTGGCGCCGCTGCCCGCGCTGCGCCAAGCCATGGGCGTCACGCTCGACCATCTGGGTACGTGCCCCCGCCAGCTCGACCACCCCGCCGGCAGCTGGCGCAGTGCCTGCGCGGCATGCTGGCGCGCGTGCCGCCCGCGCTGGTGGCGCCGCTGCCCGCGCTGCGCCAAGCCATGGGCGTCACGCTCGACCATCTGGGTACGTGCCCCCGCCAGCTCGACCACCCCGCCGGCAGCTGGCGCAGTGCCTGCGCGGCATGCTGGCGCGCGTGCCGCCCGCGCTGGTGGCGCCGCTGCCCGCGCTGCGCCAAGCCATGGGCGTCACGCTCGACCATCTGGGTACGTGCCCCCGCCAGCTCGACCACCCCGCCGGCAGCTGGCGCAGTGCCTGCGCGGCATGCTGGCGCGCGTGCCGCCCGCGCTGGTGGCGCCGCTGCCCGCGCTGCGCCAAGCCATGGGCGTCACGCTCGACCATCTGGGTACGTGCCCCCGCCAGCTCGACCACCCCGCCGGCAGCTGGCGCAGTGCCTGCGCGGCATGCTGGCGCGCGTGCCGCCCGCGCTGGTGGCGCCGCTGCCCGCGCTGCGCCAAGCCATGGGCGTCACGCTCGACCATCTGGGTACGTGCCCCCGCCAGCTCGACCACCCCGCCGGCAGCTGGCGCAGTGCCTGCGCGGCATGCTGGCGCGCGTGCCGCCCGCGCTGGTGGCGCCGCTGCCCGCGCTGCGCCAAGCCATGGGCGTCACGCTCGACCATCTGGGTACGTGCCCCCGCCAGCTCGACCACCCCGCCGGCAGCTGGCGCAGTGCCTGCGCGGCATGCTGGCGCGCGTGCCGCCCGCGCTGGTGGCGCCGCTGCCCGCGCTGCGCCAAGCCATGGGCGTCACGCTCGACCATCTGGGTACGTGCCCCCGCCAGCTCGACCACCCCGCCGGCAGCTGGCGCAGTGCCTGCGCGGCATGCTGGCGCGCGTGCCGCCCGCGCTGGTGGCGCCGCTGCCCGCGCTGCGCCAAGCCATGGGCGTCACGCTCGACCATCTGGGTACGTGCCCCCGCCAGCTCGACCACCCCGCCGGCAGCTGGCGCAGTGCCTGCGCGGCATGCTGGCGCGCGTGCCGCCCGCGCTGGTGGCGCCGCTGCCCGCGCTGCGCCAAGCCATGGGCGTCACGCTCGACCATCTGGGTACGTGCCCCCGCCAGCTCGACCACCCCGCCGGCAGCTGGCGCAGTGCCTGCGCGGCATGCTGGCGCGCGTGCCGCCCGCGCTGGTGGCGCCGCTGCCCGCGCTGCGCCAAGCCATGGGCGTCACGCTCGACCATCTGGGTACGTGCCCCCGCCAGCTCGACCACCCCGCCGGCAGCTGGCGCAGTGCCTGCGCGGCATGCTGGCGCGCGTGCCGCCCGCGCTGGTGGCGCCGCTGCCCGCGCTGCGCCAAGCCATGGGCGTCACGCTCGACCATCTGGGTACGTGCCCCCGCCAGCTCGACCACCCCGCCGGCAGCTGGCGCAGTGCCTGCGCGGCATGCTGGCGCGCGTGCCGCCCGCGCTGGTGGCGCCGCTGCCCGCGCTGCGCCAAGCCATGGGCGTCACGCTCGACCATCTGGGTACGTGCCCCCGCCAGCTCGACCACCCCGCCGGCAGCTGGCGCAGTGCCTGCGCGGCATGCTGGCGCGCGTGCCGCCCGCGCTGGTGGCGCCGCTGCCCGCGCTGCGCCAAGCCATGGGCGTCACGCTCGACCATCTGGGTACGTGCCCCCGCCAGCTCGACCACCCCGCCGGCAGCTGGCGCAGTGCCTGCGCGGCATGCTGGCGCGCGTGCCGCCCGCGCTGGTGGCGCCGCTGCCCGCGCTGCGCCAAGCCATGGGCGTCACGCTCGACCATCTGGGTACGTGCCCCCGCCAGCTCGACCACCCCGCCGGCAGCTGGCGCAGTGCCTGCGCGGCATGCTGGCGCGCGTGCCGCCCGCGCTGGTGGCGCCGCTGCCCGCGCTGCGCCAAGCCATGGGCGTCACGCTCGACCATCTGGGTACGTGCCCCCGCCAGCTCGACCACCCCGCCGGCAGCTGGCGCAGTGCCTGCGCGGCATGCTGGCGCGCGCGAACGTGACCCCGAGTATCTTTTCAAGTTTTCAGCCTCATCTCGTCACAGAAAGTTGTCTATGATTCGATCGAATGATGCATTGTGCTCACCTCGGCACATACCCAAAAATATATACGCGAAATGTCTTAGACGCAAAGTAGCGAACATTCGTTGTATAGTCTAATTAAATATAAAAACACTATCGCCAGACGAACACACCAACCATACAGTCCCAAACTAAGCAACGTGTGTAACGTGGGTACCGTACAAATAACCTGGGGCGACCCCAGACCAGAGCAGATTTCGTAAAACCATTTCCGAAATGGGTATATCGAAACCGCAACCTAGCGAAGAGGCCTGCGCTCTAACCACTACACCAAGTGATCGTCAATTATGACCGTACATAGATAAAAAAATTGATTAGTATACACAATGCACATCAACACAACATTCGTATGTCGGCAGACACGCCCATGGCGGTGGACGACTTCGAGCTGGAAATGCACGAGCACCGGGAGCTGGCCTCGGACCCGGACTCGCGCTCCAGCCACGACAAGTGAACCAGCGGGACCACGCGCTATCTATGGATATCATATTATGTTTAGAAATAAGGATTTATAAAAATAGAAATATACTTAGACATTTCTTATTTGTTCTTCTTTATGCTCAAAAAATAATTAAGCCTTATATCTCCGAAAGTTTGGTCAGGACGGTAAGGAACCCTTGGAACAAAGTCTTGTTTTCAATTTGGTTACTAGACGGCACAGCCACTGCATGGAAATAGTTACATATTATACAGTTAGATGGCGGTATTGCATCGTTTAGAGGGGTGGGGTATATATTCAGTTATGGTTATAATTATTAGAGGGCAGTACTAGGAAAATTGTGTTTATAAACATTGCCAGACAAATACGGTAATGCTCCTAACCAAATAAATGAAGCAACGTCTCATTGGACTGAGGGTTCAGACTTCAGCAGCATCCAGCCAGGTAAATAATATCGAATGGAGCATTTCCAAAATGTGCCGCGAAAGGAATCGAGCCCGCATCCACTCCTAGTAGGTAGAGCCTAGCGGCCTGACCTGACTGAGCGGTGCTTAGTAAATTCAAGACATTAATATTCATTAAGGAGGTATCCCTAACTAGAACCAGCCCGGCAACCTAACCATCCCGTTTCGTCACAAAAATAAACTTGCACTATGAAAAAATATTACTTACGTCAACTAAAGTTTTCGTAGTACCTAGCAAAGTAGTGGGTAGTTATATTTTTTACCAAAGTTTTGTAATGACAGCAAATATTTTTGTGATTCCTCGTGTTCGTTAATTATTGGCTGTAATTAAATCGCGTTTAATGACATAGTTCGCTTCCCCATCGATAAATTCGTAGGTACCACCCGATAGGTTCCTTGCGAGCATGCGCGTGCGTCGGCTGCCGTGCGACCGGGCGCGCGGCGCGGTCGCACGCGCACGCGCCGCGCCGCTTCCACACTTGACTGCGAACGAGGGGAGCGCCCCGTGACATTACGATCACAATATTGTCGTGATCTATTTTTTTTACTAGGAAGGTTATAAGAACTATCTACTGTTTCATAATGGATGTTATTTAATCTATATAAGATAACGGTTTCGTGATCGAAGCCATAAACTATCGAGAGACGATCAGAATATGGGTATCAAACTATTGGCAACAAACCCTCACAAGACAGGAGCATTTCTGATGTCAGTCAACAATGAACGGTGTTGTAGAAGAGGCTAGGAACCGCATGCCTAGTACGCCGTGAAATATCACGATTATTTCCTGCGCTTTATACGTAACACAGTTCTAATATTATTAAACAAGTAGACCTACAAGATAATTTCTTGTTGACCATTAAATATTAACACAAGACCATGTGAAAATACCTGAGGAGAAACATTATTTCTAGTACGTTTATTTATTAAGACTTCTCATTTAAGCCAAGGTGGCCGTCTCACGAGTGACACAACACACAACATACAATTAAACAGAAAACTCATTAAACTTACCTCTATCAGAAGTCTCCGCAAAATTAACTCAATTAAACCAACTCGAACGTGATAGTCACAAGTTAATCGGGCGCCGCCCCCGGCAGGCGGCGCCACCCTCGCCGGTCACACATTCACACGGGAACTCTGCCAAAAACAAAGTTAAAATTACTTTCGGTTAAAGTAAAGTATACCTTATGGTTTTGAATGTAAGGTTAAGTGGTGTACGCTATTATCTGTCTAAACGGTAACCGTATACGGTAAATAAGTTCTTTTTATTGGGGATCGTGTTTGATCGGTACATTTTTGTTGGTCCATTGCATCGTAATTGCATAGGGGTGGATTTGAGGTTTTGTTTGTTAAACTGTCTGATTTTAGCGTTAGCCTTTTGTGCGGGGCAAATATACTAATAAACATAATATACTTTAATTTAAAATTCTATAGAAAAATTACGCGCTTCACGTAATCATTTCAATTTCGAACAATATGTACCTAATTAGGTATGAAGTACTTTACATAAATAAAATAATAGACATATTTCATTAATAAACATATCCTAGGTCATATTAATTAGTAGGTATAAAACCACAAATCCGGATTAAAACAAATCAAATACCTACGCGAACCCAACCCATCCAAGTAAAAAGGTGCCTGTCTACCTACGTACCTTTAACGAAATTGTACCGGCCAACCACGGATTTGGCAGGTTCCTTGCAAACACATAAACTGCTTTGTCTCAAAGTTAATTAATCTGTGCCAGTATCGTAGGTGTTTAACTCGAGTAGCACTGTTGAGCAAAACCACCCTTAAGATGTGAATAATCCAATACCTTTGTTGCGGCTTCAGGTTTGACTTTCAAAGTAGGTAGGTAAGCTTGATGAGTTTGAAATATTAATGTTGTTATTTTGGACGTGTAACCAAACCCAGAAACTTCTGATAAGCCAGCGAAGGGTCCTGACTTACTTTATACATACAATGGCAAAAATATTTCCCACAGCTGGTTTAGAAGTAAGCCAGTGCGCGAAATATTTAAAGACACTTTATTGACGTGTTGACACCCATTAACCAATTAAAAAAACCTTGAAAGCTTACAACCAACCACAGTTCTATAGCTCACCACGTTTACTATTAACAAAAATATTGATTTTGCTAACCAAAGGAGGACCCTCGATAAATAAATATTCTCAAACATATAGTCAATCGAACTCTCATACCGTTTCCATACATAGATAATAACCATCTTCGGTGATCCTGGAGGCTGTTTTCACGACAATAAGTATTGGTAAAGGCACAATAGGCCTGTAGCACCTGTCCAAAAGTCCCATCGAGACGACTTCTCACGCCCGCAAAAAACGGGTTAATTCTTGGTAAAAAAAAAACTCCCATGGTTCTTGATCAGATTTTTTATGCGCACAGGTAGGTATCAGTTTTTGAAGTCTTTTGTACCTATTGTATGTCAGTCTCTCCTATCGAACCTTCCTAGGTATAACCTAAGTACCAATCCAAAAATATGGGTAGGTGTACACCGCATGCCTACTACATACTTTGCCTGATAAAATATGATAGACACCATATTACAACTATACGGATGGCGATTTTATGGCTTTTGAGACTTTGGTTTTTGATTGATATCGTTTCTAGCTGCTAAGATAACTGAGCCCCGGACACGAAGTATTAACCATCGCGTTAAGCTAATGTAAGCGTGTGCCGTCCCGCTTACATGTCCAGTTTAATAAATAAGAATGACAGTGACAGCGTGCAATCTCGATGACAATATGATTACGTTAGGAGTTCCTGCTAGACACACTAATTCAACAATTAATTATTTAATCTTTACGATAACTTACGTACCTACCCACATTAAGGGTTATAGATCTGGTATTGATACCGTCTCCTTTGAAATACAAGATTTGCAACGCACAATAACCAACTCAAAACTCGATAGTTTACATTCAAAGCTAGCCGCCGACATAAAATACTTAAAAACACAATACCTTTTTACCAACAGCACTTTTTGGAACTCCTCAAAATGGATTATGAGCAACACAATGGCGGCTCGCAAGGATCGACTGCGACGTTCGGTTTGATCAGATTAGACGTTTTGCGACACTCCGTTGTCAGAAAACAATGATAAGAATCTTTGAAACGCGAGGCTTTTCTATCTCGCGTTGATGTGAATAGTTTCTAGTTTTGTGCTCTATGGAGCCTGAAGATAAGCCTATCAGGATAATGCGATAGGATTCTGTGGCACTCACGCGTGAGATGTAATGTGTACAGTCTTGTGCATCGACATCGTGTTAGCACATACAAAACAGCATTACCTCTTTGGGAGACGAGCTGTCGGTTCCGTCTCCTGTTATTACATTTACGACAGTCATACGCAGCTGGTGAATAAAATATCCAATGGTGTTGCCGACCTATGTGGAATCATTATTTTGAGAAGACCTTCAAAAATATGTGCCATGCCATGAATGCTGAGAAATTTGGGACCATTATCATTTTAGTGATTGTATTTTATAAGATGATGCCTCAACATTATATTAAGGTACTTACTGAAGATGGTGATTTCTAAAATAAATAACAAGTCTTGCAGACCATGGGAGAAATAAGTTGTGTGATCCAGCTATAATTATCGTGTTCATGTATCTACCAAAACAAAAATTCAAAGTACATTTTGTCTTCACCACTTGTTCCAACCTTTTGTCCCTAATCAGCAGAGATTAACAACATCAATATAATAAAAGGTGCGAACACACTCCACCGATGTCCGGTGCGCACGCCGCACGCCGCACGCCGCACGCCGCACGCCGCCGGTCGGTGCGTGCGTCGCGCGGCGGTCGTGCGGCGCGGCGCCCGATTGATGGCGGCCGCCGACGCGTGCGGTGGCGGAAGGTGGTGATTACACGCTAATTTGTTGGTCCAAGATCTGTTGCTAGCATCATATTTTAACTGACATGAATGTATAATCAATACCTTAAGGAGGATCCTTAGTTTTCACTATAGTAATTACTTGTACAGTAGGGTGAGTAAGTATGTACCTACTACCTATGTACATTTATTTTTCATTCATAATTTGTATGCTGTCCCACGCTTCTCTCCGCGGCGCTCCCTCAATCCTTCCCCCTCGAGCCCGATCACACGGACCTCACTGACATTCGAGCGAATTAAATTGCGTCACCTAATTGTACCGCGTTTCCCACCGCGCGCCGGACACGCGGCCGGCATGCACACCCCACTACACTGTTTCAATGAACTACAACCCTTATACTTTTCATATAAAACTTAATTTCCTATGTCGAGTATCCTAGTTGATATTCATAAATTGTACTATTGTTATGTGACCCACGAAAGTATTTCTATAAGCGCTATGCTTTTGATAATAGTAAACAAAATTGCATAGCAAGACTGCAATAAAAAGTTCACGGCATCAGAGCAAGGCAAACTTGAAAGGTTATTTTAATACATCTTTATTTCCATTGAATAAAGCCTATATTTCTTTAAACTGGTATGAAATAGGGTTGGTAACAGATAAAGTGCAGTTTCCATAGGGCGACGAGTGTCGTAAGGGCGGCGTCACACGGGGCGCCACGCGGCCACACACTCCGCGGCGGACGACCGACGCGTGCGCACGTGTCGCCTCCAGACACGATGTCCGTGTGCACTGCGCCTTACTGAGTTATCGCGAAGAATATTAACTGATAACGCGGACAATACCTAAGAAATCAATTTGCAATTTTTGTAGGTACGATACTTTAATTGAAGTGATTTTATATTGTGCGGTTTGAATCGGATTTCTGACGGTTATCCAAGTGATTGTTAACTTGCAAAACTTCAAATGACTTTCACAAACGAGTGATAATTTGAGACCTGAAAACCCATTTAAAAACTTAACTGAAGGAAGTGTTTACAAATTATTCCTCATCATGGAGTACCATCACAGACACATGGAGCCAGCAGGCCCCCCTCAGCAGGGCCAGGGCCCGCAGTGGGGCTACGGCTGGGGCCCGCCAGCGCCCGCACCAGCGCCACCAGCGCCCGCGCAGCGCAGCAAAAGAACACACTCTGAGAGCGAGGATGACGCTTTCTCAGAGGAGAGCAGTAAAGACGCACAGTAAGTTCATCTTAAGTAAAAACATACCAATCAACTTTTATTATTTAAAAAAAGCCTAGAAATAATTTATTGTATGGCGCATTACAACCTAAAGTACTCTCCATCCATTTAAAAAGGTAGGTATGTATAAAAAAATAATGTAGTAATTATTATGTAGTAGGTACCGGATTAACTTCCAACAAGATTCCAATAAGAATTAATGTATAACCAATGCAGCTGTAGCTAAATTTGTCATTGCCGTAGCCCGCGTAGTCTTGTGCTACGCTGCTTGCTACGCGATGACTACGAAAGCTTTTACGTTAGTAAAATCAGTGACACCGCTCATGGTCTAATTTATTTACCAATTATACGCTCGATTTAGTTATACTTAACGAGCTAATGCTTATTCTACCATCGCTCCTATAAAATATTTTGTTGTAAGTATACGTAAGTAGAGCTAATGCTAATGGCCAGATAAATAATTTTATCCATTTTTGTTCGCCACTATTTGCTCTAAGATTGATCGTTAAAAATCATGCACGCTCTGAATCTATGTTCCAATTAAATTTCTAGTTTATCATTATTATAGCCAAACCAAACATCAAAGAAAAAGACTTTGTGAAACATAAATTATTTTAGCAATTCCTTAATGCAAGTAGTTAAATAGTTACATGTTCGTTAGGTATGCTGACTTATTTCCATATAAGCCTACGTACCTATACGCAAGATACTTGGCCAGGTCTCCCGGCGGCGGCGACTCCTGCCAGCTGATGACGCGCAAGCGGCGGCGCGGCGTGATCGAGAAGAAGCGGCGCGACCGCATCAACACCTCGCTCACCGAGCTGAAGCGGCTCGTGCCCGCCGCCTGCGAGAAGCAGGGCAGCGCCAAGCTGGAGAAGGCAGAGATACTGCAGCTCACCGTCGACCATCTCAAGATGCTGCATTCCAAAGGTATGACGATCGTCAACACGAAATACTTATGATATGGAAGTGTGTTTTTAATTGTATATTTGTCTGGGGGGTCACGCAAGAACGGCTAAACCGATTATGAGAGGTTAGTATGTTATGCTCAGGAAGAAAATACAGGCTTCATATAAGCCACATATATTTGACGTCTGAAAAAACAACAACAATAAACAAATGCTAATAAAACCATTGCATCCACATCAGTAGAAACTCTTGGCAGGTCTATGATTTTATGATGATTATAATGGGTTATACCAATAATCTAGTGGCTGATAATGATATAAGATACCAGCAGGACTTGTTATTTACGCGTGTATAGTGCCTTTTGTTTTAGATTTTCCAGGTCCACACACAAAATTAATTAAAAAGCTAAAAGTCCAGTTCAAAAGCACCACAAAAAATTATCAAAAGACTTTATCAGATAGGCAGGCGGGCTGAGGCGGGTACCTTTTTTTTTGACTCGCCCCTTTTGCGTAAAATAATTTTCCAGATAAATACCAAGTGAGATAAAATTATCATTAGTACCCGCTTTTCTAAGTCGAATGAAATGTTAAAATGTTGCTTGAAAAAGCGTTGAGAAAATTGTGTACGAAAATGAGAGCGAGCACCCTTGATTTCCTCCCAGTTCAAAAGTCCAGTCCTCTTATATTTTAGGTAACTTTTGAGATTTGAGGATTATATGATCATATAATTAATACCTATATTAAGATATATTTTTAAAGCGCGTTTTGAGCTCGACAAACGCGATCACATCAGCGTTTAAAAAATACTGTTATGGCAACACAATTAAATCCTCCAAAACCTGTCTACAACTTGTTTCCGTTTCAAATTAAAAAAAGTCCCGGAGTAACGGCGCTTTGCTATTAAATTAAAATAATAAAAAGCAAAATCTTCCGCGATTTGGCTTGCTTTTCCTGTCTTTTGTTAGCTTTTTTATGAACATGATTTTGGTAAAAAATTACTTTCTTTACGAGTTCCCCTAATAATAAATATAAATGATTACTCTAAAGAGCGTTCTATGGTTTTATATAGGCCAATAATTTGTTATTCCATTCGGGAAGGATAATTTAACAAAATTACGGAACTTTAAAACAAATTGTATATTAATTAAACTGCGACATAGTCGAATGTTACCAGAGTGTGTACCAATCATTACATTTATCGTATCTGCTTATGGTCACTTACGTTAAATAAATAAGACCTATAATATATCCCAGCATCATACCTCGAGTATCTCGTTGTCATCACGCGTACTATCACGAGAGGCCGTGTGCCTGGTTCCCACGTGTGGCTTCCGTGTCGCGGCAGGTGGACAGCCCACAACACCCCAGGTTTTTGTACACCGCGCGGCGCCGCCAGCGCAGCGTAGCGATGCGGGCTTGAATCCGCAGCGGCGGATTAGAATGTGGTACGGATAGATTACAATGCGGCTAATATTACGATGTAGAGTCCGACAATTTACGCTTCGAATAAGATCTCCAACTTTCTTCAACAACCCAAGACCATTGGATGCGTCACCATGCAAATGGATATTTTAATTTTATAGTAGGTCCTATCTTAAAATCACAGCTGAACCTAGAATTCTACATCGACTACAGAAACTTCCTGAATAACGATCCAGCATACGATGCTTTTTATTTAAGCTCTCCTTTTAAATACCACACACGAGAGGAACTTGCATATTAGTTCCGACAAAAAGCCGACTGTCGTAAAAATGCCTCATCCTCTGCGGTCACCCACAAATCAATTTGCGGTCGTCACCCAACGGTAGGAAGTAATTTCTGAGTCTATGCCTCCTCGCGTGTGGACAGCGACCAGGGAACCGACATAGCACCGCAGCCGCGCCGGTCTGACGCCACTTCCGGTCAGTTAAAGGTCAATGTCGATTAACGTAACGTAACGTAACTTTATTTTGCAAATATAGAAACATCTTCAATAGTATATCTTCTTCTATATGTATAAAAATGAATCTATATTTCCTTGGTTATAGCATTACGCGTGAACGGATAGAACGATTTCGCTAAAACTGTTGTTGTTGTGTTTATTAATGTTAGGAGAAGGTAAGAAAAAGTTAAGAAAGTTGAACGGAACAATTCTAATTCAAAGTTAAGACAGGACAACGTCTGTCGAGTCAGCTAGTTTTAGATAATTATTATGAGTGATGAGTCGGTTATTATGAGTATTAGAAAGTGCACCTTGACCACAACTGGCCATGCCAACAACTCGACTCATTAACATTATTACAAAAAACGTACATCGATATCAACCTATCACTCTCCCTTTCTATCATACCAAGAGCGAAAGAAACCAAAAATGGACCAGCCACTTAGCGAGTATCGCTTCCTGTTGTCGTTCTTTTGTAAGCGCCAGGTGTGGGTCCATTTATCTGTGCGGCGCGGCGCGGCGTGTAACCGATAGGAGCGCGGGCGCAGGACGCCTTATGGTGTTGGGTCAAACTGAGGTATTGTATAGTTTGGGTATATGGATATTAGGGAACTTGAAGATTTACGATGATGATATGGACAGGTAATTCTTATTTGATGAAGTAGTCAGTAGCTATATTTTTTCAATTGAGTGCAATTTTTATTTGCTATTTGATGGATGGGTTTGATTGCCTTTTTTTCTAATATATTTTGTACGACTGTATTTAAAATTTTGTAATTAATCGATTACAAATAGTTAATTTAATATGATACCGGGCAAATACATAATACAAATACACCTTACTTCACCTTTCAAATCGTTTAAAATTAATTTGAAAAAGTACGCTAGGTTTTGGGTAGGGATGTAGATTTTTGTAAACCCCCAAAAGTCAATCACAAACACAAATGATTGGCCACATATCGCCTATCAGCTAATATTATCACGGAGTGCGGGGGGAGGGGGTGGGGGTGGAGGGGGAGTACGTCGTGGGAACCCGCTGGCCAGGCGAGTCCCAACCCGCCCTCGCCGCGTCGCTGCGCCGCGCCCAGGGGATGATCGCCCTTGCCGACTGCGGAATTAACAGCTTACGCTGTGATTATAATGTGTGCTGAATTAGCCAATAGTCGGGACGTGTGTGATCTATTTTATTGAGATTTACTTCTCTAGTGGTAAGATAATAGTTAGATATTTGTTATACAAGAGTGCAAAGTTGCTTTTTAACCGCGCGCTCAATTTTGATGACCGAGCAAGCGAAGGACTCTAAAATTGAATCACGAGCGCAGCGAGTGATTCAAAAATGAGAATCCTGAGCGTTGGCAAGAGAATCAAAAGAGCACGAGGTGAATAATCTTTGCACTCGAGTGCAACACATAACTTTTCATCCCACCTCAGCGAGGAAATGACTAAATGTAACTACACCAAGAAGGTTCCGAGTCTGAGTTGTTAAAAAATTAAAAAAGATTGTATGATAAATTCGGCACCATGAAGGAAGAAGTTAATAGGTTTAATGATGTTTTGAATTCACAAACTTATTGCACACGATGTTCTAAATTCAATTTACTTTATCCTCTAGCGGATAAAAACGGCTTTTGCACTCAGATATCGAAGAGCAAAAATACTCTTTCCGAGATAGGGGGATTAAGAATATATTTTACGGGAACTTTTAATTCTTTGTTAAGGTCACTTATTTTACAGTTACCCCGTGTATTCATAATTGAAATTAAATTGTATAAAGACAATCCCAGTCCCAGCCCAAGTGACTCCCAAAGAAGTAGGTACCTAATTTCATTTGAAACTGAAAAAAAATATTTTTAGAAAAAGATCAGTATACTTCAACGAAAAAAAAAGATTTAAAACATCTAAATCTACATTCGCGTACCCAAATCACGTGGCTATTGTGCCCCATTGACAAACGGAAGCGTAGCAGTTGAAGGGTTGTCACACCTGTGGTACAAAAAACCAGATAAAATAGACCTAACCCTGCGACTGCGGGACGGAAGGAAGCGAACGCAATTATATGTGCCTTTGAGAGAGAAAAAAATAGGACAATTACTTGTGAAACCAAATATAAGAATGCTGCGTAATGTTTAGAAATAAATTAAATGTGGGATAGGGTTGATTATGTTGTCGTTGAGACTAAAGTTTTCTGTTATTTTGCTCTTCAGGTGTTGGATAAACATTTAAGTACATTTCGGAAACATCTTTTGAAGACCTCTTTATAAAAATACAAAATAATATACAATGATTTTAAAAATATTTCCCGAAACTTAAGCACATTTTAGCGAGGACAGCTAAAATTACCAAAAAAAAGTTCCTAGTAGGCAGCTGTACCTACTTATTGTTCTATTCGTGAATGAGCGAAAAGCATCCCCTATTCCACGGCCCACGTTCCCTCCGCTCTAATTAAAGAACAGCCCACTCTATAAACTGAAAGAAAAACTGAAAAGCCAAGGACATAAAATAAAATAAGTATTTTCTCTAAATTCAATCCCGAAATAGACTGAAAAGAAAATAGTACCTTCTATGAATTAAAAAAATATCAACGTTCACAAAAAAAACCAAATCTAAAAAGGGCTCAGCCCTCAACCAGTTCCGTAACAACAAAAAAGTTGTATTATACTTGCTTCCTTTCACCCTTCCTTTAACCCGGTAGCCCAGTGAAATGACCATATTAGCAAGACCCCTGACTCATCAATGAAACATCTTTTTCTATAGCATTTTTGAAACTTCTCCAGAGAGTAGTAGATCATTTTATATTAGTTTTCGTTCACCCTTTGGGAAGACGTACGGAAACTTGGCGTTCCCGTTACGAAGGCCACTGTTTTCTATCCTTTTCACATTTCTGGGTAGAAATATAAGATATCTCTTTCTATTGGGCTAAATTCGAGGGTTGTTTTTGAATGGGTTGAAGTAGTTTTTGTTTTCTCGAATTGTCTGATTCTTTGATACGTAAATTTTGTATAACATCTGGACAGTCTCGAATAACTCTTTTTATTATTACTATGAAAATAAAATATTACGCAAATGCGATTGCAATACGAATATTATTATTTATTTAACTTTACAAATGTAAATCACGGAATGATATTAACCCGGGTATTTGAGTTATAATGGTGAAATTTCAAATTCAAAATAACATAATCTTTCTAGATATGGGCATATTAAACTAACGGCTGAATCCCTGATTTGGCTCTATACCAACTAACACATGAGTAGGTATATGGAAAATGACAAATAATTTTGACCACCTACTTTACTTCTTTTAAAACACCCCCACAGGACACCCTGCCTGTGGTGTATTCTGCGTACCCTTTATTATGTAGGTAACGTTTTTTAGGAAATAAATAAATTATTGCCTACACATCGGACATGGAAAACTAATTCACCCGATCCAAAGACAGTTTTATTTTCCTTTTTCTTAATAACATACCTACTTTATATCTATGTTATAAAATCCCTAATTGACAAAAAATCATTGCAATCGAGTTACGTCATAACACCGTTTAAACAGTGGTTACTTATTCAAAGGTAAACGCCGCGTTTCACATCAGACCTGGGGCTTAAACTCTTAAATCAACATCACTAAACATTATTAATTCTGTATAATTGCGCCGCACGGGAATGTCGGTTAAAGATTATAACGGCTTGTGTTCGTGGCGTAGCACATTATCGCTTTTTATTTTAACAATTGCTTGTCAGCCCTTATTCGGTATTTCTTTTTATATTCTGAACTGAAAATATATATTTTATATCACAAAGTCGGCAAATAAGCGGTCGTAACCAGACTGATGTTAAGCAGTTACAGTAACTTATAGATGGTAACTATTGCTAGCATTTATAGGTGTCTCATAGTACGAAACACAGCTGTAATAGCTACTTTACACTTATCTTCTGTGAGAAGATGGCACTACCCAGTGCAGCCGTAATCAATTGGCTACTGCTTGACTCTAGCGCTGTGTATTAGACATAATAGCACAATTCCTAAAACAACCGTGTGTCTATTTTCTTCTCGTTTTGAATTGCGATGATTGCATACCATAAACGTTCTTTGCCAGCGGCTAAATCGTAATCGCATTTACGTAATAATGGTAAAATTCAAACTAAATCTTCTCTATCTCCACTTAAACTAAACCCTTTCTCCCTTATTCTCAGGTCTCGACACATTCGCATACGACCCTCAAAGGTACGCCATGGACTACCACAGCATCGGCTTCCGAGAATGCGCCGCCGAGGTCGCTCGGTACCTCGTCAGCTGCGAAGGCCTCGACATCCAAGACCCATTGAGGCTCCGACTCATGAGCCACTTGCAATGCTTCGCGGCCCAGCGGGAGCTGGCGGCGAAGTCCGCTAACTGGGGTTACCCTCAATACCCGGCGACCCCGGTTCAGCAGCACGGGTATACAGAGTTGGGTCATCGGCAGGACGTACCGAGCACCACCACGTCCACCACAGTTGCAGTTCCTACGGCGATAGCAGCGCCGCTCACTGCAGCCCCGAGTTATCCCCATTACCCTCCCGCCCCGCCGGGACCGCCCGCCCCGCCGGGCCCGCACCCTGCCCCGCCGGCCCCGCACTACCCCGCCCCGTACCCTCATCACCCGCCTCATCATCAGTACACGCAGAATAGCTCGAAGCCGTACCGGCCTTGGGGAGCGGAGTTGGCGTATTAGATTTAAGGGTTAACCTGCTGTTCGGTGATGGAATTTTGTAGTAAATGAAGGTTTATAAAATGTCTTATTGCGACATGTGCACCCGTGACCGACGATAAAGCGACGTGTCACTGACTTATCCAGCAGCAAAACACGAAATAATTTTCCCTTTTGGAAGCCACCTGTTGCGAATATCTTTATTGACATCAGCCCATCATATTATATCTGCACACAACACGGGCGTGTCGAAAATAACACAGGCTAAATACGTCAACGGGTCGACCAGACATTTTGAGAAGAGTAAACTTCACTTGATTCAATTATCCAGAACGATGAGCAGCAGGGCGCTGTTACGACGATCTCAGAGTTTAAATAGATACATCTAAATTATATTTTTGGAGACGACCCTGCTCATGAGTTTAATCAACTTGTACTTTTTAATCAACTTGTAAATATACATAATATAATAAGCGAATTAGTAACTCACTCACGTATGTTTGCTCGCTATTATAGAAACAGATTGCTTAAATTCATGGTAGGAGTACTTCTATACTGTTGTATAGATAGTTACTATATGAAAACTCATATTTTATAAGTTGCGTGATAGTTATATATATTTTATAAGTCTATTGAGTCATTTTATAAGTAATTATTTGTGGACCAAAATGAAAGCTTTAATACTAGCTAGAGCCTTTGTGACGCTACCCGGCTTTGATGTGAGCGCTCAAGGATTCTTGACGTAATAATACAAAGAATTTATATGAAAATAGTTTAGGGACATGGTTGTGAGTGTAACGATATTAAAATAGCCTAGAGTTCG
Organism: Notodonta dromedarius; assembly: GCA_905147325.1. Taxonomy (NCBI): domain Eukaryota; kingdom Metazoa; phylum Arthropoda; class Insecta; order Lepidoptera; family Notodontidae; genus Notodonta; species Notodonta dromedarius. The sequence goes on from LR990162.1 coordinate 13,477,638, forward strand.
TAACCCAATTATATTAGAACCTGCATCTATTAATCAAATGCGGTATTACGTAATATCGTTCATTTTTTTTTATATTCTTGTGATTTTGTATAGCACATAAAACGATAACTATTGTCATAATTTATGTTAAACATTCTCGATCTTATGCTTCAAAATAAAAACATTACACTGTTACGGTATTTGTACATATCATGTAAATATGAGAGTCGCTTGCGATTTCAGACAGAAATTAAATTATTTTTCAAATTGTAACGTTTTTACTTTCCACGTTAATCCGCACCTGTTAGACAGCACAACTAACAAGCATGACGAGCTCGCCATTTGCCGAACTACATACATTAACTGATAGACATCGCACAGGTGTCACTGCCGGTAGGATTCAGAAGGGTGCACGAGCGACTGGGAGCGAATGTTTGCTTCAGTTACAGGCTGTTGATACTTAAGTTTTTATCAATAAGAAAAGCCTACCTATTACTTTTACTTCCGACGAGATGCATAGATGACAACAATAGCCTGGTGATTAAAGGGCTGCGTACGTAACAGAGAGGTCCCGGGTTCGATCCCCACCCTGGTCATTGAACTATTGATTGACGTGAGGCCACTCTTACTCTTAGCACAAGCATTGGGGCTAACGGGGCTATATAATGAGATAACTTCACGTTGCAAATAATTTATAAATGAATAATTATGTCTTTAAAAATGTGTCTTCTAGAGAATACCCTCTAGAATTAGAACCTAGAAAGTCTCTTGTAGAGGACACAATTTTTTTTCTAGGTCTAAACGACCTCGGCAGTACCCCAGATGTCCGCGCGGCGCGCGGCGGCACGCACTAAGGGTCAAACGGAACACATTCAATACGTCCCACCTCAATGATCGTATGGGATATCGCCACCCCTATGGTTCCCACGACTTCTGTCTCGCTCACGCGTTTGCATTGATTATTTCTATCCCTATCGCGCGTATTACTTCCGTAGGAAGAAGAGGGTGCAAAAACGTCAAGTTTTTTTTTAGTTCTCGTGTACGCCGTGTGTCGTAATTTTTTTAGGAAGTACGTGTGGGATGCTTTCTTAATTTATTGTAGATTTTTTTTAAGTAAGCCTTTGTTTACGAGTATGCAGGTAATATGTTCTGGCTGCGTATAAGTGGGTAGCGTAGGGACTGCATGGATGGTGTTTGGTGAACCTTACATTGAGTTCTATGACTTCCCTTCCAAAACCAGTAAGGAGTTACCTAGAAGATAATTATATATTATACTATGTACAGTATTACTAACTTAAAGTAAAATATAAATAAAAAAAATCAATTATCAAGTGCCTCCAAATCGTCGTCGATGCCAAAAGTGCCCAGGAGAATTACAGTTAAGCCGAATATATTGCTCTTGGCCGACGCTTGCACCCTACCGCGAATGGTTGCTGAAAGTTCACGACCCACGGCTTAAACATGATTAATTTTATTCAAACACCCTTCACTTCAACTTTCTACTGATGAGAATAGTTACAAAGTCGTTTATTTGTAAACAACATTATATTTTGTTGTAACAAATTTGTTAACACTCAACGAGCAAGTCGATGAACCGATTTCAATGGATCCCTATCAAAACAAATTGTTTTCTTACAACAACCCCATTAAACATACTTAAACATCTTAGCATGAACGGAGAGATAATTCGGCCAGTCACAGCGTAAAAAGATACCTTATCTATCTTTTAACGTTGTGGCGATACTCGAAAATGTGGGTTACACCGTTGTCTAGGGCCGCAACACGACAGTTGTGTGTGACAAATTTCCATTGAGATATAACGAAATAAAAATATGCCAGACTATCCTCACGAGGCATCTACATACAAGTTACGATATACCTATGCATCTAAATAATAATTTCTGACTTTTGAACCACCTGTAAAAATATTTGTTGTAGGTACCTACCGTAAGGACTTAATGTAAACGACAGTCTGAGCAACCCTGACACTGCTTGCTTGTAAATCTACATTACCTAGCTGCGCATTGGGGTCTGACTCTGACTTCTTTACTAGCAGTGGCACGGTACTTTTGCTGATGCCTGCCATTATTATTTTATAATAATCGCTTATGATTTGATTTCAATACATCGTAATAAGTGCCTATGCGTCAAGATTGCGTGGGCGTAAGCAGACAGACATAATTATTATCTCAATAATTACTATGAATAATCCCCTGTGATTTGTCTATCGTAGCACAATTAACGGTATCCTTGTGTGAATATCAGTCTTCGTCAGACATATTGACGTCACAGTATGACGTCATACAAGTGGATTTGTAAGTTGCGTGCCAAAATACATGTATACATTTACAATTCTAATTAAATTGATATGAGTTTACACAGTATTATTCATATTTACACTTTCATAGCTAGTTATGGCATGTTTGCTAACAGCTGGACCTACGCCACGATGGACATTGCGTACGTCATAAAGGTAGGTAGGTACTTCGATTTATTTAGCATTATCCATCCCTACCATACCATTACACTACCGACGAAGAGGTCCCTTATAACATGAGATTGCTTGAACATCTGGCCTGACTAAAAGCTTTAACGAATAGCAAACAATTATCAATTTGCGATCAAGAATATGGATGTAAATGTCTTTTGTCACCGACGCAACCTAAAATTGGATTTTCCTAATAGTTAGGTACACTCCACAAATGAAGTAATCCATCTATTCTAAACCGAAAGTTAAATACTTGAGTATGTTAGGTAGGTACTTCCTGTTCAATTCTTTGTAGTATTATTATTTGTAATCGTAGGTTACCAAATTATTATCTAAAAAATAAGATGCTCTACGTGCGGAGACTGTACTAATGAGCAGATAATTAAGCAGCTTCGATACGCATTGATAACGGTACTCGTCTGTTACAGTTACGTGACGCTATACATGCTATGATACATTTTAAGTATACAAAATAAACTTAAATTTAGTCTCTATACACTCTTAGCTAAGGATCTCGTTTCCTTTAGATACGTATTGCAAGATTAGACTAGAGCAATACCATACAATGGCTCTATTTAGACAGAAGTTGCAGAAATACCTTTCCAAATTTGGTTATCGACATACGGACGGACCGCTTAATAATAGCCTCATTAATAGGTAGCTAAGATAAAAAACTGTGAAGAATTAACTGAACCCTTTCATAGTGTTTACCCTGTAATGAACCCGGCTTAAATAAATAAACAGTGTGGAAATATCCGCTAATACATTTTACTTTCATCGATTTGAAATTTCATTCGATCGTTGCCTCTATGGGCCCTCTTAGAAATGGGGGGAGGGGGTATTGAGGAAAATTTAGAGAGGAGCGCCTAAGCTTCAATAAGGACCGTTCGAAAACATCAATTGGTATTAGAAAGCCTTTTAATTGGTTATCAATTTATTATGATGTTGCTACCGAAGAACTCCTCAAGACGTGCGTAGGCAGAAGATAGTATACTTATAACTTATTGCGTGAATTATGTTCACGAATTCACAAATAGGTAGGTACCTACTTATATACGTCGTGAAATTGTACGGCGAAGAATGGAATATGAAATGGCGTGTAGGTATGTTAGCTACATACCTACATGGATTATGTTTTAAACGTACCGTTACTCCAGAAGCGAACATAAATGAAACTGTGAATCTTCATATACGACGCACCTACCTTATACATACCTTCAGATATGCTGTAGGTGGGCAAATAACTATAACTTTGGTACCTACACTGGATGTTCTCTTTCTGCTTTCTATACCTCATCAACCACTTGAAGAGCTACCACCTAACCTCCCTAATTGCATTCTTGTATTGCGTGAGACGTGTAAAATTTATAACGGCTTATGTCCAAACAAAACCTGTACGAAACAGATAAATAAGTACCTAGTCTCTCAATGGGTGTGTTTATTCACAGTGTCCCAGCGTCCACAAATCCCAGAACAGGTAATACAGGTTCTCTTTCATATGCAGAAGCCGGGATTCGAGGATTATATTTAGCAAAATTCTGTTATTGATGCATTTAGCATTGTTACACATTGTAGGTAGGTAATTGTAAAATGTGAAAAATGGTACTCACCGAGGTACTTGCAGCCCGCTGCCGCCGCGTCTCACCACAACATATCACTTATAACACGCACTTTTCAATCAATTATTGTTTTAGCAACAATAAAAGTTGTAGCGAAGAGATACAAATAGTTTAATTTTTTTTTCTACCCACGCCACGCCGCTCGCGCCGCCACCCGCGCTGCACGCGCACAAGTTTTTTTTTTAATAACGAAGGCATCAATCTTTGTAGTCTGTCATAACTGTTAATCTCGCAATATTAAATTGAATAATTTATTTAAAAAATGGTATGAGTAGCGATTCGATTCCGCCGGCCGAATCAATGGGTAAGTAGTAATTAAGTAAGTGTAGTGCGTATTTTCTTTGTCTAATCTCGTATTTAGCTTTTGTGTTAATTTTCTTAGAGTTCTTTTTTTGAATATTTTACCGCTTGACCAGAAGCTGTTCGCAGAGGAGGATGATAAACTGAAAATGGAAAGAAAATAGTAATCCAAACATTTAGTTAGTGTTTGCTGAGCCGAGTAAATGCAATCGAATTCAAGACAAATGAGTAAAATAATAAATTTATAGTATTACAACCATTAGGTTGTAATACTATAAATTTATTATTTTAGAGTCGTATTAACGACTCTACCAAGAGACAAAAGAAAAGTGTATTGACATTATTTTTTTAACCCCCGACGAAAAACGACGGGTGTTATAAGTTTAACATGTGTATCTGTGTATCTGTGTATCTGTGTATCTGTGTATCTGTGTATCTGTGTATCTGTGTATCTGTGTGTCTGTCTGTGGCAACGTAGCGCCCAAGCTGATGAACCGATTTCAATTTTGTTTCTTTTGTTAGATAGGTATTCTGATCGAGAGTGTTCTTAGCTATGTTTCATGAAAATCGGTTCAGCCGTTTGAAGATCATCAGCTCTTTCGTAGGTTGAAAAAGCCACATTCACGGCCAAAACCAACTTCCACGGCTCGAATCCGATCGAAATTTGGGCTCATTGGAATAATATCTTTGCATCACTTGAGAACGGCTGAAACGATTTCGCTTTATTATATTTTTAAATGATCGTAATAGTCTGAACTGGCTTTTTACAATATTATAAATTTGAAAAGTTTCCCGGATTCTGGAAAAAAATGATATTTTATCAATTTTTATATGAGATTTGTGTATGAACTAAAGACGTTCCATAAGTCACGTGTCAAATGATGGATACGCGCACGCGTTAAATTTTGCTAATTGTCATGGAATATTACGCAATAATAATTCTAGAGGGCGCTGCTCCGCCATTGAGAAAAAATACAGAAAATAAACTAATTTAATATAATTTTAGCGTTATTTGGACGTACTAGGTAAAGTATACATTTGATGAAAAGGTCGTCACATCGGGGGTTTTTAAATTTTCAATTTAGAGTTATATGACATAAAAATAATGTCAATACACTGATCAATAAATTTACCTTCTTTAAAATATGTGCTCTACTTCCTATTTTGAAGATTGTCCGCCTCAAATTCAAAGTAGGCATGCCGCGGGTACCCGCATTGGCATAACTTCAAAGTTTGTTAGGCTTCTCCACATAATGTCTTAATTAAATTTCTTCTCAAAATGTTAATCACGTGGGCGGCTCAGACCACAATTCGCTCTTTAGAGGCCACACGTGCCGGTAATTTGGGAAATTTACGCCTTCTAATGGAAAACTTCTGGCGTTTTACATTCAGAAAATTTTTCCTTCCAGTCAGCCTCAACCCCGAAGACATCTACAGTTAAATAAATGCCTCACACAATGACGTCGTCCTACGCATCACTATTTCCGCTGCTAGCATCCATGAGCTTTCTGGTTCTACCTTGTGGGGAGCCACCAGGCACTACGACTTTCGGATCATACTTCTTCTGTGACAGGAGTTCTCAACTAACAAGCTAGGTACTTAAACAGTTAAGTACCTAGGTATAGGCGCTCGCAAGTTGGTGGAATCCGATGGACGAGGAAGCTATCGACATTTCATCTTGGGATGGAGTGGAGAGCAGTCTGTGTGCAATAGAAGTCACTCACGTGCGGACAAAATCACGTGTCATAATGAACAGTAGCTTTCACCCGTGACCCGTCATTCCTCACTGTTGCCACATTCCGAAACCCAATATCGCCATTATAGAGATTGGCAAACGGAACTTGTTTGCTCTCCTATTATGTAGAGGCGCCCTTTGTACGAGCCCTATTGTGCCGCGGCGCTACGTTCAGTAAATATAGGTATTTAACCGGTTACCGGTTTGACGTGATTTGTGAATGATTATTCAATGGTTTTGTACTTACTTATCGGTTATTGTTAATAGATTTGGTGGTGTGTCAAGCGAGTTAAAATTCCAATTACTCGTATGCATAAAGTTATTTTGATGGAAAACTACTTAACTTATCATGGTAATGTTGGGGACTTGATGTTAGAGTCCACCATGCTAACCAAAGCCCTTAAAATTTGTTCGATACGATGCTAGCAAATGAATGGACCTGATTTTCAAAAATTACAATTGAAGTATATATCTGTAGTGTTCTGTATTTTTTTTCCTAGTGGACATTAAGAAGGGGTAAAAGTCTGTACTTACTAGTTCTAACTTCCTTGACTTACTCCCAGTTGCACGGACGGAGAATGATAAAATTGTTACCTATTTCAAACACACACGCTCTAAAAATAAGAAAAAATAGATGTAATATCTTACCTATTCCAGATTTTCCGACGGCCATTTCATTCTATTTACGAGTAGATACTTATAGTTACATGCCTCCGACGTCGGTATCATGTCAAGTAGGTATTAGCCGGCAGACCCGATAAGGGGGCCGGAGAGCCCTACACGATGTGCCTTCGTCGACACCTCCTTAGCGCCCACTCACCACCGCTGCCCACCCTTAACCGCACTTCAGCCTGAATGAAGCATTGCGTAGGCATTATCACTAGTTTCAAGATTGTCTAGGACCCATCCTATCCCACCTATTACACCACATAATAATCATTATGTTTATGAAAAAAAACTTACAATTCAAGTATCAAGAAAACCTTTCTAATATTAACTTCAAAATGTCCCACTAATAATTTGTTAATAGAAATAAACTTTGTTCTTGACCATGCGTCAAATAAAAGCGGGATAATCACATCTACATTGTGTCCACTGCAAGTAAGCATCTGTATTGTGGATTGTACCTATTGTAACTACCGATGCTCAAGGCAATATCTACTTTGTTATTCGATACTTACGGCACAGATACGAATGTTATAGTAACAGGTATAGGTACACAATAAATAACACTATTAATAATAAAAAGTTAATTATTTATTCTAATTTATGAAAATGTAATTCTATACACAATCGTTTGTGCGTCAATAGTTGATACAATACCGGTTGGTATTCAAATCGTATTTATCTAAAAAATAACTTATGACGCACTTATTGTAGTAAAATCTATAGCAATGAGATCAACAGACGTAGGTACCTATACTACAACATAAAACTAATAGCTTACATACTAAATATACTTATATCACATATACTTTGGTAAATAGCATGAAACAGCTATCGAAACATGAACGAAATGTCCACCTACTAGTATGGTCACTACGATAGGACGTCATGTAGACATTGAAATGTTTAGATATGAGTTTGAGTAGGTACACAGTAAGTACCTCAATATACTTAGTTTCTTTTCATGTTGAGAACAAATACACTACTCGAAATTGTACAGCTGAACCATACATCAATAATAATATCCTACTTTCTAGTTCATGTGCTTGGTAGGTATATTCGGGGTTGAGGCAAACGTTGTTTGAACGAGTATCGCTTAAAATAGACCAATCGTCGATAACAAACACTTGTAACCGCGTAGATATCGGAAACCCTATAGAAAATCATACTTATGTAGAATTTTAATTTCGAATGTAATTCATGTTTGAATACAATGTCTCTCATGCTTTAGTGAGAAATAAAAGTGAAAAGCTATTTTTTTTACTTTGCAAATATAGATTAAGTTAATAAAATAGTCTTATTTTCTCAGAATTACACATAAGAAATCCGAGTTACTTAATTAATTTTAAATCTAATAAGATCTATTCGTCTAATGAGCGACCCATTCATTATCACACATACGTTTCATCCTAATTAACCTAGGCTTAATCTATCCTGTTCATAAGGTGCTGACCAGCTCGATGCTCTCATTGATCATGTTCTGGGTCCTCTCGTCCTCGTCCATGTCCTCATCCCTCGCCTCTGTATCGTCCAGCAGCGTGTACTCCGTGCGGATGCTGCTGCTGTCCTCGCTATCATTCACGTTGAAGTATGTCACAGTAGCGTAGCAGACCCTGCCGTTCGCCGGGCTGGATCTGGCCGAATCGTATGCCGAGTCGGATCTGTTTGACTCGTTGGTCCCGTAGCTCTCCAAGCTGTCGATTCTAGAGCTGTTGTAGCTGTTATAGCTATTATACGAGGTGTCATAGGCCTCGTTGAGGTGCAAGGGCGGGAGCGAGGCGCGGCAGGCGCAGAAGCGTTGGATGTCGATCTCGGGACGCGCGTCGACGGTCCCGCTGTAAGATGGGGAGCGTACGAGCGCTGGGGATATGCGGTTCCTTGTGTTCTTTCGGCTCTTGTTTCGCTTGAATAGTTTGAAGGCCTGTGGAAGAAGAAAATAGGTATAAGTTGTTGTTGAAAACAAAGTCGAATCCGTACAAAGAGTAATAAATATTGTTAGGAGAATTTCAATATTGTATTTATAGTTATAATCTTGATTACAAAGTTTACAGACGGCTACGTGCAAAATGATTTTTAAATGTTCAAGCACGAAACAAATTATTTAATGTTTTCATCCCGACATAAATACCTATCAAAAATTTCCAGTAATTCTATAAATGCCTAAGCTACTCCGACTACCCACGTGTCGGACTACAAAGACATTCGAGGTCTAATTTCCCCTCCTCATATGAAATTTCATTACAACTGATTGCCTTTCTACAAAACATAATACCTGCCTTCATTGTGTTCTAAAAACAACTAGCTGGCATTAAATTATTCAGTGATGCCGAATTAATATGGAATTCAGATAACGACTATATAAACTTAATTAAAGGTAGGTGTAATAGGCCGTACAGAACAGAGGGTTGAGCTAACATCAGATACGGTAAATAAGTTGATTAAGGACCATAAAAAAAGCAAATTTCCACTGCCATCAACATGAATAAAATATGCTTCAATCATTGAGATCCCTAAATTACCCAACCTCTGTCAAGTTTACAGCATCCCAATTTGCACTTAACTTATTAGCTTAATGTTTGGTTCCGAGCCGCCGTGACGACGACGGGACACGGACTATGACCCCTTTTTCCGCACGATGGTAATGCAACTTCGCTAAATATTAAAGTTAATAAAACAACTGCGTTCGGTAATTAAAGCCAAATGGTAGGCGTTAATAGGGTTGAGGACGTATTGGCATGTCTAGGTAAACGATGGTTATAGTTGTCATAATTAAGTAAGATGAGAAATAAAAAAGAACATAAACAATTGTAGCTAGAGCATGGCCACAACTGAATAAAAACAATCCTATAACGCAGGGGATAGTAAATAACGAATAGTTCGTTTCCGAAACCTCCCTCATTATAAAGATATAGCCCACTACCTTCGATTGAGTATATCATGGTACTAAATGTAGTTTTTGCACAGTCAGATATATTCGCTTTACTTTTAGGATCCTTTGACATTATCTCTAAACCAGCTTATGAATTTTCCGAAAATAAACCGCTTATCATATTAGCAATTTATCAATTCTGCACCATCATTTCCATAACAAAGGTCAGGGTCGGATGAGAGGAAACTTGCACGTCATGAGGGCCCCCATGGAGGTCACCCACCTCACGCATTTTACAAGTCTACATTTTACGGACTACGGAAGTCCCGCTAATCGTCCCAAATTTTGAGTGATTTTATAAATAAAATGTTCCCAAAATTAGGAAAAGCAAAAGTTTGCCGTAATTAATTATACATAATCCATGGAGCCCTACGTTAGTTTTAGGGCGTAAAATCTACGAAAATGTATAGTACCCATTTGGATGGCTAGTGAAATGTGTCTTAACCCATATTTCCCCAAATCCTTACAAAATTAATTGCAAATCATATTAACGGGACAAATCCTATGCAGTACACCGCTGTACATCTATCTACACCACTAGCGTACAGCGTATCAGATAAGTGAATTGGGGCATTCGGCCATGATAGCCGGCGTGTGCGAGGTAACGTAATAGCCTAGTGGTGTTGAGAGAGTGCTGTTTGGATTGATAGCATGCAGCACTGATTAAACGCTGTTGACATAATCATTAGAGTGACTATTATAGAGCAAGGACATAATAATAATTAAAATTTAATGAAAAACAATAAAATTTCGCGAAATTATCTGCTGTAGATTAGATAGGTACCTGTAGTAATTAGAGAAATGTCGTCTTTTGCACCTAATATTAAAATCCCTCTGTGACAAAAACTTTGTCTAGTAACACGCATACCAGGCTTAAGTTTTCCTTCAAACCAAGCAGTTTTAGTTAGTGGAATCTCTCCTTCATAACGCAGGATCAAAGTTATACTTTACCATTGATTGGTCTTGATTGATCGGATTTGATTGTATCTTACACCTTGTTAGCAAGTCAAACATATACGGTGCCTTTATTTTTTATACGCGAGTATAGGACGCTGTCATTCACAAACATGTTTTACAATATTTAGAACATTACCAATGAACGGACGTTATAACTTATTGACATCAATTTGCAAATTAGCTAATAAGGCCAACAAAGAGACAAATTCAGTAAATAAACGGGTTTCCAGTTTTGTAATGTCAGTTAACGATGTGGTACCGAATGTCATTAACTCTTCAAAATAAATCTGAAAAATTATATCTACATGCCACCATCGACTAATACATTTTTGTAATACGAGTATTAGTCGCCGCGACGTCACAGGTGTCATTCAACCTGGAGGTCACCTAGTAAATATGTACCTACATTGATATCTTTTATCATAATGATGACATTTACGCGCTGACATTCGGCCATCCAGTAATTACATTTCCGGATGAGTGCACACGTGCGAATAACACGACAGGGGCAGCGGCGCCCGTGGGAACGCGGCGCGATGCGCCTGCGCACCTGCCCGCCCTGGCTACAGTTATTTGCATACCGTTGGAATGTAGAAATATAATTATATGGAGTGGTTTATGTAGGGGCATTCGAAATACACATTCTGCATGATAGCCAAGGAAAATTGCCCGACATTGAGTTTCAGTGTTATAGGTACTATGAACATCGGTATTCAGCTTGTGTACTCTGCTATTCTATTCTGCTATTAATCGGCATTGCTAAAATCTGCATGAATTAGTAGATACACTTCATTGTAAAGTTAAATTATAATTTGTCCGAATCTGATTAAAATACAAAAGTTAGCTGTCCATTAAACCCACGAGGGGTGAATTTGCATCCCCAAGTCTAGCGGGCTCGTGGGAACGGCGGGCGGTAGTCGGCGCCCGCGCACCTGTTTGCCCCATAATGTGTTTGGCATGCATACCGTTGTAGGAATGTATTTTAAATACCATAGGTTGCACGAAAAAAATACATTTAGGGATATCAAAGAGGATAATGTAGCAATAAATAGAGCCTAATAATTGACAAAGCCTTATTATTACGTAAATATGTAATGTCGACTTATTAGTTCACGTAGTAATCATACATACAGTATTTACCTGTACGCCTTGCGTTTTGCGTCAAATGCCAAGGCGAATGAGAAGGGTGGTTACTCACTATGACCGCTTCTTCAGAGGCGTAGAGCTCTTACTTGAAGGGCAAGCTTAGGAATTACACTCTTTATAACTGACATGCTCAAGTACCGATTCCACCCTATATACCTATTGTTGTAGCTTCCCGAGACACAATGCCTTCAGGAAGCTTCCATTTAGCCATCATTATAAAACTATGTTTTTACTACTAGGTATACAATAAAATAATAACAATTCGTTTTATTAGAAAACGCGATAGTGTGCCTTCATATCTCCATACGTAAATATTTTGAATGGCAATTAATTAATATTATTAAATCATTAATTTTGTCGGCACATTTGTAACACTATTTACCCGACACAAGAGAATTGATCGCGCCTACACAGCACACGTTTTATAGACGTCTTTAGATTTTCGTAACCAGACGTAGAACAGAGGTCGTACCCGACCCTAAACTGCTTGCATACAACTTTACGATTACAGAACGAATTTCTTCAAATCCTCAAAAGATAGGTCGGGAAATGTTGAAATAAAAGGATTATTTCGCATCTCAACCGACTGTCTGTATCTAGAACTAACTTAATAATTACAAGTTTCTTCTTATATAAAATCGGTTCGGCACTATATATATATTCAGCGTTTTATAATGATCATGTGTCTCCTAGCGAGTGATCTAGAACAACATAACATGAACAGTAATATAATTAATTGTATGGGCGACATAAAATATAGCTTGGTCTCGTACACTGTGGGATGTTCGAGCAAAAGGCGAATAAAACACGCGTTTATAAAGATTAAACTAGATTCCAAGACAAGTCCTATAATTTCAGAAAACAGACAATTCAGAGAGTTTATTATGCTACCTATTCAAACTTCAAAGTGACATTGGGACTTATTTAGCGTAATTGGAGGGACTTTCAAATCCTAAAATGCTTTGAACGATTCGCGTAATGCTGACGAAAGGTTTGTGAAGCAAATACTCGTTCGTTTCTTCGAAATAAGATAAAACAAAATTACTAATAAGTAGTTTATTTTGATCGAATCTACATATATTTTCATGAAAGCTCTTAAATTTTATTTTAATATTTAGTACCGTAAAAAAATTAAGGACACAGGTACTTGTATTATTATATTTTATTCATTCAGATCAAATTAGGCCGCACCGTATCGGTTCCACGAAATGTTATTTACGTGATAAACAAGATGATGTCGAATTTGTTTACTGAAAGGAATGAGGATTCATTGTATTACAATCGTATTCCAATCATTGAACCGAGAATTTGATACAAGCAATTTGATTGAAACAGAATAAATAAATTATCTGCAATATGTATCAAATTTTTACAAGCCTACTCATAGATATAAAAAAATCCTATGCCTCAATGTCTGTTAACCATTACTGAATACATTAGAATCTTAAATTTTGTCTGTGACTTATTATTTTTGCCTAATGTGCATGTCAACCATGTGAAGAGAGCTTTTAAATGAATCCAGTTGTGAATCTATGTTTCTTTCCATCTTATTACGCTCATAGGTGTTTAAGGTTAGGATATAGGAGGCGCAAAAGTTGTATGTAGATAAGTTTTGCAAGGTTGGTCATAAAATGTACACTTCATCCAGCCCAGCTCACACAATAAAACAATAACAAAGCTGTCACCGTTCATTTATCAATTAATTGCAATCGCGAATGGATTGCGTGTGAATGTACTGCACACGCCATTGTGTGCAGTACATTCACACGCAGATAGCGCGAGGTAGGCAGAGTGGTGCATAAATCACGCCAGATAGCGACCGAGTGGCTGGAATGTAATCGACTCGCCTACTCAACTTTGAACCTAGGATCTCTTATCCTAGGAACTAGATTGGATGTTTGATGATAACGGTTTTATTATTAAGGACAGTTAGATAGTAATTGATTTATGATCCGGTTAGATCATAGTGCAGGTGTGAGGAAAAGGGCATGATCTTCTCCTCTATTGATAATTTCATCGAAATCAAACTGCCTGATTTATTGTATTATTCAAAAGAAGAATATTAAATGGAAACAGAGAGAACTGTCATTTAGTACTTTTAGTTTTTTAAGTAGGTAGTATGTATACTAGAGATAACTATCGAAAGATCCAAACTATCTACCTACACTCTTCTTGTCATGTCTCAATTTTGAGTCTTCCGCTGATGCACTAACGATGTCAACTCAAAATTGCTATAAACTCTATAAATAACGAGTCACACAATTATTGTATGGTTATTTTATCGCATAGTTAGGTACGTCTCTAAAGAATTCGTAACTCTATTTATATACATAAATGACAAAAACTATGCCACGTGTACAAAGTATTGAGTATTTTATCACAAGAGTAAATTAACAATTTGATAAAACCATCAGATAGATTGAACACCTTGAAACTGCCGAGACCTGATAGTACAGGTATATATATATTTACGTTTCTCAAATAACTTTCCTAAATTTAAAGATTCGTATTCCTACTAACACAATTCAGAACTGCAGTTAACCTGCCTTAAGAACCCTCACAAATTTGAATAAACTTGGAAGCGAGCTGACAAATACTCATTTACAGAACACTTCCTAGAAACAACGAAATACAATCTCTCCTGCACTTACTTAATTACTAACCCATTGTTTGACAATCGACAATCATCAACCAACGAATGCTTCTCAAGCTAACAGCATTAGCGAGGCAGGGTTGCCAGTGAGAGAGGACACAAGAATAAGAAGAGCCCTTTGAGCCAGAATAATGTGTTGATGTATATTTATCCGCTTTCATTTAAAGTCTACTAATAGTGATAAGACTTTTGAAAAACTTGACAATATTGGTGAAATACTTTTGTACGGAAATCAACAGTCGTCTGATATTTCTAATAATAGGTACATACTCAAATTCACAGTTCAATTAAAAAAACCCATTCATCAGGATTCCATTGTGTCTCGCGGCTGGCCTGCGTTTATCGGCGCGTGCGCAACAAACATCGTTTGGCAGACGCGGGGCGCGCGAGTAATTGTTTATTTACAAAACACACTATCAGCGCAGATAAGCGTGCCTACGTGCCGACATGGTGAGATTCCCACTTGGCAAACACCTATTACTCCCATAAGGTGGGGGGGCGACAGGCGATAGGACAGGGGAGAGGGGGAGAGGTGGGGGGGCGAAAAAAAGGGAGTAACTTGGTATTTATAACTTTGTACAGAATTTAGTATATTCCTTTAGAATCGTACAGATCCTACACTGTATTATAATATCCCAAGTTATTTTACATCATTAAGAAAGTGATTAGCTCATCGAACGGCGTGCGTGACACCTCACAATATCGGGACAATTTCTCCAAATAGATTTTATTCATAAAAGGGCTGAATGTATAAATTCAAATCAAATAAACGTAATACTGAAATAATAAGGAAAACTTACTCGTCACGTATACAAACAAATATTTACGTTGAAATATGAATGAATAATCATTAGTGGGGAAATTTTTCATTAGGTATTCATTGATTTATAAAAAAACAAAGACAAATAACCTAATATATATACATTGTTATATATAGAAAATGATATTAATTCAAGGCTTAAAAATTAAGGGTGGATTCGGACTGTATCAAAAAATATTCATTGCCTATTTCGACTGCAAGGCAATAACAATATACATAATTGTTAATACAATAAAACACAGCATGCTAAAAAATATGCTCAACAATGAAAATAATGAAAATAAGATTCCCGCGTCAACACAAAAATCTATTAATAATAAAATGTTATTTAGCCCTTTTGACGTCCCACTCCTGGGCACGGGCCTCCCCTAAACACGAGGGGGATTCAGGCCATAATCCACCACGCTGGCCCAGTGCGGGTTGGCGGATTTCACATGTCTTTCGAAAATTGGTTAGATCTTCTAAGACATGCAGGTTTCCTCACGATGTTTTCCTTAACCGTTCACACAAAAATATCAAGAATAAAAAAAGCTCGAGTGCCAAATTTAAAAACAAAACTTAGTACTCACTTTCAACCACCGCCTTCTCGTCTCCGTCAAGAAATCAGCTAACACCATCTTAGCACAGACAAATCAACAATCGTAAATATCGCGCGTTGTAGCGAACTTAGTGCTGTGGCAGGCGTGCGTACCTCACGACACTCACTGAGGGAATGTCGGGAGGGCCGAGTCGCGAAGCCAGCGAACCTCTCCTTTCTCTATACCCCGCTCGCCCGTGTCCCCGCCCCCGCCACTCACCCTCTCATTTCTGACCTAAGGGACGCGACTGCGGTATTTTTGATTGCTTAATAATCAAATTAAAAAGGGCGAAAAACACAATCAACTAAATGGATTTGGAAGGGTTGAGGTTTTTTTCGAAATTTGAATTGTATTTTATTCAATGCAATTTTTGTGAGTATGGCAATTGAATCTTAGTAAAGAGGGTCCAACATTATGATAAATTACTAAATTACACACCGACTAAAATACCTAATGTTATAAATGCTACTATATTTCACGTTCTATCCGAAAACTCAGTATTATAATTATGCAATTTACAAGTAAGCGATATACTTAATAATAATGTTTAATAGTTACTCACTGATCGATGTATATTGATATTATATTTAGTAAAAAATATTAATAGCAATTATCATTGAATGCTAACAGTGAATAGCAACGCCACAATGCCCACGTCCACACCTTTATCTGCTAAATCAGAGCGACGCGACGCACAAATACTCCTACTTACTCGACGCACTAAAGCCATTATCCTATAAGCATTTTGCAAGTATAATTTTCATTACAAAGGTCGAGGAGCTCGTTATTTTGTAAAATGTTTGTTTACGGTGCTATGGAGTTAATCCGGGTAATTGTAAACAAGGGACGCGACGTAATTAACATTTTATTGGGTATCATAATTCGGCTATTTAGGCTGTCGAGCTTACTATACGGTGTGGCAGTTTATGATATAAATAAACATAAGAAAAAAAAAGATTATCGGTTATGATTTTTATTTGCAGTGAATAAAAAACGCTATCTGTAATTATTTGAATCTTTTTGACTACGCTACTTCGCTACTTTTCATAATAATATTAAAACATGTTTTATACTAAACTAGCATGCAACCCCGGCTTCGCACGGTTTTTATCTATAGTTATTATAAATGTATACACGTACACATCAATCGTCCGGAAGAAATTCTCTATATCATAGTGAAAACTGCTTCAAAATACTATAAAAACTCAATAATCTAAATAATAATCTAAATTGAAAATTTAAAAAACCCCCCATGCGACTTTTTAAACTACAAAAGAACTGATAATTTTCAAACGGCTGAAGTGATTTCATGAAACTTAGCTTAGAACACTCTCCATCAGAATACCTTTCTAATCAAAAAAAACAAAATTGAAGTTAGTTCATCCGCTTGGGCGCTACGATGCCACAGACATACAGACACACATGTTAAACTTATAACACCCCTCTTTTTCGTCGGGAGTTAAAAACCAGCAGGAGCGGACAACGACATTGATTAATGCTATTAAAAGATTTTATTAAATACTAGAAACCTACATCATCCGCTTTAGTCTATTCTATACCAAGATTTGAGAATGTTCCTATATGTAAAACAATCCTAGCTTCTTTTCTTTGCCCAAATACTTCAGTGTTTGACCAAAGCTTAAGTGGATCGTAATATGTATTTAAAATAACAAATTAATTAATTAAAAATAACCGTGGTCGCCGTAAAGACAGGCTGGTCCCTGCCGTAATTAGGTCAAGGTGTAGCATGTAACTTACGTTCCTAAGGGTTGCGTGCGAGAGACCTAACCTTAGCCGAATTATTGCTCTTGATCATTGTAAATAGTCACATTACAGAAATATAGCAAATTTTAAAAATTTGTGTCATGATACTTACCAACTGAAGGACCTAAAAGTACCTAGATCAAACTCTTGCTTGATGTAAAATGTCTGATTTGCATAACTAGTACCTATCTATAATGCTCATAGTGCGGTACTCAAGTCCTTATACAAATGGTACTCTGATGCTGGCTTATGTCTTGTAAAGGAGGCGACATGAATACAAATCTCCAGCGAGATGACAACACAACAGCGGCAAGTTTTTCCTTTATGAGCTATAAGATAACCGCACACTAGGTTAAATCAAATGTTGGAGTGAAACTTACCTAACCGTACAATAATAACATGCACGTGCGTCTTGCACTTTTGTCAGCTTTAAAAGTTAAAGCTACCTAAGAGTAAGCATTAAGGAACTATACTATTGTGACTAATGACGAGTATGGTATCTAAGATGGAGAACCTACATAGTGTGATGTAGGAAACATCTAAGCATATACTTAACATTTATTTCAGACTAGCTGTGCCCCGCGACTACATCCGCGTAGTATTGGATTATTGGGTTAACAAGTATCCTTTATGTTAATCCCGGTTATAATCTATCTGTGTTCCAAATTTCATCCAAATCAGTTCAGTAGTTTTTGCGTGAAGGATTACTCACAAACTTTCGCATTTATAATATTATAAGGATATCGAAGATCCATTATCAATCCATAAGTTAAAAGTGTTTTTTATTAGTATTTGTACAAATACTAATAAAAATAAAACAATAAGTACATACATCGCTGACAACCATGGGTGTCAGTAACGTCACACCAAAGCGTCACACACATTGCTACTGTGGCTTGCATGTCGCAATAATTTTCAGTATGACATTAGAACTTCACCGCACTTCCGCAAATATGCCCGAAGCGCTGCAGAATCGGGGCAGCCCGAATATCATGCTGAATGCATTATTGTACAGAATGCGGAGGTTGCTTCTTCTCTTAGTATAATCCGCCCACAGGCCGGAGGTATAGTAGAGTGATGTACGATGTGTGGCTTTAAAAAGCGTAACCTTTACCTTCTGTGAACATCGCGCAAACCTGCGGGCTATTATGTTCGCTCGCGTTCTACGTCCGCATTGTCCTTAAGGTCGGCAGTGAAATACACTTTCATTTCCATTCACCTCTATTCTATATTATTTAAGTGCTTTGACGTGTATCTAGTGGGAGGATTCTTTAAACTATTGTCACATATCCAGGCATTGTGCAAAACAAGACTATGAGAATAATTAGAGCATCATGCAATAAATGAGATAAGATGACCCGCTGTCATAAGACCTTTAGACGTTATTTAGCTTTATTAGGGTACTTTATTTTGATTAAAACCTTGTTCGTTGGTGCGCCATCCCCGCTAGGCCACGGACGTAGACTGTAGCCTGAATCTACTCCGTTTTTAGGACAAATCTATATCCTTATTTATTTTCATAATGTCCGTTGGTCTGTAATAATTAGCTGTAATAATTATTATAATTTTATGCCGGCTTACATAATTTCAACATCAAGACAAATGTTTATCGACATATGTTCTCTTATTTTGTGCGATTGACATCAAAAAGATAGGTATTTGAGAATTGAGATACTCTTAAAAAATCCTGACCTGACTAGGTAGCTTTCTAAAGGAATGTTAAATCTACTTACTCGGACGCATAGTGTTCTTGGTAAAATATATCTGCCCAATAAATACCATATCATACATTCTAACAAACATATTCTGTGCTCGTTAACTAAATCGGCATCAATTTCGGCAAAAGGGTGTCTAACCAACCGTGCCCCAGATGCCGCAATAGGCAATCATCGTGAATCGCAAATTCCCTTTTGCATTAACGAAACATGGCATCCGCATCATTTATAATTTGTATATTGATATCATTGATTGATGTCACCACACATTAATAACGACTTTATTCATATTCTGAATTTATTTTACGTTAGCAGTTTTGGAATGGCGTCTTTAACTACAGAGGACCGAGACTTAGACCGTATTTGCGGATTTTACAGCTATTGCACAGATCTAGTTTAATGGTTATTTCAGATAGACAAGAATACTACAAAGCTGTTGTGCCCAGCAAAAGTTTGCTAAATGCAAATTGACCTGCTGTGAGGTAATGTGTGCCGTTATCTGCTTCCTCATAATTTAAAACCTCGATAAAATCCGACAATGCCGCAATCTCCCTGGTTTGGGTGCAAATATTATGTTAAACGCGGAAGGAAGATTATGCGGGACACCGGTGATCTGAAGGCAGAATCCACCATCTCCGCGTTTCTTGTGCATATCTTAGTGCGTGCGTCACGGAAGACCTTCGAGTCGAAAGAATCGTACGTCATCGGCCGACGTGCCACAGAATCGGACGCGTATGAATATTATAATTGAGTAAGTGCGATAACATGAGTATTTTGTTGAGTTTGTTAACTGTTCAAGCACAGGAAATTAAGATTGCTTCATGTTTTGCAAGAAAATCGAACCATTCTAAATTGCAGGTACCTAGTCTTCGGTACAAATAAATCCATAAACTAACTGTACAATATTTTTGTATAAGTATAAGTATGAATTGTAAATTCAAACGACAATAAGAAGGTAGTTGTTACGTTATTATCGCTTCATAATCGGCTGTCCACGGCAGCCTGTAAAGGGCGAATGACATAATTACCATAAATCGGCCAAGGTGAGGCCAATCCGCATTTGGTACGAGAGCAGCTTAATAAGGTACCTACCTCACAAAGAAACCATAGCTGGCTGAACGTGGAAGGACATTGTGAGAGCTAGTTAACGATATGTAATCTCGGTTTTTAAGACCAAAGATAAGTAATTAATATATAGATTGAGCTAATAGGTAGACCCTGTCAAGACAAGACTATTGTCATGGATCATGGATGAAACACTGAGTCCCTTTCTCCTTTTTGTAATAGCCTTTTCTTCATACGAGAGAATCGAATCAAAACGATTTATCACACTTGATTGTCTTGTCACATTTGCCTATGCGTTACCACGCAGGTCAGTTGCATCTTCAGTGAAATACGTAGTCATCGAGGCCATATCTGTTTACTCATACGTTATGATAGTACTGTTTGTTGTTGTCGTGTTGGCTTGTGGCGTTAAGCATTTTCCTCGTTTTGATACAAGGTAAATGAACTAGCGATTATTATACAATAGACATGTTTATTATCTAATTCGCCATATCAATGAAAATCAACAACAAGCATTACTTTGTTACTAAAAGTAAGTACACAATCACTCTGAGAATATGTCTACTGATACTGACTGGGGTGTTCTCAGTAATATACTAACTTATGATTTTTTATTTTGAGATATTAAGGAAGTGGGTGTATCATTATAGAATGCACAGATAAGAAAGCAAAGCTTGGTGCCACAGATCTTCATTTGTAGATAAGCTTGCTAATGTATCTTTCCTAGAATGATGTATGAATAAATATTGTTTAGTTGATAAAGGGTAACACCCACAGGTAGTACACAGAAGTTTGAATTATAGTATGTAAACGTTTGTACACTTGATATTGCAGCAATAAGTTGTTCAAAACAAATCCGTAAAACAACTTTAATAGCTTTTTTGCTTGAATTTACTAATCAATCATTAACTACTAAATACATTCTCCGATACTTGCCAAATTATTGTCAAAATAATAGACTTAATTACAAAACCTACCGGCCAATCACCATCGAGCGACAGTAATCCCGTTTATGAAAATCAGTCAAAGAATTCCAAACTAGGTCAGACCTATACCCATGGGTAACATGGACACTGTTCATTAATTCTTCCTGAGATAGATAATGCACGCTCAAGGTCGCAGCTCGCCCACCGAACGCTGATTGGGGTCGAATTTTATCTAGATATTGAGCTAGATATCTACGTACATTATAAAGGGAAATAATAAAATACCTATCCAATTTTTATTTTATTTTGAAGATACCATATACTAGGTGAAACAGAAAGGGTATACTATTTTTTTTGCAACTTAACTTTGTAAATCTAAAACTATCGGCTTTGTGGGACAGTTGAAGTACTAAAGGTTTTGTAGACTTATGAAATCTGTCAACAGCTGTATCCCTATAACATCTTTTGTTTTTCAAGTTTCGTCCAAAGCTGATAGTTTTTTTTAGAAATACAAAATTAAGTTTTGAAAAAAAAGTATACCCTTTGTGTTTCAACTTGTATAAATAAAATACCATAACACATAACTGTTATCGAAAATCTTTGTCTACCGTTTTTATGAAAGGTGATGGTAGTATGCCAATGTTTTGTAGAAGAGTTGAATAACCAGAGAATTAAGGCAACATGTCGCTACGAGCGTTTCGTAGCGACGGCGACGTCCCGTAGCGCGTCTACGATATGCTACGCCTACACGGTTGGATTGGACTCAATTGGATGTCCGAGACATATTATGTAATATTATTAACATACAATAACTACTTCATTATTTACTTGTATGACGTACCTAGGTACGTCATAAAATGTCTGCTTATTACAAAATACTCGTATCATTTTCGTACTACGTATACGATTTATTATTTACATTATATTACTACCAAGATTTTGAATTTATTTTTATAATGTAAGTGCATTTCCTTTAAGTTATTTATGTGGCATAGGGCACTTACAGACAGACTCTGCCCAGCGTCTGCCCCACGTGCCGAGTCCCGTTTTATAAGAAACGATAGAAAGGGGACACCGAACACGCTGCGAGGCCCGTGCTGCTTCACACGGATACGATGGAATAACTAGATATAACTGTTCGTAACTCCATAGAAACTGTAGTGCTCCGGTTTACTTATAAATGCTGCCTAAAACATCGTACACCGTCATTCTCTTATCAATGAAAAAAATCACAACGGATTCTATTTTATTTTATTTTATTTTATTTTGTTTGGGGAGCTTACGGCTAATTTTACAGAGTGAATAAGATTATATATAAGCAAATGCC
The DNA here is from genome assembly GCA_905147325.1 of Notodonta dromedarius. Classification (NCBI taxonomy): domain Eukaryota; kingdom Metazoa; phylum Arthropoda; class Insecta; order Lepidoptera; family Notodontidae; genus Notodonta; species Notodonta dromedarius. Next base: position 13,500,305 of record LR990162.1, read on the forward strand.
AATTACAAGCTTCCACATATAGAAGAAAAACATAACTAAATAGAACAATAAAGCAGAATTAATAATACATTTCAATTGTGGTAAATGAAAATAACGTTAAAACAATGAAATTTTTTGCTTACAAAACATATTTTTTATATTTTGAGAGCTACTACAAAATAGGTCTAATTGTGCGTTATGGTTGAGTTTGTTAAATAAGCGTAATACTCTGGGAAAGTAGCTATTAATCCGATAATTGTTGCGGCAGAGTAATACTTTTTTCATAACAAACAAAAAACTAATATTTTGGGTAAACCTTTGCCCCCTTATAAACAAACGTGGATTACCGGGCGAATAGTTACACTCCGAACTATCGCTTTCTGTCATCAGTAATTTGACATTTGACAGAGGAAGACAAATTGTTGTATAACTACACCAACGCTAATCCTAAAGGGGTTGGTGAGTAAATACAACAGGTTTATACCTGTGGGATTTTACATAGCAGAAATTATTAATTCTGTGTCTAGACATTATGTCATATCTAGAAAATGTAAAATAGATCTACAGATGCCATGATTTTTCCATTCACAATAAGACTACGGTATGACGTATTTGTTACTTGCAGGTGACGCGCCGGGGCGCCGGGGCGCCGGGGGAAGCAACCAGATCGGACCTGCGAGATGCACCCGGCAGACTTGTTCCGCACCCACTCACTCAATATCTGCAAACTGTTTAATAGTAATGCATTACTTTGCATATTATGGTTTATACTCATTTTGGTCGCTATCATAAAGGTAAGGTTGATTTGTTGACCAAAAATTGATATATTTTATTCCTAAAATGAAACTAAGAAATGTGATCAGTATTTAGGTATATGGATAGCTAATAAAGATATCGTGGGATATTATTTCACGCATCATTGACTCGGGAGGGCCTGCCGAGTGCCTCCGAGTATCCTCGGACAATTTATGACAAGTTACAATGTCTTCCACTCGTTGCTGACAAATATATTGCTATTTGAATCGCTTAATCATTCTAAATTTAGTCACGATCGATGTTGGATGTTACTTTATTAAGTACATTACAATATCTAGACAGGTACACCTTGCTATAGAATTTTATTATCATACTAGCTGAGCCCGCGACTTCGTCCGCGTGGAATTTAAATTAACAAAAAAGCCCGCTCCCGCGTTCTGAGCCCGCGCGACAAACCCATTTTTTTAAATTTTGTTTTCTAAAATAAAAGTAGCCTAAGTTACTCCTTATAACATCAGCTATCTTCCAGTGAAAGTCCCGTCAAAATCGGTCCAGCCGTTTCGGAGATACTCTGTGATTTCATGTGTTTTTATTTTTTTACGCGGAACCCTAATTGTTGTTCTAAAATTAAAGTAGCCTAAGTTACTCCTTAAAACATCAGCTATCTGCCAGTGAAAGTCCCGTCAAAATCGGTCCACCCGTTTCGGAGATTACCGGGAACAAACACAGACAGACAGACAGACAGACAAAAAAAATTTAAATAGCTTTTTTGTTATAGGTGTCGTATGTACTTTCATATGCATTTAGTGAAAAGGTGTTATTTTGATATTACAAACAGACACTCCAATTTTATTTATTTGTATTGTATACTTAGATGTACCTCTACCACAAGTTTTACGCACTTTCAGTGGTCAAACCCGAGAACATAAAAATTTTATGCTACCTATATACCTATCAGTGTTAATGAAAACTACTAGCGCGCTCTGTCTCTCTTATCGGCAGTTCTGAATATAAGTCGTGTAACTAAGAACAGAATTTTCCAAAGTCGGCTTTCAGTTTAAAAATAAATGCTTATAAAAAGGTGGTCTTCTTTCAAGTATCTATAAATAATGCATAAAACAACTTTATTATTTACTTAAAACAAGTGAAATATCATTTTCGTCTATGTAAACACACGGACGTGGGAACGGGCGCGCGCGCCGCTCTCACGAGGGGGCGTCGCGCGGCGCGGCACGCGCGTGCCGAATAATCACTAGCACTGCTATTATTCACCCCCTCTTTCATAGGGTCTGATTTGCAAAAAAGAACTCTACCAATAGATTTTTTAAATACTTTTTGAATGTTCGCAAAATGCCTTAAGAGTTGTTTTGAAAAATAAATTTTATGAAATGGTGTTAGGGTAATTTTTTGAATGAATAGGGTACGCTAAGTATGCTAGTGTGTCATAGGCATTATATATCATAGTGCAGTTTTCGATGAACTATTATCTATAATGCGTGTTATCGGGATTTTTTTGATCTCAAATATACCAATAATATCTAAGTAATGTAGTTACTACTTACTACTTATGAGGAACACATTTGTATGTTCACACATCTCATACATTTAATTTAATGTATCTTCACTTAAGTAAAGCTTAAGATAATAAAATAAATAATTTAACTTCACCAATATTATGAGCATTATTTAAAAACATAATATATCTTTACTGTACTTATAACCCCGCGATATTTAAAAAGCGAAATGTAGTTTCATAAAGACTATTAATATCTTTCAAGAGACAGAAATATATAACAATTACTTAGATAAATACCTACCTAACAAAAAAATATAATATACATAAATGTAGGTGGGAAATTATTTTTGGCTAGGTAGATAGGTCGAGAGTTGATTCTTCAACATAAATGTTTCTGAAAACAAACTTAACAAAACCCTTCAGAAGTAAAGGGGTAAGGAGAGCAGCGCCTACTTTTCAAAGCACTTATAATACAGACAACGTCAATATTCATTCCAGTTAACAAGCACTCGAAGAGATTAACGTCTTTCAGCGAGCACAATGGCTTCAAAGTGCAATTAAATATTTTTGCTCATTACCTACACAAAAAATAAATAAGTCGGGAGCGCGCGGGTCGCGTGCCGGTCTACGCGGCACGTGCGTGGCGGGCGCACAGCACGCTCAGAATACATTCTTTCGTGGATTATTGTTTTATTTTTTGAAATATAAGTCATAATGCGTTTTACATGATGAATATAGTTTTGGTACTAGGCTCAGATTCATTATCCTACGATACTTAGGTACCTACTTTTAGTAATAACCGCACTTGCCGCGCACCCCGAATACCTACCCCAATTATTTATCACAGTTTTTAAGAAAGTTATATATTGTAGGTATTACAAACCTACGTACTTCTAATAGTCTTCCTATTATTAATGTAGGTAGGTAATCCTGTCATTACCTACAACAATGTATGCGTTCATATTATTTCTTAATGGTCATTTCAATAGACCATCTTTAGTTCATCGTCACCGGTTTATTAATATAAACCGATGACGTTTCGAAACAAAAGGTCAGGCAGGTCTCACCGAGACTTGAACTCGGATCGCTGGATTCAGAGTCCAGAGTGCTAACCATTACACCATGGAACCGGTGATAATGAACGTCAAAATTACGTACAGGTATTTTTCAGGTGCAAATTTTACAATAATATTTAATTTTTTAATACAACGAAATTCGCACTTTCATAAATATTGATTGGTCAACAATAGTAACCCTTGATTAATAATTATTTCAATTGTTATAATCAATTGCTCGACAATCGGTTACCATCGATCATTTATTTTGGCACATAATCGAATAGGAAGCAATGAGCGCGCGTCGAATGGTATAATTTATTTGATTTTAATTTAATTTGAAAAACGCTTTGAACGATGCTGAGTAACTGCGGAATAAGTTCAGTGGGAGGGTGTTATTATATGACAGGTAGTAAGATACGTATACAAGTTGAAACGTCCTTCTGTAGACTGTTCATACTACCTATATGTAAAATTTAATACACGCGGATAGGTAGGTAGGTATCGAATACCCTGCATCAATGATCAGTTATTTAGATAATAGGGCTTTGCTACCATCTTATCCGAGCTCCATAAACATCAGCTCAATAATATTTATAATCGTATTATTGACATTTGCTACTCCATGCCGGCGCACGCCGCATTGAGCACGCGTTCGAGAGTTATGCGCGCAAACATTGTGAGCTGGCCACCAAAGTGATGGCTTCATTATTCATCTTGTATTGACGTATCTGCGGCGGACACTGTGTCCGATTATACCACGACCGAAATGATTTGATATTCAAATGGATATTTGCATGAGGATTAGGACCGAGAGGCTGAGTGTCGATAGATATTTGAAGAGTAGGTAGTGTAATGTAAATTAAGTGTTAACAATTCGGAACCAATATTATTATCAAAACCTCAAAAAGTTCAGCTTTCCACCTTCCTCTCTTCATAAAGTGTAATCATTTAAAATTTTTCAAGTTTACAAAGGTAATTTTTTACATAAAATACTGAAAGCTGCCACAAAACGGCGCATAAACTATAAAGGAAAGCGGCAAATAATAGAATCAAGACCACTTCTATCCACTACAAAGTATCCACCATTATTATTTTCAAACAAGATTGCATCAAACGTCCCCCTGTCGTGTCAACCGACTGACCATACCGTTTTATTGCTTAACAATTAGTTAGATGGGGTCCGAATTAAAATATACCCCCGTATAATCCAGTCTGTAATGTGCGGGAATAAAGGCTATTTTAATCCGCTGTATGGTCTCGTCTCAGTGACACCCAACAATGAGATTGACCACACTGACATATAGCAAGTGGACAAAGAAAACAAGAGGATAGTGCCACCTAACATTGCAAGTGCATTGTGCAATTGATAGGCACTTGTGCTAATTGAATTAAACAGCGAAGTACCTATACCTAGTGGGCAGTCTGTTAAAATAATAATGATGCTAGAAGCACAGACGCACTAGCGTAATGGTACAGTCGTTGAATAGGTACCTATGAATTTTTACCCAAGTAAGTACGGCAAAGCCAAAAGGAAGCCATAATGTTTTTTTGTTTTTTTTTTATGTTCAGCGAGGTACCTAGGTACCGATCTTCAGATTTAAAATAAAAATACAAACAGAGCGACAGAGCCAAACGAATTGCAAATTTTATTAATTATAAGGATAACGATGCGTTGAACCCAGTTTTATGGTGAATCAATGAATATACACACATAAAACTGCAATCGTAAATATACCAGTTGTAACCAAATAATAAATCTGATGCACGCAATAAGAATTATGCAATGATGTATTCAACGAAATTTATAACAGCCAACAAGTAGTAAATTTATAATCCGATTAATAGGATTCAATAATCGAATAGAGTGGTCGCTCGATGAATGGCGACTAATGATAACCGAGCGATTACCATTATTGTAACCGCCCCATCACTAAATCCTAATCAGAGTTCTTCAACATTTTCAATAAGGTAATATAATACTATTTGCTTACTCTGGGTATTCTACGCAGGCTGATATGTGTGTAGATAGTACTTACTATTTGAGATTGCAGAACTTATGTGCGGTTTGCCTACACGACTACATAAATGCCTACCAAACAAACAAAAATACTACATACTACATAAAGCCAACACAATATTACTTAATTATGTAGGTTACGTTAGTAATTTTCTGTACAAACTTAATTATTGAATAGGTAAAATTAAATTCTCCCTATGCAAATCCGATGACTTCTGTCCTTTACATTTGTTGACAAGCGTGAAGAAACTATTAAGTTGTATAATAAATAATTGCTTTAATTTTTTAATTCATTTAAACATTTTATTCGCATGACATTTTCTGAGGGCTGTAACCAATTAAAATTAATATAGGTACTGCCTGGATCGAATTACAAAGCTACATTAGACCTATTGTCTTAAAAATTTAGGCGAATAAAATAATTACGTAGGTATACAAAAAAATTTAGTTATTTGTACAGATTAATTGTTTTTAACGTTAAGCCTTCATTTATTTTTATTAACATTAGGATTTTCTACATAGGATGAACCACTATTTTATAAAATAGCCGGCTGAAAGGTCGCTGGTAAAGACCTGGGAAAATATACCACTTGCTTGGAACTTACCTACCCGTCTACTATATCTTACCGACTTATCCACTTATCTGGAGTTGAAACCAGCTTGAACTGCCCTTCCCTTGTCTCCGAGATTTGTATTCAAGAGAGACGGCCAGATATAAATAAACCCATTACATTAGTAGTCTATTTTAAACCTACTAGTGCCCTCTAGTATCAATTTTACACATTAGCAGTTAAGGTACCTCCTTTCATTAAAATGAAAGTGATGTGAAATGTTGTGCTTCGAATGTGTACAATTTATTTATTAGTAGGTAGTTACTTTTTTTAATGGAGTTGGTAGGTACTTACGCTTAAGACATTCATCCACGGATAAATAAGTAGACTCACAGCTAAGCCCGAGTTCTTCATTCTTACAGGGTTTTTTCTCATCTGCCCTTTATTTATCGGCACACTTTCGTTTATCACAAATTAATAATAGTAGGTAATTATAATGATTAAGTTAAATAGGCACCTTGAATTTTAGGATGCTTTTCAATCTCCCGCCAAATGACGACGCATAGAGAATATAACGAGCGACCACAGAGTGAGCCAAAGAGAATACAATACTACGTAAGAGAGTGAGCGACTCGAGCGACTGATGACCGTAGATTAAAAATAAGGCACTCTGATGTCCACAGACATTTTTTAAATTATATCTTGGATACGAAACCATGAATGGAATGCATACTAAACATATATTTAATTTCACGGACTTTTAAATACTACTTTGTGATTAAATTTACGTTATTTATAAGTCTGTGAGCTCAAAGTAGTCTTGACGTCATTATTAATCCATGGCTTGTGTTTCGAGGATTTCTTAGTCAAACCAGGAACACTTGTGGAACCCTTATAGTTTAATGTTTTTGAACGATTACGAAATGAATTGATTCCGATTACAAATATGAACATAATCGACTTTTCATACACTATTCATGCACTGCACCTCACTATCACTTTTTCGAGCGTAGCCGAACGGGGCGGGCGCGTAATTTTAATTTATATCTGCAATAATTATATTTACCTAATCAGTATTTCTCTAATTACGACTTTGCTGGCTTTGTGTTAATGGTTTATAATTAACCAGCATCTATTTATAAACCGTCGTCACGTCTCGATGTCAACACAATCCAAAACAATGCCGATGTTGGAACTCAAAATGTATGTGAGAGTGGTGGCCGCAGTTTTCTCTGTAAGTAGATTGCTTATTATTAGTATGGAAGCTCTTTTACGGTGCTTTAAATTTATAGTTATAATACGTTCCTACCGCATGAGACATATTTTCCTTGCTACAAGTAAGTCTGAGTCTACCTACCTGTTTACGTACGTATTTGTTTTGTTCTTTCCATGTGTGGAATATGTGCCTATAATAAACGTAGGTACAGTGAAATTATAATTTTGTTGAAATCCACTTGCATGTCCTGAACAACTGTAATGGATACAGTATTTAAAAAAATATACTATTCTGATAATGCATGCTGATTTACTTTCATGACACTGGGCTGGAGGTACCCTCAACATTTAGTGATTGTACTCAAAATACCAAACCTTAAGGATTTTAAGTATTCAAATTTCATTTGATTTCATTCTTATCTACAGTCTTAAGAATATATTTGATATTAACTTGTCTCTCTAATATACTTAAGATATTTATTTATTTATAATAAACAGTTGAATGTACAATGCTGCCTTAATAGTTGTCTCCTATCAGTAATATTGTGCACATATCTTTTATAATAATAATTAATTACTTGTTTGCTAATTTGAATCTCACACAGATAACTATATTAAATAATAACTGTTATCTTATACATCATTTAGTAACAGTAAATAGCAAAGGACAGAGTATTATAAATACTGAAGGAAAGATTAAATCATTAAATCTCTTTTTCGTGTCATTGGTTGCCAGATTGTATAATGGCACAATTGTTATTTCAGATCTCATCAGTAACAGCTTTTGTGATGACATTACTCCGTCTCCTGAACCCGGAGTTGTTCTACTTGGACCCTTTAGAGGGTACAAATATACGTATGTACTATTTCTTATTACATTTTCCATGATCATTTGAATGCCGGCTTGTACCTGATCTATCTTTGTGATCTATCCACAGCGGTCCACTATTTCATATCAGCTGTCATGATGGTCACCAGCGGGATCGGTTTCGCCAACAGCTGCATAGTGATGAACCGCAGCTCCAGCGGCAACACGGGCAGGAACATTACCATCTGGCTGCTGCTCGATTCACTGTTCGAGACCACCAGGGTGATATATGTGTTTGTGTGCGAGATAGTGCTCAAGGGGAAGGGCACTATGCAGGTCTACGAGTTGCTTATTAGCGCTGCGCAGTACTGTAAGTATTGTAAGAATCCTGTATATTGAAGAATGTATAGATTATGATCAGAGACTGTGAGAGAGTGTGCCCAGTATAATAGTAGCGAAATGTGATTATGGGCGAGTTGATATCTGTCTCTAGGTCAGGTAATTACAGTCCGAAATGGCGAAATCTCCAAATAGGTACCAGAATGCTGACCCTGCCCCTCCTAAGGAACCTAACGTGTTCTTGACATTCATAGGTATATGATACAATACAGTGTGAAAACACTAAATGTCAGAAATCGCTACGAAGTTGATAGGTGAAGGTCTATTATGTCATGTAACCCTGAAATGTCCCAGTTTTCGTTAGATAATGGGATTCTACAACACAATAGTACCTATAATACAATCACCTATAAAAAAGATAGTTAATGTTTCCATGTCACATTTTAAGGAAAAAAAAGGAAATAACCACTTTTCTACCTAAACCTTTATTTTGATAAACGTAGGAAAGTACTTGATTCTTAAGTATTATTTCTAAAATGCTAGATTTGTTGAATAACACGAATAGTAATAGATTTTCGCAGGAATTATTTTCATTATATCAAAATTTCAGGCACACAATGATACTTTACTGCGTAGGTGCGTTCAGGGACTACAGGCATGATAGTATTTACTTCTCTACCATGCTGAATAAATAACTGTGTTTTCTTTTCAGTGCTGGACAGCTTTCTCTACTGTCAAATGATACTGAGGCACTAGTATACGGCGAATATCAAGTTAATTTGTGCAGTCGCGTCTAATTACGTGGTAAAATAACATATAGCCTTATAAAAGCATTAGAACGCCGCTGGTTAATATTTAATAACCGCGATTGTACATATAATTATGTAAATCAAAAAGAGGTGACTAGAAGCATCTACATGCATTTATTTATTGATTCTCAAAGAATTTATAATCTTGTAAAAAGATTTAAAGCGTTTAGAAGGCGAAGACTAATCTTCACCTTTATTTAATCATTTTATTATTTTTTCTTGTGTCTAAGGTTCTACAAAAATAGTGTAAGTAAGTACCTATGTATATGAAGATATACTAGTATATTTATATTCGTTTTTTTTTTCAAATATTAGATATTTAGGTTACTGCTACTGTAGGCCCTAGATTGCAGTGGCAAAAACAGACCACGCCAATATGTTATGCACTATTTTTATAGAACCTTATATTAATAGTCGCCGTTGCTCGGATAACATGGTGTTGCCCTTAGAAAAATAGAGAAACTATTATTTAAAGTACCTATCTATATTTTAAATAGTCAGCAGGCTGGCGTTTAGCTTGGGTCTTTTTCTACAAGTCTGTCCGAGCGACGTTGACTTCACGGACAATTTCCATAACCATGTATGAAATATATTGTTGGGTATTGTTCATACCATGTAATATAAGCTAGGTGCATTCCATTGCAGCTGTGATTATTGTCCTATAAACCGTACTTGAGTTAATTAGGTCACTTCTCCCATAAGCAAGCATTGTGATACCAGTCGAGAATGACAAGACTGAACACTATTCGGCTTGTTTTATCATCGTTCCGACAATAACGACATCGTAACTATGTCTGGATATATTACAGTTTGAGAAACTAATGCATTGTTTGCTTAAAATTACATTTCTTGTTCGTTCGTTATCATATTTAGAACGTGTAGTCGAGTTATAGTATTATTTAGTTTTAAGTATAATAATGTGTTGGGCGTGGATCTAGCGCAGATCACTCTATAAATATGCCATACCAACAGTTTTTATATGAGTAAAATATATAAAACGATACGATACGACGTCTACTAAGTGAGTTGGATCCTGAGGTAGCTGCGTAACGCGGGAGAGGTGGGATATCATCTCAATCTCAACATGAACACAATCTGATTATGAAACTATAAAGACCAACAATTTAAGGGGTGAAAACTTCATAGTATGAGGGAGATTCTTACCTCATTAAGAAAGTGGAAAGAAATCCGTACAAAACTATAAGTCAATGTTTCGTCTCTTCGTTAAAATGTTTACCGCAAAGATTTCCAATATAATTTTAGGATCAAACTCATCGACGGGTAGACCCAGAGGTCGGCAGGTCCACGCCCGACTGATTCTTCCCACCGAATATCAAGTTGTCTGTACTCAGTTTGTCACAATTATTATTCATATTTTATGCAATTTGTGAATCTTGAGGCTGTGTGACCACAAAGCCAAGAAGATATCTAAACGGAGAATAGTTTATTTGTAGGCGAGCAGGATTATGTTAAAATCTCTGAGACTACAGATTTAATCGCACAGCTTGGTGGACAGGCAGCCCTACGATCTGTGATTACTAATATCGAAAGTTTTTATTATTATATTAACATTGGTTTGTGATTCGAATACCCTAGTCAACAGTTAAAGAAAACCTATAAAAAAATGTTTTTTGTTATTTTATAGAAATATATTAAAATATGTATAATATTGTACAGTTTTATCCGTTATCTAAAATGCCGCTGAATAATTAAGATTTTAGACTTAAGACACTATTTACATTCCCTAGAGTTAAAATTGTGCAACAATATGTTGGAATCTCAAATTATTTCTCTTTTATGATTGGATCACTTGGCGGCTTTTAGATGCCGGGAGTTAGACCACTACTTGCCGTACATGGCAGTTGGATGATAAATAAATCACATTTTTTTATAATCAATTAATCTTTTATTTCGTGTCATCTGTCCAAAAATATAATGCGTACGCAGCTATTCAACACTCTCCAACAGGCTACTGAATGACAAAGTGCACTTTCCGTGGTAGTCTACAACAAACTATAATACAGGGCGGGCGGGAGCGCGCGCATCTGGCGACCACTTGCAGAAGCTTCCGGACCCCAGTGGAACCATAATGGATCTTTAGAACCATTTCATTCACATTTGCAATTATAAGTTTCCTAATTTTCATTACAAATTTGTATTTGTATCCATTCCAAGGAATAACGTGAGTAAAGCCATAGGAAATATGACAGTTATATATTAAGAAGGCTAGTAAAGCTATAATGAAAAGTTTTGATTGCCTAGATGCGCGCCAGCCGCAACTTATTAATTCCGCAATGATCGCTTCATGGCAGCTCTATTCCGATCAACAACAAACTTGCTACAAGAGCGAACGCTCAACAAAAACACTCGTTAACAACTTAACACTGATTTGTTCGATATAACACGCTATTGCGAATATTACATGGTTCAATTTCACTAGATAGAGCCGTCTATACTGAATTATGTATAGTAATAGTGGAATACCAACATGTAAGTACTGTCTGGCATAAGGTGTCACAAAGCAGCTTGAATTGCCAGGCTATGGTCGATGTGCACGAGACACTGCTTTGAGACCGAAGAATATTCCATCGTGTAACGATCTCTACCTATAATGATTTACTATTGTTATCGGGTTTACGAGAGCGTCTTGCTACGGGTGTGAACATTTTGATAAAAAATGTGAACCTTGTAACATTTCCAATAGTTGTTTTTCACACAAATGTCGGAAACACCAACATTTCTCACTACAAAATGTTGATATTTCTGTCACAAATTATGCCAATTTTAAATGCTATACCGTAGTTACAATATGAAATTTAAATATAGCAATATAGGGAAATTAATTAGTTACTACTAACATTAAATTACTAACTAAATTCATTCATTAATACAGGACGAAATCATTATAAAGAGCATTCAAATGCAGCACAAGTAAGCGATGTTCATATTTGAAATACATATTCATGAATTTTACCCTGTGAGTACATCTTACGAAGAATTTTTTATCGATAAAAATAGGCTGGTTGGAGTCAGCTAGTTTAAGAATGTTTTGTATAAACCCCAAAACAAAAATTAAGTATAAAATAACAATACGATGTATAGGTAATAATATAATACATACCAGATGATGGTGTCTTTAATTTCCTAATTAGTGGATACGCACAAGTTTATGGTAGCTATACAAAAATATAATTAGCCAGAACAGCATAAATTCATCGCCGTATAAAAATACAATTTTAAATAACTTTGATCCAGTTTAAATTGCGATTATATAAATATTATAAATCATGAATGTCTACGTTCCAGCTTCCAGCTGACTCCTGATTTACTTGCGAATGTCGTTTCACAATCACATAAATATAACAGCTATCAAACAAAATAATGTTTCTAATAAATTATATCCCGATTCCATACTTGATAAACTCGAGAAAATATCTGCCAATAGATTTTAGCGCCAAAAAGCAGGAAAAAATGTATATGTAATATTGCTAGATATCCAATCCTCCTCCAGGCCGCAAGCCAAACCAACTGAATATGAATCAATAAGCGCCAAAAGGTTGCGCTACATGGCTAAATACTGAAATAAAATATTTAAAGATGTTGCGCAACATTCTCCGCCTACAGGATCCACTATTAATACTTACTACTCATAAAATTCAATGGCACCAAAAATATATAGCCAATCTTTGTAAATCACACCAAACATAGATTTCTATCTATTGCTCGCAGTAAGAAAATACTATGAACTTTCTTTTATAATAATGGCACTTCTAATCTTTTGTATTTTAATAGATTAAGAGATTGATTGCTACTTGCAAAATACGCTCTATAGTATTCGGTAGAGCATATATTTCATATGGGAAATGACACTAGCTGACACTAGCGTTTAAAGTAGGTAGATATAACGAAAAAAAACACCCGAATTAACTGTAATCTTTCATTTAAATTAATTAATGATTGTTCAATAATCAGTGCGCTCGGAGCTATGTACTTGAGATAGTAGGTAACTACAGTACGTCAAATATGTCTTATCCGTCGGCAAAATCTATTGGTAATATTATAGTCTTGAAAATGACTATCTATTTCTGCGACGGTTTTCTATCGACACTAGCGACACCGTGACCGGATAAGATAAATTATGATATTTACAAACAGCGCCGCGCATACCAATGATTGAATAATCATACGAAGTAGAAATGCATAAAATCTCGCATATTATAGGTATGTAATACTAAACACTATAAAGATATTGTTGCTGCGAATGTGTACTAGAATAAGACGGCACACGAAATAGCAGTGACTCAAATCCTCTATCAATACTATACCAGAAGTTTAGATTGGAAATACACTGGAGAAATACAGATAGCTCATGTAGATAACTCATTGTTAGTATAATTTTGTCTGTACAACGTGTACTGTGTGAGCGATGACTTTGGTATGGCAATCATCGATAGGCTAATGTAACGGCTTAAGGTAAATATAAGCTTGTTTGAACAGTTTTTTGTATAAAAGAAGTACCTACTAGGGAATAATTATGGTAATTTTATTCAATGGATACGTATTTTTCAAATCTGAACCTACCTCAATCAATTGAGCATAATCTCCAATCTAAACGAGGCATAAACCTACGAATTGTTTATTACAATAACTATTTTGTCAATAAATTCATCTCACAACCCACTCCCACATGACGTACTGTACAAACAGCGTGAAATAATCTAATAACAATACATATGACTATGTACGTACAATATACAGTATGCGAGATACGAGTGAGATCTAACACATAAGGAACCAACAGAACAGTTACAACTGAACCACATCAAACAGATATTACATGTAGAAAATTATAGTTTTAATTACAATTAATATCTACAAATTAATATTGTCATGTATTTTAATACAGTACTCTACACGACCGACATGAGTTCTGTTTCATTCATAACCCAGAAATATATAATTTAGTGCTAAAATCGTACAATTATAAGACAGTAGAATTATAGTTTTTCTATAACTGTCCCTTTTAAGCTTCTTTTGAGTAATAACTTTTCATATTAAATTAATATTATCTCAAAGTATTAATTATTTTTTTTGTATTTTGAATATGAGAACGGTCGGTGATGCATTTATTTAATTTAGTTATGTTTGTGCACCAATAGATTTAGAAATCACATTTTAGTTCTTTTTACTCATCTCAGGAAGACGCTTTGACTTCCATAAGTTTGAACTTTGAACTATTTGTACGTTATGAACGAAACAAAACACACCTCTAGACGCTCTTCGACAATAACTCCTTATTACCAGTAGTGTGCCGGCACTATCTAGAGTTCGCGTTAAAGGGATATGTCTCGGCAACCTTACGCCTTATTTACGAGTTAAAAAGCTACTTAACACTACCCTAACGGACTATGTTTATTAACAAACTAGCCTAAAACTAAACTAAAGAGAATAAATCTCTGTCACTTGTGCCAAAAAGCAGTTCATTTTTGTTATGGTGACAACAGTCTTGTATGATACACAAGATAAACGTTACAGTGAATGTCTATTAGGCCTTACATTCTGTGTGTTTTGGTTAAACTGTAAAAATGATTAAGTATGTAAGTAACAGTAAAAAAAAATCACATTTAACCTGATTTGTACGATGTACAGGGATGATAAATCCATTGAAAACTTATACAACCCAAATATCAGCAGGAGCAAGAATAAAGCTATTTTATCTCATGTAAAATTCAGAACACATTGTCATCCAAGCCCCACGATGTGGCACTACGTTTGGCCAATCAACAATGACACAGAAAAATACTGAGGATATACGTACAATTGTTACTTTTTTAGGCCGAATCACGTGTGTGTGAACACAGATAATGTAGGTAGGAACATTGCAAGGGGCAGTCGTAATTTTGATCAGATTTTGGCACCTCTACTATATAAGCACCTACATGTAATTTTGAGAACTATAAAGACCTCCACAGACGACGAATAATTTTTCACATTTCTTTAGATTCATACGAATATTTTATCAACAGAATTATTTACTTGCACATTGAAAGATAACGTGATTCGCGTCCATTTGTCTGTGGGGTCTCTTAAATTGACATCCACGATACTGGAACAACATGAGCACAAGTTCAAGTATCCGTTCAATCGATAACACAGTTTGCGGATGAATATGGCGTTGATACTGTTTAATCTACAACACGGTGGTTCCGTTTGCGCATTCATTGTCGTCATCGTCCAAGATTGCCAATATTCAGAGCAATCGACCTATAAATCTCTCTCAAGCGTCCCCGCGATTTCTACACAAGTCGAGATCACAATAAAAGAACCGAACACTCGCGCCAACGACGTCACAGTTCCAACGCATCACTTGACTCACGCGGCGTCGAGCCGGGGCAGCAGCCCGTGCGGGCCGGCGCGGGCGGCGGCTGCCCGCGCGCCGTGTGCGCCTAGCGCGTGGCGGCTAGAAGTTCTGCTGGCGCTTGCGCTTGAGGTGTATGGCGTCGAGGATGGGCTGGCGCTTGCGCGTGTAGCGCGCGCGCAGCTGCTCGATCTCCGCCTCCATCTCCGCGTCCAGCCGCGCCATGCGCGCCTCCAGCTCCGCCTCGCCCAGGTACCCCAGCTGCGGACCCACACACGCACTGCTGCAGCTCATGCAGGTACCCCAGCTGCGGACCCACACACGCACTGCTGCAGCTCATGCAGGTACCCCAGCTGCGGACCCACACACGCACTGCTGCAGCTCATGCAGGTACCCCAGCTGCGGACCCACACACGCACTGCTGCAGCTCATGCAGGTACCCCAGCTGCGGACCCACACACGCACTGCTGCAGCTCATGCAGGTACCCCAGCTGCGGACCCACACACGCACTGCTGCAGCTCATGCAGGTACCCCAGCTGCGGACCCACACACGCACTGCTGCAGCTCATGCAGGTACCCCAGCTGCGGACCCACACACGCACTGCTGCAGCTCATGCAGGTACCCCAGCTGCGGACCCACACACGCACTGCTGCAGCTCATGCAAGGTCTACTCATAGTCCGGTCGCTCCCCTGCGCCAGGGCGAGGACCTCCCCTCCCCTTCTACACCTGCCCGTCGCCGCCCAGACCGGTTCGTGGACGACGTTGAGATCGATCGTTGGACATAATTTTAAATTGTGACGGGATCTCATCGATCGACTCGCGATTCGGGCGACTCGAGCGCATCACAGGTGTCGGTGGAGTCACTCTGAATTTTTTCTCACGCCACCCTGACCCGTGATCGCCGGCTTTACAACGGGTCGAGTAACACGACGAATAATAGTATCGCACCGAACGCGTAACTTAAAATTTCTCTAGTAATAGACCCGCCCCGCTTAGAATTATATCATAACTTATACATAAATAATACACACTTATCTACACAAACCGTTCTCGAGAAATATCGCGATCTTAAAATAAACCCGCAAATTATTATAATTCAAAGTTACATAATGGGCAAGTAATCTGAAATGAAAATGAAGTCGACATATCGTCAGATAAATCCGTCGACAGACAGTACGGCCGCGATATTCCTGGAGAAGGCGCCGCATGCCTGCGCCGGCCGCCGCCGCCTCCCACACACCGCGCGACTGTGCAGCCGCTTGTTATTGTTCACTACAACCACACAGAAAGCTTCGTATTGGATTAGTAACAGTATTCGTGCTTTGGAAGGAGCGTGCGTAAAATACGCGGAAGGATTATAAATTACAGGCAACTCCGGGCGGATATAGTTTATGAAATATGACATGTTACCGATTGAATAACTGAGCATATATATAGTATGAACTGGACTGAAAGCCCAAGCGTTTTAGATTTAACAGTTGAGTCAAGCCACCCGAAGCCGTTAGTGGGAAAGTTGCATTGTATGGTTTCGGTAAGATCAAGCCACCCGGAGCTACTAGAGGGCGGGTGTATCGATATAATTTGATAAGGTCAAGCCACCGGAAGTGACATGTGGGCAAGTAGTGTCGCGTATCCGGCTAGATCAAGCCACCAGGGCCCAGTGGGCAAGCTGCGGGCGTGCGGTGTGTCGGCACTTACGTGGCTGGTCGAGCGCGAGCATGGTCACCACGTGCAGTTGACTTACGAATTCGAAGTTGCCCTCCTCCACGAACGCCCGCTGGAAGGCCAGCGCCGGGTTCGGTTCCGATTCCGTCTCACCTTCCACACTGCAGATAAAAAAAGTTTACAAATTATTGGCATACATTTTGGCGAGTAGTGAAATGTATGCCATAAATTCGGACCGATCTTATAGGTAGGTGATTTTCGTAGGGACTATGGAACCCTAAAAGACACGTGATTTTTTTCAAGTCTGGGTGTGTGATGATATGGTGTGTATTCCACTGACAGTATGATGCCAGAAACGACAGCATGTAAGCCATCGTTTCTGACATTGGAAATTTTCCGTCAACTGTGAATAGCCCCCAAAGGTTATTTGCAATGTTTTCCTTCTCCATTCAGCAAGTGATAATCTATTATTGAAAATGAATTTTAAGTCGGAACTAACGGCCAGTTGCTTCTTGAGAAAATAAAGTAAAAGTAACGGCAAAAGACACGTAAAATTGTGAGGAATAGAAGCCAATTGAGCCGTTAGTTTTGCTTCAAGACATTGGCTGTGACTAGCGCTGAAGAAGCAGTCCGTAAGCGAGGCTAGCGCGGCGGCACCTGGCGGCGGCGTCGGGTACCCGCAGCGCGGCGGCGAGCGTGCCGTTGGTGGCGGCGCCGATGTTCAGGTGGTTCACCTCCTTCTTCTCGAAGTGCTCCAGGAACAGCGGCCGGTACTTGGGCCGGTTCGTGTCCATCGGGTCTGTGTCGTGACCTGCACAATAAACCGCTCATACAATTTGGGATGCCTACATGTTATTATGTGCTTCCATAGTGATACATGTACGGGTGCTTTAAATGTGCTGTCTGCATCAGTGACAGTGTTGTTTCAGCAGAAATGAACTTATGTTAACGCGATTTTTGTCAAACATCTTGGTGTCCCTTTGACAGGTTTTTTTTAATAGGAGATAGCCAAAGATACAGGTATGGCGTGTTAGAGGGGAGACTTTGACAATGGCTAGGACGGTATAGGATAAAAAAATCCTATCATATCATAGAGAAGTAGAACCTTCATCATACTACAAGCATAAACTATACTGCGTGGGCAGTAGCCACAGCACACCACGGCCGACGAGAAGCGATACGAAACGGTAATAATGTTCGATATGTGGTTCGTTAAATAAAACCGAAGGCGAAACGTTACAAAACAAATATGAATTAATATAAAAGAATGTATGTATGTCGGTATCGGTTCTATTCGGCGGTGGCGCGGTGTCGCAGTGGGCAGTAGGTCGCTCGCACGTTTCATGGTGGCGAGGTCCGCGTCGGGCTCGTTGATGACCATGGTGCCGAGGTCGGCCGCCAGCTCCGCCGAGCCGTCGCGGCGCGGCACCAGCGTGCCGTCCCCGCCCCCCGCGCCGCCCGCCCCCCGCTGCCGCATCGTCGCCTCCGAGTAGCCCTCGCCCTGCAACACGCACATTCACATCACTACTGGGAGCGGCTCCGACACCTGTTATATACGATCGGATAAACGCGAGTCCTGCGCGATCCAGGTTAGAACACCAGCTCGCCGCTCTGGGCGTTTGCAATATGATTATCACTCGTTTGCAGTGAAGGAAAACACTATACGTACCGCGGCGAAGGTGTTGGCGTTGTTGGCGAGGTGCGGCGCGCGCTGCGCCTGCGCCAGGCGGATCTCGCGCGCCTCCGCGATCAGCGCGCTCAGGATCGTCGCCTGCTTCGCGTTGCCTGCGACCAACACACACACGCTATTCATGGTATCACCACGCACTATTTATGTTCTCCTGGTACTATATCCCATGCACTGCGAGAATTAAACAACTCCGAGTATTACATGATCAATCTAAATGGAATATAATTTAATTGGCACGCGGCGTGTGCATCACAGTCGCTCACCGATAAATTCATGGTTCAGCAAGAACTCGGCGGTGGCCCTCTCTTCCGGATTCTTCACGAGGCACTGGCTCACAAAGTCGATGAACTCTGGCGACCATTGGTCGGGTTCTCTGCAATTATACCATCAAATAGTCACATAATATATTTTTCTTTGCCGTCATCTTATTGATAGTGAGCGATCACAAGCTTATAGAAATAAGAAATTGAAATCCATCAGGACCAGCATTTAAAAAAATATGTGCTAGGAGAGTTTTTGGATCGATAAATCTAGGAATAAAAGAAAAATCTTAAGACCATACATTCCAGTACGACTATTAAGACACTAAAAGATACGCCGTGTTAATACATAAAAGTCAACTTGACATAACTCGGGTTTATCGCGTGTATAACTATTCTGTAATATTTTTTTATTAAGTTTGAAAAGAACTCATGTGAAAGAACTGACCGGAAGCTGGGCGGCGGCTTGGTGGGTATCATGAAGATGGCGCGCATGGGGTGTATGTCGCCGTAGGGCGGCTTGCCCTCCGCCATCTCCAGCGCCGTGATGCCGAGCGACCAGATGTCGGCCACGCAGTCGTACCCGATCTCCTGGATCACCTCCGGCGCCATCCAGAACGGCGTGCCGATCACCGTGTTGCGCTTTGCCATTGTGTCCTGCCGAACAAACATGTGGCTCTCGTCACTCTCCCGATGGAAGATAACTCCAAGGAAACAGGATTTGCTAAACATATTTGTCAGTTGTGACGAATGCTTGGCGCAGTGGTTCGAGCGTAGGCCGCTCGGCTCACTACACCGGGCGGTTGCGAGTTGAATTCCCGCCGGGGCAAATTTCGTTAAATGGCCTTTTCGAATTTGCCCTGATCAGGTAATAGCAGGTATCGTGGGTAAAAGCGTTGCTTAGTTTGGGACCACACAGTTGGTGTTCCAGTCTGGCGATATTTAACTGTTCAGAATTTCTCTAGAGACCTCTGTGTCCATGCTCCCATGTACTTATCTTTTTAATTCTACCTTTAAAATGCATTAAAAATAAAATAAAATAATTATTGATACTATAAATGTGTAGTAATATTTTTATAGTTAAATAAATAAATATCGCCAGACGAACACACCAACTGTATGGTCCCAAACTCAGCAACGCTTGTACTATGAGTACCGTACAATGGACTGGGGGCGATCCCAGTGACACCCAGACCAGGGCAAATTTCGAAAAGGCCATTTCCGAAATTTACCCTAGTAGGAATCGAACCCGCAACCACCATGTGCAGTGAGCCGAGCGGCCTACGCTCGAACCAGTGCGCCAAGCGGTCGTCACATTATTATTGCAATAAGTGAACTGACGGTGAGTTGTCCGGCGACGCCGAAGTCTGCGAGCTTGGCGTGTCCCTCGGTGTTGAGCAGGATGTTGCCCGCCTTGATGTCGCGGTGGATCTTCCGCCGCCGGTGCAGGTACTCCAGCCCCTTGAGCGTGTCGCACAGGATGGTCGCGATCTCCTCCTCCGACAGCGTCTTCTTGCGCAGCCGCATGATGTCCGACACCGACCCCGCGCCGCAGTATTCCATTACAATCTGGAGTTGGAGAGCGGGGAAATGGTGACCATTGTCGGGGAAGAATACGCCCCATCCAAAATTATTCCCGAATTCATGAAAGTCAAATGATTATAAGGAAATCTGCATGTCCCAGACATAAGTCAGCCAAGTTAATAGGTAAAGTGCGACGTCTGCAGACACACTTTTTTACCACTGGCCTAAAGTGGTATGTCGGCCTGCCACCAAAGGACACGATAAGGTCACAATATTTATGGCCAAAGTATTTTTCGAGATATCGTCAATATTGTTGTGATATCGATCGTGACACCCGCGATATACGAGTATGTGGTAATATGGAATCTAATTGTTCTATCAAAAATAGTATGACCTTGAGGTTCCAGTTTTCGATGCAGCCAAGGTTGCAAATAAGAAGTAACACCATGTTAGATTTGTTCATCAATTAATAGGTTGATATTTATCTTGATTTTAGTGCGTTGAAGTCTAAAATAGTAGCATCTCACCCATAGGTCCGTGTTCTTGAAGTAACTGCCGTAGTATTTGACCACGTAGGGGCTGTCGCACTGTTGCATGATGGAGATCTCCTTGATGATCTCCTGCAGGTCCGTGTCCACCGGCACCTGCTTGATAGCGAGCACCTGCCCGCTCTCCTTGTGTAACGCCTGGAACACGAAAGAAGGACTTACAACAGTCATTCCTATTAACCAAACCAAACCAGTGCCCCGAACTGCAGAATTTTGATGACGATTCACATATAGGATGTTGTTTTAATGCGTATAGTTGGATAGCATTGTGCTATTTCTAGACAAATCTTAAAAATACTGAAGATTAGACAAGTTCGAAGATAAGATGGTTCGTACTTTGTAAACGCTGCCATAGGACCCCTCTCCGAGCTTGCATAAGATGTCGAACACCTCCTCCGGCTGCCTCGTGAGACTCTCTTCCGAGAGCTTCTTTAGCTCACTGCAACAACCAAAAGTACACCTTAAACATACACATCTTTGGCTTCAATATAATTTAGTAATCCCTAATTTGTACAAACATAGGCTAACTACACATTAGTTTAGTAAGTTCTAAATCAAAAATTACAATTAAATGTAAGATACACGTTGTTTAGTCCTCACCTCACTAAACTAAATAAGGTTATTACAGCATCCTATCACCGGCAAAAAGCAATAACGTTTTCGAATGATGCACGAAAGGATGCACGATCATAATTGAACTTTTACTATCATCAAAAACGATAAGTACCAATAAAACAAAACAAATTGCCACGATTCTTACGAGCGGTGGTAACGACCTCTTATCATGCCAGTTGCCGCGACCCACGCAATTAATGACAACAATAATGGAGAACAAATAGG
This sequence comes from Notodonta dromedarius, assembly GCA_905147325.1. Lineage (NCBI taxonomy): Eukaryota > Metazoa > Arthropoda > Insecta > Lepidoptera > Notodontidae > Notodonta > Notodonta dromedarius. Next base: position 13,522,241 of record LR990162.1, read on the forward strand.
ACTCTCCTATGAGACCAAACTGGAGATAGAGTGGTCATGTGGTCATGCTATTACACTTACTCCCAATTATAGACATTTGTTTTCGGATCGGTATTTGGACCTAATGGGCTATCTGGCCATTTAACTAGACTCACACCTAAATAGAACATAGCCAATATTTACATACAAAACTTACACATAAATATTTAATACGAGTACGTATCACCACATTACTACCAACTGTATGGTCCCAAACTAAGCAACGCTTGTACTGTGGTTAACGTACAAGGAACAGTTACGAATAGGCTTATTCTGAAATATGCCCCGACGGGGATCAAACTCGGAACCACCAAGTAGTGTAGTGAACCGAGCGACCTATGCTCAGAGAAAAAAACCATGCGAGCGGTCGTCAAAACATAAAAGAAACGGTCTAATATAGTTTTAATTATGTAAACACCACTAGCTTTATTAACAGAAAGAGATACTCAAGTAAGTTTACCATTTCTCTTAATACAAAGACAGCCCAGCTCCAAGCGATTAAAACTAAAACGGTCCGCGGAATGTCTGTCCACGCTAATTATAATGCTTTTGTGGTGATTTATTCACGTTATTTGCAGCTAACACGCGTTGCTTTATGACGCTTCGGCAACCTTTGGCAATACCTGCCAAGGTGGGGGACATTCCTGAGAATGTTGAGATGATTAAGACTTTTAGAGTAAGATTTTTGACTAAAAACTTAACTAATCCATCGTCTACTACGGCGTTATTCAGGTTTTAAGGGCAAATCTGCCTTCAATGCACCAAGGGCTTAATGATTACTTTGAAGACAGACATGCCTATGATGCGTGTTTAACGACGATGCTCCAGTTGGGATCATAACGCCACGAAACAAAATCACGTCTGATGACTGCATATTTTGATGTTATCAATATAAATATCAAGTAATGTAGAAAACAGCACGTGTAGATCAGCACGAGCGGAATGATGGATCACGCTCAATTGCCGGTAGATGATACCTATGTTATTAATAAAATCAGTTATTTAAAAACATAAATAGGAAAGAAGAAGACAGTAAAGCGTATGGAAATAACTTCGCACCTAACATGAGTAAATAAATGTTTGAAATTTAATAAGCAAATAGAATATTTGAATTAAACGCAAACGCAGTAACTATAATAATTAAACAGTTACTTTTAGATTAAGTATACATTTTCCTCTTGTCGGCCTGGACATTACGGTACATACTTATTCATACAATGTAAGTAACTAATGAAAGGAGATAATCAAAATCAAACACGCCCTTTTGTTCTATTGTTCTTAGCAATAACAAAAAGATAACGGTGCTGTAACATCAATAAACCACGTTTAATATTTTTTTAAAGCGTGTACAGGATACAAGGAAACAGGTTCCGCCATTTACAGAGATGTGAATCATGGCGATGCTATTTTCCCTTATATGCAAAGCGAAAACAACGGCACACAATGTTGGGAATCCGTTGCGAATAACAAATCTATTTGTGCCCCAAACACTGTGCAGACACTTGAGGTATTTCCAGTAATGCACTTTAATTAGCGTGAATAAGCTCGGGGGATGCGAGTTCGCGAAAGATATGGCACATAATTTCGGAGAATTACAGTTAGTGTATGCTTACAATGTGACGAGTGATTAATTAAATGAATTACGAGGATATTGTTAAAGTTGCTTTGGTACTTAAAACCTACAACTGAAATAAAAATTGTAATAAAGCTTTCGAGTAACTCGTCGCAGCATAGGAAGAATTTTTTGATAATTAGCTTACTGGCTCTCGAATATGTTCATTCAACGTGAATAACTTGATATAGGTAGCAGAGGCACAGAACTGCCATGTCCCCGGTCTTGGTTTCAGATTAACTCGAAGAAGACGAAGCTGGTGACTGCATTCGATAGAAATCCATACCCAAGTTATTATTGCATAGGGACGAAGGCGAGCGATGTTTATTTTCAATTCCAATAATAAGCATTGAGAGAAGCGCCTGACCATGCAGACTGCACGGTGCTATTCCGTTTGTTTTGATCAACATAGGCCATTCGCTCTACATTGCTAAAACTTTATCGATCCGTTTTTATCCATGTGTGATGTAAGTTGTATTTGTAAATAATATTTAACTTGAACAAGTGTTATAATAATAACGGGAATCTCTGTCAAAATCAAGCTTTTCAGACCTATTTTATATTGCATGGAGTTCCAGTATATAATGTACCTTATTAACTCCAGGGATTTAGCCAATACTTACCCCTGCGGGCATTCGTTGGCGCTCATTCTGTCGGCACGACGTTTCTTGCAGGTGTTACAGTTTAGAGTGGGCGCACCCCCCTCCCACAAGCCCCTCTTCCAAAACACCAGCCTACCCTCACTGTCCATGAGGGCCTTGCATCGCTACCGGATCAAGACAATCTCTTTGATGGGTATGAAATTTACTCTTCGTTGGTTCCTCTTTATATCAAGTAGTTTTGAAATTCTAATCCCAGAATATATTCGCAACTGCATTGGATTCTTGAAATCTAACGATACAGAACTCCTTGCCAGCATAAAACATTGATACATGAACACTGTCAAAACTTTGTTTATTGTGTTAACATTCACCACAGTTTCTATCTCTAAAACGGGGCAGTCCATGTGGTATACACAGTCTTTTAGGATCGATCGCTGTTTACGCACCGAACGTCAGAAGTCCTTAAAAGTCAAGCCCATTTAACTTGAACTTATTAGTGAATCCTAAGCCAAGAAATAACACGTGTCCATAATTTACGTAACTGAGTCCACGGCCATCACTCAAAAGCGATCAACAAAAATTTAATCCCGAAATAGACGCACGTATCCTTCCCAGGCTATAAGCGGCGCATTGCCGGCGACAACGCGTCTGTCCTCCACGTTAGCTTCCACAATACTGTGTTTTGATGTATTACAAGCCAGAGTTCCATTTCGATCCAACCTCCAAGTTCGAACGATCCCGCATGGAGTGGTTAGTGGACCGGACTCGTTGTTTAAATCTGAACTAGCTGAGCCCGCGACTTCGTTCGCGTGGAATTTAACTTAACAAAAAAGCCCGCTCCCGCGTTCTGAGCCCGCACGACAAAACCCATTTTTTTTATTTTTTTTTAATTTTGTTTTTCTAAAATAAAAGTAGCCTAAGTTACTGCTTATAACGTCAGCTATCTACCAGTGAAAGTCCCGTCAAAATCGGTTCACCCGTTTCGGAGATACTCTTTGATTTCATGTGTTTTTATTTATTTACGCGGAACCCTAATTGTTTTTCAAAAATTAAAGTAGCCTAAGTTACTCCCTATTACAACAGCTATCTGCCAGTGAAAGTCCCGTCAAAATCGGTCCAGCCGTTTCGGAGATTACCCGGAACAAACACACAGACAGACAGACAGACAAAACATTTTTAAATCGCGTTTTTGCTATAAATGTCGTGTTTACTTTCATATGCATTTAGTGAAAAGGTGTTATTTTGATATTACAAATAGATACTCCAATTTTATTTATTTGTATAGATTTTGCATGAATTCAAAGGGCAAAACAACAGTTAGGCATTGAACAAAGGTGTTTTGTAGAGGTAAAAAATTAAGGTCATTTAGCACTACCGCGTGCATTTCAAAGGTTCATTTAAACCTCATTACAAACGAGTTAACGAAGAGGCAAAAAAACTTGTTAATTATAAATGTAGGAGTCGTTTTTAATTTCTAAATGATTCATCGATCAAAAGTCAGAACGATGATAAAACTCCAAGTATAAACGAAGTATTCTTAAATTAGATACGGTCTTCAATAAAACATAAGGAAAACACATAAATCAAGCAATGTAACATTAAGTTTTTAAACAACGTCTATGTAGTGGAAGCCCGTCGAGCACGGCGCGCGGCGCGACTCCGCCGGGTGGGCGGCTCCAGATAAATAAAACCGCGTGTTGGTCTATCTATAAATAATACACAGATCCTGCTCGTTACATCGACACTGTGACCTTTTTATTGGTATACGGTTAACGTTCATTAGTAACTGTAACACGTACGCTAGTATTATTACGGTAATTCAACAGTCTTTCCTTATTCACGCACCGCGATAATAGAGTCAACCGTTTGTTTATTGGCTGTCGTAATGATGTTTATATTTACTAAGTGCTTGAATCCAGTTTGGCCTTTTGATATTTTATCTGTTACTTCTTGACATGTGTAACGATGCTGTTTGTGGAGCTCCGCGCTTATTTAAAAGACGTTATTATGTAGAGACCGAGGTGGCCTAGCGACAAACGTCTCTCAAAGGCGTCTTTTGATGAACAACTTCTGCGAAAATGCTTAGGAAATTCCGAAAGATGTTTTCAGTGCTCTAATTAGAGCGTAAACAACAACACTGTACATATTTGTTGGAAGATATCAGGGCATACCGTTTATATTTGACACATTTTGTGTTTCCGTTTGTGTTATTTTTGCGGCCGCAATTCAAAGTACAATGAACTGGTCGAAGACAGACAGTCTACCGTTGCGCTGCCAATTGAACACAACGTATAAACTCCTATCAATACTTATTTACAATACGAACACCAACGCATCTATCCGCTATCGTGCTACTTTCCAAGGTCGGAAATGAAAAGTGGAACAATGCGGCTGTAAATAAAATCAGCTAATAAAAACCATCAAATAAGGTCCGCATATGCGAAAGGTATGTAAAAAGAGAGCACCGTTCTCAGTGAAACGAGTCAGGTCAGCCAAGATCGACGACCCAGAAACTGAACAAATACAGCCGTTCATAATCCCGCTTTTCGATATACCCCCACGCGATTTGCGAACTATTCGCGCGTGAACCAGTTTCGCGAGAAACTGGCAAAATAAACGATAAATGGATTTGACCAATGGTCAGCAAGTACAGATAATACATGCTCAGATAATGCAGGAATGTTATAAGATAAATATAAAATAATTAAGACACGTTTACTGATAAGTTTGTGTATGAAGATGAAAGAAATGTGCGTCTATACCGGGGGGAAAGTGCAATAAAATATTTGTTAGTAACATTTCTCGGGTCATTACTTTCCGTGTACTTATTCAATATAGGTACCCAATAAGCTGCGCACCAAGCTGATTTCTAGGTCATGATAACGCTTTGAATAAAGTTTGAGTTTGTTGATGTAATGAGATCAACAGACATAACTATATCACTAACATTCTTAAAATGAAAAAAAATGCAAGGCAGGTTAACCTGCGTATTTGGTTTGAAAATGAGTTGAGTCAGTCGACATAACAATGGCCACTTATCTAGGCGATGTCAGCGAGTCGATGCTCTGAGTCAGCTACGGGTGCCATTCAAAGGCCTACAGGGTTCCGACGATAAACTAAGGATACATGCCATAAAAATGAGGAACACCTATGCGTAATTGGAAAACCATATGTAGTAAACGCAGGAAAACCGATGTTAATTGTAATTTGGAGATAGCGTAAATTGTAGCTGTGTTTAGAATGGCAGCAGATACTAGTTATGATGTCCATTTAAGATGGATGTGCGCTCGTGAACATTTAGATAAGTGCCTATTGTTAGCCTATCAGAGTTTCATCTCACAGACTCTCTTTGCAGATACTTAAACATTCCTTTCCTTTGTTGTAGATTTCTAAGAAACGAATTATTTAGCAGTAATGCTAAAAAAATCGGCACGATTCAATGAACTTTCGAGTACACAAAACATGGAGAAAATGACTTAATTTTTAATGGGAGGAACTAAAGTTTTTAATCCATCTAAATTATAGTTCGTGCATAAAAACAGAACAATAGCGATGACACAGTCGCTGTGCGCGGGAATTCGGAGGTTTCATTCTGCAAAATAATAACCGAAGACTTTTGTATAATTGTCAAGACTCGAGATATTTCCTAAAGGAATTAGGAATTATTAATTACTTGTTGTTGATTAAATGTTAAAAGATCGGTAGCTGGAGGTATTCAGTTAAAAAAATATTTGTGAGGAGCGAGATAGTAACTGTTACCACTTCTATTTTCCCAGCTTTCACCAATGTTAATGCCTCAGATGACTTGAGTGATAATTATTCAATCGTTAGTTCATTTTAATTTCCGATTGTATGTGCCGAATATATCATTTTGCAAATTCCACTCAGTGTAGTGATTTCTTGGTTCACATAAGTCCTCATTTATTTGTACTATGAGCTAACTAATTAGCAGAATGAGCTCTTGGCTTAAGATGGAATGCCAAAAACATACTTTGGGGCAAATAGGTACTACATAACAGCCGTTATCCTCTCCCAAAGTCGTCGATGACTTACTAGAAATCTGGATTAGTCTATAGCGCGTAATTACTGCTTTATGAGCTATATTTTAAATGTTGAGAATAAACCTGTAACCAGGCAATGGGTTGAGCGACCTCGAAGCGAATGAAACCAAGCCGGAGGCTTTCCGGGCCAATCAGCGAGTGAAATAAGAAGAAAAAAGATGGCAGCCAAATAAAACACCATATTTATTGTTATTGCGAAAAACTGGTCGCGAGCAATATCGAAACAGAGAAAGTAACACGGAGTACCTGACTAATTAAAAGTTAACGTTTGACTCACGAAGTTGTCCTTATTCAAAATGCAAATGCAACTGGATTTAGATTAATCCTGTAAACCAGAAGTTCGTAAAGTTTTGCTAAGTTGAATTTCTAAGACAGTTTTGACCGGGCTGTCCTTGAGGGATATATTTTACGACTGTATTTATTAACATTTTCTAAGCAGAAAATGTCGCAAAGCCAATATTATAATAATAATGACTACAAACAAAGGTGTTTCCGTATATTCAAATTATCTGTGGGGCTCTAATCATTCGATTGTGTCTTCTCCATTTACGGAGTCTCGCGCGCATTCCGACTCCGCCGGCGACTCAACTGCGACCGCTCGAAATTGGTCAAGTGTGGGCAGGGTGGCTTCGTTTAAGTTAGGATACAGTTAAACTTATACCTACTCCGATCTACCAAAAAAAATCAGAATAATAATTATCTATTTGAAGAATATAAGATACCCATCTGGTAGATGGTATTAGATGTTTAGACGCAAGTTACAATGCATTTCTTTTATAAGTATATTGTTTCCCATATACGTCTACGTAATATTTCACTCAGACTTCGATACCTAAACGTGAGTGACCACTTTTAGAGCTAGAGATATTACGTTGTACCAATCGCTAGCCTGTATCGGCGGATGTTCGTATGTCGGTGCAAGAAGATAATTACTGGGCCTTCTATCCCTTCATTGGTAGAACAATAATTTGTATATTGTAACCATATCATTTGACTTATGCACATTATTTTGATGGAAGTTGCAACATAGGTATTTATTGAAATGCAGATTTAAATATAAACATATCAATGAACTTTTTCAATTTCCAAAGTTTGATTTAGTACATTTAGAATGTCTTACCCCTTGTTTACATTGACACAATACATGTATCGATTTATATAGCTGTCTCTATTTTTTGACAGCTAAAAATAAGAGACATCAGCATATATGTATTGACATAAAATGCTACGTCATGACCTTCAGCCGAAAGCGACACCCATTTGAATACCAATACAAACTCACTTCTTTAAATAACTAGGTCTGTATCCATGAAAGACCTGCGTGTCACCTTCGACAGTAAATTATCATTCCATGACCACATGATTGCAGTAGCTAAGGAGTCCTTTATGAGACTTGGATTTGTCCTGAGGAATGCACGGGAATTTCGAAAAGACTCGGTCATTCGAATAATATATAACGCCTTGGTTCGGAGCAAGTTAGAATGAAGTGCGTCCATCTGGATCCCACACGAGAGCTACTTGAAAATGTACAAAAGCATTTCTCAGGTATCTTTACAAGCGTGTCCATGGTTACTACCCATATCTGTACCCTACCAAGTTCTTACTAGGTTGTCTCGGTTACAACTCGCTTCAAACTAGAAGAGCGCTCGACCAAAGTATAACGTCATGCAAAATTATGTCCGGCAAGATAAATACACCTGACTTACTAAATTTGTTTTCGAGAATATATACAGCTAACAACTACTGTCGCGGCAGGAAGCATCAGTTGTTTGCTGTCCCCGCTTGTCGTGCCGTTGCCCGAGCTAAGGCGCCAGTACCACGCACCCTCACTGCACTTAACAAGCTCCTGGATTCCAACACATGCATGGATTTGTTTGCGGATGAATGGGCGAAGATGTTGTTGGTATGCTTGAGGTTTTGTGAGAAGGATGAATGATTTTTCGAAATTGTAATGTATCTTTAGTTAAGTAGTTAATTAGTGTAATTGGCCTCTGGCTGTTCTTTTTTAACTTTAAATAAATAAATAAGTATTGCTTTAGAGTCAACAAGGGTTTAGAAGCAATACATATTACCTGTGTTATCACAATATTCAAATAACACAGCTTGATGGTGTTGGATGCAACTATTAAAAGTTAATTATGTCTTATTTATATGTCACATTAAAGATGGTAAGAGGAAATAGGAAGAATTACAATGAAGGGACTGGGTGAAAAATTGATTTGACAAATGTTTGTCTAAGCTTTAGATACATAAAGAAATTAATAGAAACACCAAACTATAACAGTTATCCTCTCCCAAAGCATTGGTAATAGCCAATAGATAAATGTACACTGTTGGTCCTATTTCAATAAAAAAAATTAATAGATATGCCTGGTTGGTTACCATACACAATATCTAAGATAATATAATATGTGATTTAATAACTATTTAAACTTAAATTTGCCATGGATTGTTTGTCAACAAACTTTCTTTTTGTTGGTTTTGTGTATGTTTGGAATGTTATTTGTTTTAGAAAACACACATGAAATAATATTCTAAAATATACCCAAGCAATAGTGATTATATTAAAATGATAAGAAAATCAATCAAAACCCCAACATGGTTTGTTGATAAACATTCTATAGGCCTTAATGTAGTATTTAACCCCATTTAGATTAGAAATCTCATTAGAAACCTCTTTATGGTGGCCACACAATATTAATTATAATGATTTAAATAGTTAAGTTCATGTTCCAACATTATGTTATGCATGGACACCATGATGTAAAAATGTAAACAATAATAAAATACGAAAATTACTAGCTAATTACAAAAACTTTATAAGTAATTCTCCTGCCAGTGGAGAATGCCTGGGATAGAGTGATTCTAATACAAAACTTAAAAATTGGAGCACTAACTTCTATCTTATAACTCAGTGAATTAGAGACATCAGAAATGTGTCAAAAGATCTAGTTTGGAAAGATGTTCTATGCTATCCAGCAAAGAAATAGACCGCAATATGTTATGTGAATATGTCAATGATATGGTATTCCCGGATGAAAATTGCACCTAAAAGACAAGTAATATATAAGTCTAGCCTTATTCTGGCAGCCTCCTTAAGTGAAATAAAAATGTAGGAAGTTGTGTATGCAATAAGTATATAGATCTTGTCTTTGGTTTAACTAACGTGAAATTCTGCTTTTAAAATCATGTCACAGGTCATTCAACAAGTTTTCTTGAAAAGCACTTGTTTATTGTTATTCTGATATGAAATTCCCAATACTGTTAAAAAATACACCACAGTTATTGACGTATTTACCTATTTAAGGTACATTTACTTTTACTACAAATTATTGCCGAATGTTGAAGAGGTCCAGTAAAAATATCACCGTTAGGTCTGATACAGCGGCATCCTGCATTGCCTATTATCTGTTATATAACGCTTAAACCGTTATCAGGTAATTACTCCAAAATTAAATTTCTAGTATTTATCTAAAGTGGGATTCTTTGGAAGATACAAATAAAAGTAAACTCACCTCTTCGATGACATTTCCGTCATTTTGCTATATCACTTGCTTCAGTTATTTGTGAAATAAAATTGAAAACAATTCATTACACAAATATAATACCACAAATAAAAGTTGTCTTAGTGCATTTGGCATAAAATGTTCATAAACAGCCTAATATTTATAAAATGTGAAGAGAATATACGCAAGCACTGCACATGCACCGCTTGATTTTTTTACTGTGAGTGAAAGAAATGAACGACATCGGCAATATTCGACAAGCAAGCAAAGACAAATCACAAAACCAGCTGTCAGTTCGTGTATACTTGACTTTGATAGACATTCATCTTGTCAAGTCAAAAACATTCCGCTTTTCAGTTTAATCGCGCTAAAAACGCAAACAAGAAAAACTAATATTTATCTCGTTCCGAGATATGGCAGATAAACGCTCACATAAATATAGTTTCTTGTTTTAATATACTTACACCTACAATAAAACTATTATTTTTGTACAAAGGTAGAGAAGGAATGATTATGCAAAGTAAAGTAGGTACCGTTATTAATATAACGGAACCACAGAGAACGGAACGTACATTTAAAATGCATTGGTTGCCATGGTAATCCTTTTGAAAACAAACTCCACTATGGCATGGCCGGCCAACCAATGGCCGCTTCAAAATTCCCGTGTTTACTGTCAAACTGTCAACTTGTAATGCAACCGCGAATGTGTGTTATTTATTGATCAAACTTTTCTTATAATTGCCTGATAAATGTAAGAGTACACTGTGTGTTACGGAGCAACTCAAGCAAAATGTTCAAGAACACGTTTCAGTCCGGTTTCCTGTCAATTCTTTACAGCATAGGCAGCAAACCTTTGCAGATTTGGGACAAAAAGGTACGAAATGGGCACATAAAAAGGATAACGGATAATGATATACAAAGCCTGGTGCTAGAAATAGTGGGGACCAATGTTAGCACCACGTATATTACGTGCCCGGCGGATCCCAAGAAGACCCTAGGGATCAAGCTGCCGTTCCTTGTCATGATCATAAAGAACTTGAAGAAGTACTTTACCTTCGAAGTCCAGGTGAGTTTATCGTATTTTTACCATTACCATTCCATCAACTTGTTTTATAATTACAAACCTATTTTCTGGAAGGTTAAACAAGCTTCAATAACCTCAAAAGGTTAACATTAAAATTCTGTAATTTATACAATAATACGACGTAGGTCCAGAATAATGTGAAAAGCAATGTAATGAAGCGAACCCTGGTGCCTAAAACACATGTTGAATCTTACCTTGGCTTCCAGAGTCTTAACTCAACTGTAATCTTTTGCTGGAAATAAACAGTATTTAATTTTATTTAACACTAGCGGGCCGCCCCGGCTTCGCACGGGTACATTGCGGTTACATTATTCGAGTTTTAGTAAGGATCCCTAATTTTTTTGAAAATATATTATCTAATAGCCTATGTCACCCGGGGATAGTGTAGCTTCCCAACAGTGAAAGAATTTTTCAAATTGGTTCAGTAGTTTCGGAGCCTATTCATTACAATCAAACAAATAAAGTTTTCCTCGTTATAATATTAGTATGATTACAGGTATTGGACGATAAAAATGTAAGAAGAAGGTTCAGAGCAAGCAACTACCAGTCAACAACTCGTGTTAAACCATTCATCTGTACCATGCCCATGCGTCTTGATGAGGGTTGGAATCAAATTCAGTTTAATTTAGCGGACTTCACCCGAAGGGCTTACGGAACCAACTATGTTGAAACTCTGAGGGTTCAGATACATGCAAACTGCAGAATTCGAAGAGTATACTTTTCGGATAGACTATATTCAGAAGATGAGTTACCAGCGGAGTTCAAATTGTTCCTCCCAATCCAAAATAAATCTAAAGCAGCAGTGGCTACATAAAATTATTTTGTCAACCGTTCAATATTGTGTTTCCAATTTCATTAACTCAGTAAATGTATTTTTAAGTCTATTTTATTTTTGTTTCTAGAAATATTTTTACATAATCCCTGTTTTTATATGGATCTTACTGTTTTGTGAGTTATCGCAATAAATAAATACGCACAAGTTGTTGATGCGCTTTCAATAGTTCGCTTTTTAACGCAGTTTGGCCCAGGCTAGAACAGCATGAAATCATTCAAGGCATGGTCTCTTTATCAAACTTCACCGATTATATTATACTAGCTGTGCCCCGCGACTTCATCCGCGTAGTATTGGATTAATGGGTTAAAAAGTGGCCTATATGTTAATCCCGGTTATAATCTATCTGTGTTCCAAATTTCATCCAAATCCGTTCAGTAGTTTTCGCGTGAAGGAGTAACAAACATACATACATAAATCCACACTCACAAACTTTCGCATTTATAATATTAGTAGGATTCTCTTTGCCGATTATTGGTCAGTGGTAGAATCTCTGGTGGAAGCTTTTTTTTTTATTATTATTTGGCTCTTGGTGGAAGATGCTAAAAGGCATAAAAACGCACGAAAATATCGATGGTACATTTATAACAGTATCGAATATAGTGCGTGAACTCTGTGATTTTCATATATATACAAAGTACTCTGTGTCTGTGATGATGAATTACCAAAGATAATGTAATAGAGAATTATTTTGTGAATTACTTTATTCCCTCCCTGTAGCTACAGCGTAGCTAGAGCCCGGACCTTTATCAAAGCCCGGACATGATATAATACCATAATATTTAAGGGTTACAATCGCCTATACGTAGAAATCGATTACCTACTCACTTTGAGAACTAGAGTGTCATTGAAATCGATATGTTCGGTACTTACCAAAGAGAATGTAATAGAGAGTACTTTACTTACACAACACTAGCCTAAAATGGCGATGGTTGCTTACATCAAGAAAATAATTTTATCGTTATTATTTCTATCAATAACAATAAAATGTAGTGCAAACGATATCCTAGGTTGCGGTGGATTTGTGAAAAGCCATGTTAACTTGGATTTTTCTAAAATAGAAATCGGCCTGTAAGTAACCTAACCTAACTTTTTTATAATTATTTTTCCTCGCAATCTTCTTAGGAATGTTTTGAAATTTTCGCTTGTCAGGCAAGACCTTGGTGTATAGTAATCGCTTGTAACAGTTTTTGTTCGGCTGGTCATAGTTTTTAATTCATAATCTGTCTATAACAGGTATACAAAAGAAGGTATTCTAAAAGAGAAGACAGAATGCGCTCCCACGAATGGTTACTACTTCCTGCCGCTCTACGAGAAAGGGGATTATATTTTGAAGGTGCACCCGCCAGCCGGTTGGAGCTTCGAGCCTTCTCAAGTTGATTTGTCAGTGGATGGAGCGACAGATCACTGCTCGTCGGGTCAGGACATAAATTTTGCGTTCAACGGCTTCGGTATCACTGGGCGGGTGATCACTGCGGGCCAGAAGCAGGGCCCTAGCGGGGTTGCCGTGCAGCTGGTGAATGATAAAGGGGAGGTGCGGGACACCGTGACAACTGTTGGTGGTGATTTCCACTTCACACCCGTTATACCTGGGAAGTACACAGTGAAGGCGTCTCACCCGAGGTTTGTGTTATCTTGTAACCTACTTGCTGTTAGAGATAGTGAGATAAACATACATCATCTGTAAACAAAGCTAAAATAAAGTGTATTTAATTATTATCTGAATCGTAGATTAATACATACTTTTATCTATTCAACCAGATGGAAGCTGGAACCATCCCAGGCAGTGGTGCAAGTGAAAGAGGGCAACACGGCCCTGCCTGTTGGTGTGCTTGCTGTGAAGGGCTATGATGTGACCGGCTCAGTCACCTCATTTGGTAGCCCTATCAGTGGTCTGTATGTGCTACTGTACTCTAAAGAGGTCAGTATGTAGAACTTGCCTTGTTGAAAAGTATTATTTGGTAGGTATGATTAGCCTATAATATTATACATTATTTATTATTTGAACAAGGGAATGTAAAATAAATTAAAATAATGAATGAAACAATGTATTAGACACAAAGATGTTAATATGGTGCATGCTAAGTAAACCAAACTCATCATGCATTTTATGTACATCATTTATTAGGTATTCTTTGACAAGTGTCTGTACTCTGAAAATTTCCAGGAAAGTCCAAAATTCCGAGTGGAAGGTTGCAAAACTGCACTGCTCCAAGGGGTCCCTGGTTCCCCCATCTGCCATACCATCACTGATGCAGCAGGGGAATTCAGTTTCGGCCTAGTTCCGGCTGGGGAGTACAAGCTCCTTGCTCTGTCAACTCCACCCGGGCAGGTCACTGTCAGCTACAATGTAAGGCCTGAGACTGTGCCCTTCACTGTTAGACATGACAGTCTATTTATCAAGAATGCTTTTGAGGTAAGTTACACATATAAATGTGTAATTTAATGTAACTTATGTTTGTCAGTTGTTTATTAATGAGTATCATCTCTAGGGTTTAAAATTGGAATATACCACCTTTAAGGCCTTGATCTTAGAGTATTACTTAGTCTTTCTCATACGGCTTCTTATGTTAAAAATACAAGTGATAGAGTGAACTCTTGAGATTATGATTTATGCAGCTTCATTGTGAATAGACTTTGGACTAACCAATTTGTTTTAGCTAAGATTATTTTTAACAATGAAACTGAGTCCAGAGCTAGCATCCTTTAAAGTTTGTTTTCTTTGCTAGCACGAAGCTCTCAGGTATTGAACACATCTTCCAATACCCAGGTGACAGGATTCACAGTAGTGGGTTCGGTGCTGACGGCTGCGGGCGGCTCCGGCATGGCGGGCGTGCGCGTGCTGCTGGACGGCGAGCCGGCCGGCAACACGGACGCCGCCGGCAAGTTCACGCTGCCGAGGCTGCAGCCCGCCACGTACACGCTCAGCTTCCAACACGGTGAGATCATCTGGGCGTTAACAGACGGGAGGGCCCCGCCTGAAATTAGCTAGGTTACTTTATTGCTGTGTCCCAACAGGATTTGAAAATATTTCTAGCATCTGGTTTTACTTAAATTAATAAAAGATTTTTAGTTTTCTAGCCAAAGGTACATCTGTGTAACCTTATTTCAAAGCAATACAATTTTATCTGACAGGCATCTCATGGTGAGGAAGCAATGTGTGCAGTGGCTAGCTTGTTGCCTTTTATTTTGTTGCTTGGTTGCTATACAAAAGTATCGCTTGTCCCTATTCTAGGCATCTGCATAATTAATGGGGCTGTTCAGTGGTACAATAGCAAAAGTTTCTGACAAATACGAAAGAACTTGGGTACTAGTTTAGACTCGAAAATCCAAGAGAATGGGCTCCGGACATAAGTGACGAAGCCGGACATAAATGACGAAGCTAAATTTACAATATTGTTAAATAGAACAATGCGAATTCGACGACTTGCAAGTGATAATAACGTCAACGGGCCCGCGGTCGTTGCCGGGCGCGGCGGCGGCGCGCTGGCGCGTGTGCGGCGCCGTGACGCCCGCGCCGGCGGCGGGCGAGCGGCGTGACGTCACGCTGGCCGCCGCCAGCGGCCCGCTCGCGCGCGCCGTGCCAGTCGCGCCCGGCACCGGCAGCTGGTGCACCTACCTGCCGCCCGGCGACTACACCGCCAGGGTCGACGTGTCGGACCAGGAGCAGAGGGACGGCTTGCAGTGAGTTGTTTAACAAGACTTTATACTACATTGACACTTACGTTTCGAATCACTAATTCCCTGTGGTAAAATTCTCTCCTCATTGACAAAAAATGCCCTTCTCTAATTCGTATTTCAGTAAAACCAGGAATAATCTATTTGTAGATTTACCAAATTAAACTCCTAAATATGTAGTTCAAAATCAGCCTGAATGAATATGCTCCAATAATTTGGTGCCATAACCATGTGACATAGACACATACAATTATGTTCATTGCATCTCTCCGTGGGGATCATTCTCGAACAAACGTAATGATAAATATGTGACTTGCGGGTTATGCGCTTGTTATACTAGTAGCGTGTAACAGTGGTAATGTCCCGGGGCGCAGGTTCTACCCGGAGTCGCAGCGCGTGTCGGTGGGTGCGGGCGGGAGCGGTGCGGCGGAGGGCGTGGTGTTCTCGCAGCTGAAGGCGCGGCTGCGCGGGCGGGTGCGCTGCGCGGGGGGGGCGGCGGCGGCGGCCTGCGCGGCCGTGCCCGTCACGCTGCGCCCGCTCTCCGCCGACGGCACCTACGTCGGGAACCCGCAGTCCACTGTCGCTGTCGGTTCGTATCCCTCTTTGTACACGGTCACTGGTAATTCGACATATTCCTTGAGAGGTGTGGTAGAGGAGCTAAAATACTCTCCCGAGAATGCCGAATTTTATTGTATGGCAAGCAGCTTCGGCACCAGGTCGGGCGACAGCCCATATATGGCTGTTGTGGTGCGGGATTAGGAATATAATCATCAAATTTTGTGATATAATTTTATTCCTCGGCAAACATAGCTAGTGCCGGTGTGATTTTTATAACTAAATTTCTGTTTCAAAAAGGTATATAATAATTTGAAAACTAAGAACATTTTTCATATTATAATATCAAATCTTAAAATCGTACACTGTATAATATGCAATATCCGAGCACGAACGCAATGCTCGGGTCCCGACGGTGCATAATAGCGGGTGCGTGGGCGGGCGTCCCCCCCCAGACGGGCAGTACGAGTTCTTGGAGGTGCTGCCGGGCAGCGTGGAGGTGTCGGTGGGCGGCGCGCGGCTGTGCTGGGCGGAGGCGCGCCACAACGTGGCCGTCACGCAGGAGCTGGTGGACGTGCCCGCCTTCGAGCACACCGGCTACGTGCTGCGCCTGCACGCCTCGCACGACCTGGAGGTACCGCCGCGCGCCGGCGCTGTCGCCGCCGCCGCAGGCCTTATGCTATCTTGTGACACTAGAGGCGTCGAATCTACCGTCTACCAAACTGGCTTAGTGTAGTTCAGAATATATCGCAGCCTTCTCAGTTCATTTGCTGGACTGATCAAATAAAAAAATTACAATGGTCACCCTGATAGGAGCATCCCCAGACTTCAGATCGAGATTAATGGACACTGCCCAACGTCCAGTAAATCAAGTTAGGAAGGGACAACAAATAGTGAAGAAGTTCCGAAGGTTTTTTCTGGCATGCTGCTGTGACCTGATTAAATATACATGTGGGTCATCCAACGTGTGTCGGCAGGTGGAGTACGCGAGCGCGAGCTCCCGCGGCGTGCTGACGGTGGCGGCGGGCGCCAGCCAGCAGTGCGTGCCGCACGCCGAGCTGTACACGCTGACGCCGCGCGGCTGCCACCGCTTCCAGCCGCCGCAGGCGCACGCCGACGTCGCCGCCGACAACCCCCCCGTCAGTGCACACTACCGACTACCGACACCGCGACACCACCACCTATGATGTTTAAACTAAAAGATTGCCAGTGTTCTTGATAGAGACACGTGAAGCAGATAGCCGACCGATACGGTTGGAGTGATAGTGACAGTGATATTAGAGTCGACGGTGCAGACGAATAAAGCGTCATACCGAAATGACCACGCAAGCTCAGTCCTGTTCAAAAAAATAGAGGTATACTAAAATAATAGTGTATTGATATGTGCGGTGCAGACGGTGTACCTGGTGGCGACGGCGCACGCGGTGGTGATCCAGGTGACGTCCCCGGAGCCGGTGGCGGACCTGGTCCTGCGCGTGGCGGCGGACGGGCAGGGCTCCGCGGCGCGGGACGTGGGCCCGCTGGAGCCGCGCGACCAGCCCGGCGGCGGCTACCTCTACGAGCACACGCTCTACATGGCCGATGTCAGTAAACTGACTACTCAATTCCATATTTTCTGAAAATATTGCATTTTTTGTAAATCTAGAAATGATAACTGTAGTACTGTCTATTATTAGAGGTGGCCGGGAAAGCGTTTTTTTTATAATTGCTTTTATTGCCCATATGAATCGTAATTATTGATCCACTAAATATTCAGTCGGTATTAACATCTCTCCTGTCTCTTTGGAGAGTTTTAAGGACTTCAATTTTAACCCGATACTCGCGTACACTATGATGTTCTGACCTCCCCCCCTGCCCCAGGGCGAGGTGTCGGTGGTGTCGGCGTGGTCGTCGTCGCTGCTGTTCTCCCCGGGCGCGCCGCAGCAGGTGTGGGGCCGCGCTGCGTGCCAGCCCGGCGCGCTGCTGCTGCGCGCGCGCCGCGGCCTCACGCTGGCGGGCCGCCTCGTGCCGCCCGTTGCTGACGTCACCGTCACCTTGACTTCCGGTCAGAACGACAACGCTCTGTTCGATCCGTCCAGCTCCGAACACGGAACTGCCGATTATTTGCGATACGAGGGATGCCTTTTAAGGTGAAGGCGCCTGTCTAGCCCGCGAAGTTCAAATTTTTTGAGTTCTTTTAGATTTTTTTCAAAATCTGACAATAATAAAAGACAAATTTTGTAATTTGCGAAAAAGACCGTGTGCAGTGCATTTATTAATACATTTATTTTACTCTAAATATTATCACGGTGGATATGATACTAGAAACCACTAAATATACAAAAATTGCCAGATTATCTGGATAGCTGTCGTTCTTGAAATGTTTTAGATTAAGTTGGATATATTAATAAATGCACTGCACACGGTCTTTTTCGCGAACTACAAAATTTGTCTTTTATTATTGTCAGATTTTGAAAAATTTCTAAAAGAACTCCAAAAATTTGAACTTCGCGGGCTAGATGGGCGCTTCAGCCTTAAGTTTTGTCGTTTGAAGAAAAAAACACAACTAGAACCTTATAGTACTTTTTATTGTTTTTCAAAGTATTCACCACGTAGCTTAATACACTTTCCCATTCGCTCAAACCAGTTATTATAACATTTATACCACTCTAAAGTAGGGGTGTTCAAAATGGCTGACTTGAAAGCGTCGACTGCTTTTTCACCGGACTGGAACCTTACCACGAAGACTTTTCTTAATTTTAGGAAATGTAAATAAATCTTTAGGGCTTAGGTCAGGACTGTATGGAGGATGGTCAAGAATTTCTACTTTTTCCTGCTTCAAATACTCAATCGTTTGACGAGCGCTGTGTGAGATTGCGTTGTCGTGGTGCAGGATGATGCGTCGCTTTGAGTTAGATTTTCGAAGTTGGCTATGACTTGTGGTAAACAAACGGTGGTATACCACTGTGCTTTAACCGTTCTACGATCTTCAAGTGCAATAGTCGCAACATGGCCGGTTTTTCCAATGAACGTGGCCACCACCTTCTTTGAAGTGCTTCGAGAACGAACAACTTTAGTCGGTATTGGCTCGTCTTGAAAGACCCAGATTGTAGATTGTTGTTTGGAATCAGGATCGTAGGCATAGATCCAAGATTCGTCACCACTGATGATGTCGTAGACGTGATTTGACTCTCCTTGGTTGAACCTTTGCAGAGTTTTCTTACACCATCTGACGCGGGCCTCCTTGTGATCGTCGGAAAGCAGATGCGGTATCCAACGGCAAACTAGCTTTCTTACACCAAGCGCTTCATGCAAGATCTTCTGAATGGTTGTCCCTGAGATGCCTAATAGAGCCTCTATCTCTCGATACGTCACATGACGATCTTCGAGAATTTGTTGTCTCACAGCAATGATGTTATCTTCAGTGAAGGCGGATTTTGGCCGTCCTTCGCGAGATTTGTTACTAAGACTAGTATGTCTACGCTGGAATTCTAAATACCAGCTTTCGACAGTCCGCAGACATGGGGCTTCATTACTGAACACAGATGTTAGCTCTTCAAAACACTGAAGCCGTGTCAGGCCTCTTCTAAAGTTGTAGAAAATTATTGCACTAACATTTTCCTTAGAAAGATTCATTTTCGTACGTAACCTGACAGATTCTAACCGACGCTGTGACTAAACAATAGCATTAATCCTAAAACTTTCAACTGTTTTGAGATTCGAAATTTAAACACATTCGAATATAGAACAGTTCCAAATTCAAAATTGCCGGGAAATATGGAAACGACAGAACTTAAAAGGCATGCCTGGTACTTGTACCGAACGACTGCCCAGCTGCAGATTCAATAAGCGACTGGGATGAGCTTGAATAGGACCGGACGGACTGGACCGTCGCTTTTGTTTAATGATTTCGATGATTTCATGTGTTCAGGTTACTGAGGCTCTTTTCTTGACTAGGAGTTTTTAACATTTTGTGGTTTTCTTTCCAAATTCTGACTTCCATATTTTCAGATGAAGATGTTAAAATGGAACACATAATTTTGGAAAAGTTTCCACCTATATCAAAATTATTTCCACGTGGCAGATGACACAAAACTGACGCAAGTGACGTCCTCGGACGGCACGTACAAGTTCGGTCCGCTGGACGCGTCGCAGCGCTACACGGTGACGGCGGAGAAGGAGTCGTACGTGTTCGGCGCCGCCGACGACAACGGCGACATCGTCGCGCACAAGCTCGCCGAGATCGAGGTGGAGCTGCTGGACGACGCCGATGGCACGCCGCTGCAGGTACTTTGTTGTATTACAAATTTGATCCCGAAATAAGATTGGCGATACTGAGCCGGTAGCGATGTTGGAAATTAGAATTTTATTTTTTGGAGGCGTCAATAGCCTAGTGGTAAGTGGGGCCGCCCTCTGATCTGAGAGGTTCCGGGTTCGATCCCTATCCTGATCATTAAACTATTGACGTAAGCCCACTCCTAACCCAAGCAGCTGGCTTAGCTGGAGGGGCTAACGGGAATATTAGTAATGTGATAAACTTACGTTGATAGTAATTTGTCGTGTTGTCAGGGCGCGCTGGTGTCGGTGAGCGGCGGCACGTACCGGCGCAACGTGGCGAGCGGCGCCACGGGGCGGCTGCGGTTCGGCTCGCTGGCGCCGGCGCAGTACTACGTCAAGCCCAACATGAAGGAGTACCGCTTCACGCCGCCGCACCACATCGTCGCGCTCGACCAGGGCCAGGCGCGCCGCCTCGAGCTCAGGTCGGTGCCGCACACCACGGACACGCCACTCGCACGGACACGCCCGGTGGCGGGTAGGGGCCGGAGCGGATAGGGGACGGAGCCAGCTTATGCGACAGAGCTTGGCGGTGTAATAAACAAGTGAAATTGGTTAAATGTAGTTGTTGCATATATCGTATTATTTGTCTTGTTGTGTGTATATAAGCGCCCGTGATGATCCCTGGCGGCTATCTCGGCAGGGGCGCGCGCGTGGCGTGGTCGTGCGTGGGCGCGCTGCAGGCGGTGGGCGGCGCGGGCTGGGCGGGCGCGGCGCTGCTGGCGACGCCGGCGCAGGGCTCGCCGCCGCACTGCGCCGCCGAGGAGGCCACCACTGAAGCCAATGGCGCTTTCAGGTTACTTATATTAATCGCTCAAATTTACAAACTTATATCAACCGGATAAATGGATAAATATCGCCAGACTGACACACCAACTGTATGATTCCAAAGTAAGCAACGCTTGTACTATGGGTACCATATAATGGACTGGTGGCGATCCCAGTGAAAGCCAGACCAGGACAAATTACGAAAAGGCCATTTCCGAAATTTGCCGATCCGAGCGGCCTACGCTCGAACCACTGTGCCAAGCGGTCGTCAATCCATCACTATGACTGTAACATTAAGTCCCCTCCACTGTACACTTTGTAGACACATGTTTATAGAAACATGACGATACTGTGATTCTGAGCTTCCATAATGTTGTTTGATAGAAACAAAGAATGAAAACAATATTGATTGCTAATTGTTGCATTTAGGATCCGCGGTCTGCTGCCCAACTGCGTGTACAGCGTGCAGCTGAAGGAGTCCGCCGTGCCCGAGCTGGCGGGGCTGCGGCTGGTGAAGGCGCCGGCCGCGCTGGAGGTAATGTTGTTGACGTATCTGCGGGAGCAGCAGCGCTCCCGCTACGGTTAAAATTGTTTGTTTTCACGTTGGACGGTCGGTGTTTACTTACAGCAGAGATTGGGTTAGAATGGCCATACTATAGCGCCCCGCTCGGCGAGTAGTGGAAGTTTCCATGTAATGCATATTTGATAGAGCCAACTTAATTTTTCACATTTCAGGAAGATTTAATTTAAATCGTAGTTTGTCAACCGATACAAAATTCTTAGGAGCATGTACACCAAACTCTACGCAGCTGTTACAAAACAAGACATGAGACTGATATTAGTTATCCTTAAATTAGGAAGGTTGTTTTGTGATTTAGTAAGTGACATAATAATTAAAATTAGTACTAATGCGTGACATAAAGTCATGTCGTGGCCCGCATGCTGACCTTGCTATAATCATTCGACATTATGTCACAGGTGAAAGACAACAAGGACATCGAGAACGTGCGTCTAATAGCAGTCCAGCCGCAGCAGATCACGGACACCAACGTCCTGGTGTACACGCCTAACATCGACCACTACAAGACGCTCCGCCTCACGCTGGCGCTGGAGAACACCCCCCACACGCCCCTCTACTCCACCAAGCTGGACCCCGCCGGGTACAGCCAGCACGTGAACCCGGGCCTGATGTACGTGCTGCCGAGACTGCCGGCCGACAATAAGACCTACGTCCTCCAACTTGAGTCGAGTTTATCGAAAGCGACGCATGTGTACCGTGACAATGTACATTACTTCAACTCGGATGGACAGTTCAAGTATTTCAATCTTGATTTTTTGCCCAAGGTGAGTTTAAATTAAAAAAAAAATCTGTGCCGTCTAGGGACGCCCGAAAGAAGCGAAGCTTTACAGAAGATATTAGGTATATTATTAGTGGCGTGCATAAAGTTTTGAAACAGGGTAGGCAAAGTGTAACATAAAATAAATGAAATTAGGCATAGGTACCCACCTACCTGGGTAGGTAGGTACCTTGAATTATGTCACGCTAGCTTATTCCAGATTTTCTTTTAGGCTATCGTACCTATTGAACGAAATGCGACATCTTTTGTTGTTAGTAAGTAAGTACCTATTTAGGCATATCAGACATCTAAAGTGATTGGTTGATGTACATATCTGCAGTTGTATATCGTTGTACCTTTTTTTCGTCCTTTTCTATGGTAAATTAAACCATTATACGTTGGTGTTCAATTAATTATATTAAAATTTAATATAAATTTATCTTATATAAAACATATAAAACTTAGGGCGCCGTATCTCTGACGTCATCGTGTAACGCGTAACGCTTTTCACCGTTTTAGTGCCCGGGCAGCGAGCGCCCCGAACGTCCGTAAAGAAGCTTCGCTTCAGAAATATAACTCTTATTCGCAGCGTGGCTGGCGTAGATTTGATTTTCTGGATATCGATACAAGCGCATCCTACCGTGTCAAACTATAGTTAAGAAAGAACCATTTTCTTATGATCACATTAGGCCATAAAAAATATAGAAACACGTACACCAGAATTTTGTAGATAAAGATGGGGAGTGATGCCTAGCATTGGGGGAATTGAGACCAGTATAATGACGATAGGCTCGCTGCTTATAACATTGGTAACAAATACAATCGGTATTGAAATAATGCAAGAAGGAAAGAAAAACTTTATTGCAACATGTACGTACATAAAAGGAACGAGTCTCCTTTGAGCATTTATCGCTATTCCTAAAAATTTCGGATTCGGCCATCCAGGCACCTTAGAGACGTTAACCCCGTATTGATGTCGCAAATTCCATGAAACTCGGTGGGTCCACAGGTGAAGTCGTCGGAGCAGGAGCTGCGGCAGACGTCCCTGCTGGTGCTCCCGCTGCTGGGCGTGCTGGCGGTGCTGTACCAGCAGCGCGCGCGGCTGGCGGCGGGCGCGGCGGCGGCGGCGGCGGCGGCGGGCGCGGCGGGCGCGCGGGGCGGCGCGCGGCTGCAGCGCCCGCCCCGCGAGCTGCTGGACGCCGCCAGCATCGACCACATCCTCTCCACCGTCAACGCGCCCGGCAAGCGGCTCACCAAGAAGAAACCCACGTGAGGGGCGCAACACAACACAACACAACACCCTGTCGTTTGGGGAACACTATTATGCCCCTCGGAATGCGGTCTTCGATATCATTGGGAAATGTAATTATATACTTCCGACCGAATCGAGGGGAAATACGAGAGGGGGCGTCCAAAATATTAGATTTCCTCCGACAGCATTTTTAGATTTTTCGACTTGATTTTAGTATTCGTGTGTTATTGGTAGTGAAAATTACGTTTCCACGGCCTTTTACTGGCCGTGGAAACGTAATTTTCATTATTTCATGACCCCGAGCAATATTTGTTTCCCTTTAGGTATAGTCAATGTGAATTATAGTAAGCGCCCGACGTTCCGAATTGAATGATTACTAGTAATAATTTGAAATATGAACAAACCCATGATTACAGGAACATAGGCAGTGTTATTTTAGCAATTAATAAAATACATAATATATATCAATGAATGTGGTCACTATGTTAACTTTAAGTTTACAATTAATTCAATTAATGTTAAGTCACTAAGTCCAGACCAATTATTTTTATTATTATTCCATTTAATAATAATTTGTACCTATAATTGATTTTGTTGTGCGAATTAATTTATTTGTTGTTTGTTTTATCTTAAATGATATGCATTTAGATTCGTTTCTCTTGGTTCAGTGTGGGTGGGTCAATAAAATTTATTGTTTGTACTCGTTGTTTTATTTCAATAACTGACTAGTCATCAATAATTTTGCTACAATCTATTTTTTTCATAAATATATAGAACTAAAACATTATAGATATTTTAAAATATAATTTCCATACAATCCCAAAGGACTAATTTATAAAATTTTAGGCAAGTAAAGCTTGTTAAAATAAACACATTTTATATAAACGTAATGTTAAATGACGTTAAAGCTTGCACCGTGCTGTGTCTCTTATGTGTATGTACATAAGGTACTGTTTACTTATCATAGCAGTCGCCGAAGCGTGCTTCGCAGTCCGCCATTGACCGAGCCCTGTGGTCCCATTGCCTCGCGTTTTCCTTACTGGAATATAAATTACACATTTTTTTTGTAATAGTTGTAATGCTTCACTCTTCATCAGAATTATTTTGAAAGATTGCCTCAATGTGTTTGAAAGATCGCAAGTCCATCTGTCCGTGAGTTTGCGCTGGCTAAATATTAACACATTTTTTTAAGAAACTTACTTGATGAAGTATAGTTCGTAGGCGGCGAAGAAACTGTACGCCGATCGTGCATGCAGCTTGCACAGCGATAGCTTCTCACAGCTGTCTTCACTGGAACAATTACATAATGGTCATGACGAAGAACGAGCCGGAAGTTCCGGTGACAACATTCAGGTGGCCCTGGACGAGCACATCACCGGAACGAATGACGGGAAGAGGGGAGTTCTATATAATGTCTTTACCCAGTAGTCAACTGAGATGGAGTGTGGATGAAGCCTAGCAGCGGAAATGATCGTGGGTTTGATAATAAAGAGCAAGTACTTGCATACTGTAAAGTAGACAGACTATACTCAAGTCTATCTTGCATACCATCGCCCAACAACTGGCAGTATTCAGGAATTTATCATCTGTCGCGAATTTCATCGCGATTTACATAATATTATCGAAGTTTAAAGTTGAACTGAGCGCCATCTGTTGGCTAGCTCTGTGAGTAAAATAATATTATCCTATAATGTTTGCGAATGTAAGTGACATTTAGTCTAGATGTCAATCAAGTTGAATATGGCGGAGAAACAGAGTGAGAGGAGTGTAGAACTGGACCCTACATATCTCTAATCTGTGACTGGACCGCGAGAATGGCGGGACGGGCGGGACAGCATGGTGGCTTGTTTTGTGTACTGGTTGAAATGAGTGTTAAAAGGAGTCTTGCTAAGACCTGTAAGGTGGAAGAGTGCTAAGAGTAGTGTTTGTGAAGCCGGGACTACAGGGCTGTACCTGGGTAAGTCCTTTGCTATTACCAACCAAGTGTGCTGAAGAGAGTGACCACTGAATCACCATTATGGCGATCATGCGATTCAAGTTACTGAGATATAGTTTAACTAAGACACTGTAGAGATGTGAAGGCCGGCACTCGTAACGAGGTTACGAGAGGGGCACGCATCAAGAGTCCTAGGCACCTAGAAATCTGGTGGAAGGGAAGAGCTGTAGGGGTGTGTGTGGAGTCTCATCCTAGGGACCGAAGGGTCCCGCTGGGGTGCTCAGGAATAAGAGTTGGAATAAAACAGGGCTGACATTCCCTGTACCGTAATAGAGTACGGCTCCTAAAATAAGTGGTACTTAGTTGCAAAGATAAATAATCTATACAAATAAATAAAATTGGAGTGTCTGTTTGTAATATCAAAATAACACCTTTTCACTAAATGCATATGAAAGTACATACGAAACCTATAACAAAAACGCGATAAAAAAAAAATTGTCTGTCTGTGTGTTTGTTCCGGGTAATCTCCGAAACGGCTGGACCGATTTTGACGGGACTTTCACTGGCAGATAGCTGATGTTATAAGGAGTAACTTAGGCTACTTTAATTTGAGAAAAATAATTTGGGTTCCGCGAAAAAAAAAAATTAACACATGAAATCAAAGAGTATCTCCGCAACGGCTGGAACGTTTTTGACGGGACGTTCACTTTCAAATTTTTTGAGTTCTTTTTGATTTTTTTCAAAATCTGACAATAATAAAAGACAAATTTTGTAATTCGCGAAAAAGACCGTGTGCAGTGCATTTATTAATATATCCTACTTACTCTAAAACATTTCAAGAACGACAGCTATCCAGATAATCTGGCAATTTTTGTATATTTAGTGATTTACTAGTATCATATCCACCGTGATAATATTTAGAGTAAAATAAATGTATTAATAAATGCACTGCACACGGTCTTTTTCGCGAATTACAAAATTTGTCTTTTATTATCGTCAGATTTTGAAAAATTTCTAAAAGAACTCAAAAATTTTGAACTTCGCGGGCTAGACAGGCGCCTTCACCTTAAAGTTTATTATTTCTTGCGTTCTCACCTTCTTTTGGCTCGTATCTTGCTCACGTCATAATCTCCAGCGCTACCCAGAGTGAAGAGTGGGTTGATGAACCTCTTGATAAGGGTGTGTCTGTGTGATCCATGGGGTGCGTCTGTAACAAAGTACATTAATGTACAATCAAGGACATTACTGCCCATACCTTTGCCAGCCTACACGGAAATTTTTGCGTGGTAACACAGCTAATAGCGCTACGGCTTGCCTCTAACCTGTAGTTCAAGTGAGAGCGCAATGCTAGGTGTAAAGAGATAACTTCGTGTTCTACCATACCATGAAATAAGCACAAGAATGAAATTGATCTGTTACGGCCATTATTAATTAATAACTACGTACCGACACCATCGCCACCCTGTTCCAGCGGCTTGCACACAACAGAGCACAGCAGAACCACCGATACAACAAACAATATTGGCTGCATTTTAAAAACTTCGTCTTAACCCCGTTTCTTAAGCTCCACAATATCTAATAACGAAGTGTTCATGGGTCTCCTACTTTATATACAACGTAGATCACCCCCCCCCCCCCCCCCCTCACTCCCCTACTGGTCGTGTAACGGACGCAACATTGACGTGAATCGCAGCTTTGTAATGATATTTATAAATAAGTTCGTCGTTACACGTGCAAATGTAATGTTCAAATAATTTACAAAGGGTTCTGTAAGTTGTGGACGGGAAGGGTGAAGTCTAGGTGAGTCTTTAACGAGAGTAAATAATATAAATAAATAGGTACCTATACGAGTATAGCAAAGAAGTTGTAGTATTAATATTTCCCATTTCTTTGTTAAGTACCTAGGTAGGTATATAGCCTACCAAAGAATTTGTAATATTATTATTACAAATTCTTTGTAGCCGACGATAATGATTTGAGAATTATTGTAGTTATAACGTCTTATCTATGCATAAGAGGATAGCCTAGCTGGACGAGTCGAAGTCGCGGGACGTTGTTTAGGGATGTTAGGGCAGTGGAGAATCGAATGAGTAACCAAATCATACCATGATCAACGATACGATATTATTATGGTAATAATGTTTGGGTTCAAGTTGGTCACCACCAGCCTCGGCAAAATTCAAGCGGTCATTTAATAAATTTGTACTTCATTCTATGTCGAAAACTGTGATGGTATTAAAAACAAATGGAGGTGAAACGTCAAAAACAACATCTATCTGTTCATTTTTCAACGTGGTATAGGTACCTACTTACCTACATTAAACATTTGATAGAATCATACACAAACTTATAAAACTATCACGAAAAAAAGGTCTTCTGGGCACATCCCAATATCGTCATTTTTTACGTTTTCGGATTGACGTTTTTAACCCTTGCATGGTCTATACATATAAGTACCTATTAGTAGTACTTGTAGAAAGCTTTATCAAAGGTACAAAAAATACCTACATGATGACGTTGTACATACATTGAACATTCGAATATAACCCTAAATATCCGAAAAATAAAAATGGTTGCATATTCGCCGTACCTACCTATTCGAATATTCGAATTGCAAGCCCTAGTTGTGAGTGCTGTGACAAATATCCAAAGTGGCGTAACTCAGAAAATATAATAGGAATGATTACATATATTGCAATTTTGAGACATTCTGTATGAGTCCTAAATACCTATGTAATTACTTACTTAGAGCTTAACGTTCTCTATTGTGCGGGTAATAAGAACCAACGTCGTACCGGCTACCTTTTATCTGCAATATAAACAGTAAGTCAACGTCAGAAATGAAAGGCAGGGCATATGATTGGAAAAGCTTTACCAACAAAGGCTTTTTTACAATTCTGGCAACTTGTATTAAGTCTAAATGCACCAATGATACCGCGCCGTAGGTTTATGCCCGCGCGGTGTTGCTCGTCCAGTTGTTAAACACAAACAATTACTTATCCGCTTCCTACATACGGAACCACACGACTTTCAAACAGCACAATGTGTAATTTAATTCAATAGTAGTAACCACGAGATCACGAGACCCAGCGGAATGACTCTTCCGTGTAAATGACAAAGTACCTATACTTAGCTGGTGGTCTACCTGCCTACTCTGACTGGCTAGTCAAGTTTTTCGAACAAAAGGCGTCCGTAGAGTAACGAGCCGAGTACCTAAAGCAGGGATAACGAACCAATTAATATCACGCTAGCACGCGACAAAATATTTTGGGCACGGCAACTACAAAGTTCACTATGAAGTATTACGAACGAACACGGAACATTTATTTATTAAAACACTGTGCAAAATGTATTCAATTTTATTATATAGGTACCCAATGACCACTATTATTGACCACTATTATTAGACTGTGATTTTAATTAATCATATTGTTACGTACTAGGGGTAGGTACAAATAATGCCGACTACGTGTATAAAGGTTTAATTCGCTCTCCACAAACTTGACAAATACACAGTACTACACTAGTTCACTATCACTAGTTACATACAACAAACACTGTTCCGAATCACTTAGCAGTCACACAGTATTCCAATATAATCGCCTAGGTCACTGGTATATCACTCTTCGTTCGCTTACTTAAAGTTCCGTACACTGTCGCTTCCAAGAAGTAACTAACTCGCTGCCCGTCGTCAACACCTTATATACGGAATAAAAATGCGAGCTGGTATTTTCCTGAACATTCTCGGTAGGTATGTAGGTAATAATAATCCCAATCGAATGATCTCGAGACCCATTGTCGGCTTCCCTTTGTATTCGTTCGCGAGTAGGTATTTGCCGCCGCCGTCGCACCGATCACGCGTTCACTTTATACCTACATACCTACAGTCTCGAACATTCAACTTTTAGAGATCCTTCGTAATTATTTGATGGGGTTCATCTAGAATAACAATGCGTTTTTGTATCAAGCTGATAAAATAAGGATCCTTCGAGGTATTTGACCAAATAGTTTCTAGGTCGCAACATTACCCCCCTCTTAGTCATGCTCGTCCCGAGCATCATTTGTTCCATGATACCGAGCCAATCTGTCCACATGGACTACCTTTGGCTTTCCTCGAAGTCCCTTCTTAATGCGATAGGTCACATCGTTGATCCTCGTAATAACTGTATAAGGTCCTTCCCAGGGAGCCTGAAGTTTCGAAGACTTTCCTTTCCCGCGCAGAGGATTGTGAAGCCACACCGGTGTCCCTTCTTCAAAACCGTTGGTGCACACACTTCGGTCGTACCGGCTCTCCATCTTTCCCCTGCTCGTTGTCTGCCGTCCTTTCACTGACGCACATACAGTGCATTTACGGCACCAGTCCTCGACTTCTTTCCGATAACACACCCAATAAAACCGCTGTCGCACCTTAACCAGGGTTTTCTTGAATCCAAGGTGCCCACCAGAAACACCATCGTGTATGTGCCGTAGAAGAGGGGTCACCTTACTCCGCGGCACTATCACCTGCATGGTTATTTCTTTGCCGTCCTTAGATTCCCATTTCCTATACAGCACTTCATCTTCCAGAGCCAAATTGTCCCACTGGGCCCAGTAACTCTTCGTTGTCGGACTGTAGACGGACACGTCGCTCCATTGAGGCCTGTTTCCACTCCGTTTCCAGTGCAGTATAGGTTGTAGATCATCATCTTGTTCCTGCGCCTTCTTCATACTGCTTCCGGTCCATTCGTCGTCAGTTCCATGAGTCCTTATGAGCTTAACCTCTTCCCGGACTTCCTTCCTCTGACGATAAATATTACACGGGCGCGATCCTCGTAAATAGACTTCTTGATCAGGAAACCTTAGCACTTCTTTGGCTACATCCAAAACACACTGTTGATTCTTCAAGAAATCCAGTCCCAAAATGCAATCATTAGTAATACTTGCAATCAAAACTGACTGACGGTATACCCGGTTGCCAATTCTTATCTTGACATCTGTCTCACCGAGGATGGAAACTGGCTGACCAGTGGCTGTCTGCAGATGACACGATGGCGATCGCTTTTCCCACATTATAGTGCGTTTCAGTAGCTCTGGTTTCACAATTGTACGCGATGCTCCTGTATCCACAGTTAAGCCGCAAGGTTGGTCGTTCAAGGTGGCCTCGACGATCAGACTATTCCCATTGCAAACTTGGGTTATGGTAACGGTTGGCGCCATAACTTGACCTTGGGTTTCAGACTCGTCTGTGACCTTTCTCTTCTTCGAAGGACATTCCAGGCGAATATGTCCCCTACCACCACAACCATAGCAAGTTGGGACAAACCGAGGCTTCCTTTCTTCTTTAACAACCTCCTTAACCTCCCTGACCTTATTTAGTTTCGTGTCCTGCCGAACAGCTTCCACCTCGAGAGCATGAGCCAGCGCGTTCTTCAAAGTTTGGTGGTGACCCAGCCGTACAAAGGTCCTAACTTCAGTTTCTCTTATGCCATTGATGAAAGCATCCAGCAGAGTCTTCTCAATCATTTCTGGTGCCGATAGGTAAGCACGACGTACCAGCCTTTCCACTTCCTGTGCCCACTGTTGGAGACTTTCATTAGACTTTTGTTTTCTTTCGTGGAGCTGCGCTCTATAAACATATTCCAGGTGTTTTTCACCGTAGCGTGTATCCAGTGCGTCCATCAGAGTCTCCAGCGTCCTTCCTTCAGGCGGCAAATTTTCCAAGACCATTAAGGCATCTCCGCGTAAGGCAAGCGCCAGGGCTGCAAAGGACTGCTCACTGCTCCAAGAATTTCCAATTGCAAGTATTTCAAACTGGTACTTGAAAGCTGTCCACGAAGAAGTCCCATCAAAGCGCGGGAGATCGAGCTTTGTGGCTGATGGTGAAGCTACTGAAATAGGTCCTTGAGTCTTCAGCCTTATCATTTCCTTATTTATTACCTCCAAACGGCTCTCGACGGTCTCATTCTGGGTTACCATATGGGTTACCTCCTTATTAAGCACATGCAGGCGGTCTTCCAGAGTTCCTGTCTTTTGATTAACCTCCTCGTTCAGCACCTGCATGCGGTCTTCTAATGTCTTCACTTTCTCACCAAGAATAGTGATTCCAGCGTCGATTTTACCCAAGACCGCTTCCTGATTGGCTTGCATCATTCCCTTGAACTCCTGATTGGCCTCCCTTAGTTCTCTAATCTCTTGCCGGCTAGCCTCCTGGTTGGACTGCATCATCTCCTTGAACTCCTGCCGGGTAGCCTCTTGGTTGGCCTGGATCATTCGCTCGCTGGCCTCTTGATTGGCCTGGATCATTCGCTCGCTGGCCTCTTGATTGGCCTTGAGCATTTGCTGCATAGAGGCCATCAACGCTGCCAAGTTCAGTTCCGAAGAACTACCTGTTGATGCTGCCTCAGCTCCCGCCGAAACACCGGCATCAACTTGACGCTCTTCTTCTTCACGGCTACGTTGACGTGCGGCATCCATCTCGACTTGACGTCTGGTTCGTGGAGTACGCCCTTCTTCGTCTCGCGGTAGTAACGGCATCCCACTTCTGACACCAATTGTTACGTACTAGGGGTAGGTACAAATAATGCCGACTACGTGTATAAAGGTTTAATTCGCTCTCCACAAACTTGACAAATACACAGTACTACACTAGTTCACTATCACTAGTTACATACAACAAACACTGTTCCGAATCACTTAGCAGTCACACAGTATTCCAATATAATCGCCTAGGTCACTGGTATATCACTCTTCGTTCGCTTACTTAAGTTCCGTACACTGTCGCTTCCAAGAAGTAACTAACTCGCTGCCCGTCGTCAACACCTTATATACGGAATAAAAATGCGAGCTGGTATTTTCCTGAACATTCTCGGTAGGTATGTAGGTAATAATAATCCCAATCGAATGATCTCGAGACCCATTGTCGGCTTCCCTTTGTATTCGTTCGCGAGTAGGTATTTGCCGCCGCCGTCGCACCGATCACGCGTTCACTTTATACCTACATACCTACAGTCTCGAACATTCAACTTTTAGAGATCCTTCGTAATTATTTGATGGGGTTCATCTAGAATAACAATGCGTTTTTGTATCAAGCTGATAAAATAAGGATCCTTCGAGGTATTTGACCAAATAGTTTCTAGGTCGCAACAATATCTTTAGGCAAAACTGTACTAAACCCTATATAATCAAATAGCTTATTTCATAACAATTTCAATAACATAGGGTTTGTAGAGCTACAATGCGTAATTTCTCAGATATTCACTGTTACATATGCGCGTAGTGGCGCAACAGAGGCGTTACGTCTGAGGGGTTATAGGTTCCCCATCCCTGGCCTAGAGTTATGTAGTTATGTATATTTGCATCGAAGCTTGAATTGATATACCCCCTGGGACTGTGCAGCCATCGGCGACTTGCGAGTGTACTTCAGTGCACGTCTGCTTGCCACTACGGGGAATACGGGTGTGATGGTGTGCTTATTATCCGTAGATCCTGGTCTCTAGCCACTGGAACGAAAGTTCTGATGTCACCTCAATTGTGAGGCAGTTAGAGCTTCACCCGCGTCAGCGAGTGCGTCAAAGGACAGGTCCAGGGCGCGGTGCTGTTTGTGCAAGAAATTATCATCTCGAGCACAATGTGTGCCGGGCACAAACGGAATTATTAGTTCGGTAATTGGTGCGGAGTTATTGAGCAAACATTACTTACTCACAACAGTAGATACTTGTAGTAAAATTGTAGTAAGTAGTATTCCAGCAAGCGGCGGCAATCTATTACACGTATACCTCAGCACTCGAGAGACGAAACGAAATTGAATAGTTTAGGAACGTACCTATAGTTTATAAAAAAAAAACTTACTAAGGTTTGCGAAACAAGAATGACCTATGTTTGCGAGCCCGGCGGTGGCCGTCTTTATGGGCTTTGCCAAAGGATGTTAAAGGTAGTGTTCCTAGCGTAGGTAGCGGTAGTTACCGTAGATAGATAGATTGCTTTGAAAACAATAGTAAATAGTACCATACCACACTGTCATCAGAAGAAATTACCATCGCCATATGTAAAAAAAAATATAATTAAAAGATGCTAGCGATCTACAAGCGACTTCTAGATAAGTAACATAGACATGAGCTCATGGTAGGGCTAGGGATCCCAAGTAATAGCAAAGTATAATAATTTCCTTCCCCTGAAGTGTAGGTACAAGTAAGTATCTTGAACTCGACAGAATCATTATGCTATAAAAACCACGTGAAATCTTTTGATTATTGAAATCTCTAGTTCTGGATTGCAGTTCCAGACAGTTTCAGTACTGCCGAGAGCCAGAAAAGACAGACCGTACGAGATAATAATACCACGCAGACACCTAGGTACCTACATAGGTATTTTTTTGCGTGTCGGGATTGCAGTCCTATGTAAGGATGATGCGTAATTTCTCTTGATTGCATCATACAACCCTATTAATTCTCGAAAAGAAAATAATTATTCAGGTTCGACAATAAATCCTTATATTAAATACCTTGAACGTAAGATAGAGAATATTCTAAAAATACCTAGGCTCATAGTTTAGATTGTTTTAAAGTTGCACAATTGGATCATGAAACTAAATTCCCACAATCTCTCACTACTCGCGAAAAGATGTCGCTGTCAGCCAAGTTGGAGAATATCCATCAGCAAAAATATTCAAAGTGTTTGTTCACAGAATTGATATATAGTGGTAGGCGTAGCCATTTAATTTAGCTTCACTTTAAAGCAAATGTAATTATTTGTAGTCGTTTAAATGATAATAATACCACGCTGGTTTATTTGTTTGAAGTTCGGCCACTCTCTAATAGATGTCACTTAAATAAACATTCCAAGAAACTGGAAGCTTCGCGATGGTTCGATCAGCTTCTCGATGACAGATAGCGCTATTCGGCGAGTATAAATACCGCGCAGCAGAGCGCGGCGCGGCAGATCGAAGTAAACAAACAACGCGAGTGACCAAAGACAAATAAACAACAAAGCGACATTATTTATCAAGAAAATGTCACTAACCCCATACTGGCTGCGTCATTTGAGGAACCTGGCCTCTAGGGACCCTGTCATCAGGGTTCTGGAGGACCCCTTCACCGTGTTCTCCAAAGATCCTTTCTTCCGAGAGCCATTCAAGTACATCAAGCAAGTCACTTCACCTGCGGAGCACATCGACGGCGTCTACTCTGATTCGGAAGTGAAGGTTGACGGGAAGAAAGTGGAAGTACATTTGGACGTGCAGAACTTCACCCCGGAGCAGATTCAAGTGAAGACGATCGGGAACGAGATCACAGTGGAAGGGAAGAAGGAAGTGAAGCGAGAAGATGGTTGGACCAGGAGTCACTTTGAGAGGAGATTCTTACTGCCGGAAGGCTTCCCGCCGGAGCGAGTCGAGTGCCACCTGGACAAGGGGAAGCTCAGGCTGGTGGCCTTCAGGTCGCAGCCGCTGGAGGAGCGGGCGGTGCCCATCCAGGACCAATCGGAGGAGAAGAAAACTTGAATTTTGTAATCATTGAATAATTTTACTCACTATTCATTACGTAGGTTATTAATGGCAAGGTTAGTAGGCAGATGTAATGTTTAATATTGAAAAACTATCAATGTAACTCGGAACTCGAAAATATTTTTAAATTGACACCTATGTTTAGATACCTATTCAAAGATACAGTACCACCCTCCGAATAGTACCTATGTACCTATTAAACAAAATAATAAATACCCATTGATACTACTGTGAAACGTTTTTTTTGCCCTCACTTTCCATGTAGGGTAGGCGCCTGAGGACAGGTACCCATCTACATAATAGAAACACTTAGGTACCTACACACACGGTCGTCATCGTCACGCTGCTTACAACCAAGGCAGGAGCACTTAGTACTTACCATGTGGACAGGCAGTAGGTATTCATGTGGAGAATGAAAGAAAACAACTAGTTACTTATATAAAATTTTATTAATTCAAATTGCCTACCTACCTAAATTAGGTATAATGAGGTAGTCCGTTTCTGTTATAATAAAATAGTTTATGCAGTTAGTAACAAGCACATCTTTTGTAAACTGTAATTAAACGCGCGGACGCACTGCCCCGACGTCTACCGCTCGTGGTACAAGTAGTCCTGGAACGAAAGAGATAAACATCGATTATTGTTTTTGCGTAAAACCTACGTAATACAAATATAAATAAATGAAAAAATGATGATTAGATAAGGTGGGTCTTGGTCAATCTATAAAGTTCCTAATCTAATTTTCTACGTAGGTTTATTGGTTGGTTAACCTACGTAGGTTTCCTTTTGCAGAAGTAGGTATGTGTTGGATGATTATATTCTGCAAATCTACATCGAATCTTAAAAAAAGTAAAAACAAAAAAAGCCGACTGAAAAAATAAAGCTAGTGTAGGTATGTTTTAACTGGGAGTAAACTAGGTAGATACAGTAAACCAGGAATAGCGGTGGCTGTGCATGTACCTCGCGGCTGGACCAAGTTCTTAAGGGCCTGGATCAGCCTAATGCCAGGTAAAAATAATTGGCGCTGATTTCCATTTGAGACCTAGAGGTTTTTTCGGCGCAATCTCCATAATATTATTAACTAGCTGAGCCCGCGACTTCGTCCGCGTGGAATTTAACTTAACAAAAAAGCCCGCTCCCGCGTTCTGAGCCCGCGCGACAGGACCCATTTTTTTGTTTTTCTAAAATAAAATTAGCTTAATTTAGTGCTTATAACATCAGCTATCAACCAGTGAAAGTCCCGCCAAATCGGTCCAGCCGTTTCGGAGATACTCTTTGATTTTATGTGTTTATATTTTTTTACGCGGAATCCTAATTGTTTTTGTGAAATTAAAGTAGCCTAAGTTACTCCTTATAACATCAGATATCTGGCAGTGAAAGTCCTGTCAAAATCCGTCCAGCCGTTTCGGAGATTACCCGGAACAAACACACAGACAGACAGGCAGAATTTTTTTTTAATCACGTTTTTCATATGCATTCATGCTTTCATATGCATTTAGTGAAAAGGTGTTATTTTGATTTTATAAACAGACACTCCAATTTTATTTATTTGTATAGATTTTGTTTGCAAAATAAATTAAGTGACATAAGTGTGGTTTAGAAAGAGAGCTTTAAGTAGCACATAAAGTAGGTAGTGATACTCTCTTTTGACAGGGAGAGAAAGAGAGACCAGTTTAGGACTCGACCGCTGGACACTGGATAGCCCTCCATTTTGGTACCTATCACCGGTAGGTTGGTCCCTATACAAACAAATACTAGCTACAATCATTTCCTGCCGGTCCAGACAATGGCAATAACAAACAAATTTACTTAGGTATAACAATGCAAAACAAAAACCACTTTGATAGCTGATATTTTGGTCTGAGGAGGAGGATGGGCCAGGCAATTATTTTTGCAAGAAATTGGAGTTACCGGTTCCGGTTTTCCGGATTGCAATCCCTAGTGGAGTGGCTGGGGTGCTCAATAATAAGAGGGGAAACAAAACGCGTCCTAATATAAGTGGTAAGTAGGCACTTACTTAGTTTGTAAAGAGAGAGAATCACGAGTGAGGTGAAAGCGCATGATTTCCATGGCGGCGGAGTGGTGGAGTGGAGCCGCCTCCGCCGTGTTATCTACTTGTACTCGTAATAGGTATTGTTAGTTTTGAACCCAACCACCGCGACCGCGGATATCAATTTATTTACCTATATTACCAGTGTAATATACTTATTTACTTTATTAGATTACATTATTTTTGTATGTAGGTAGTGTTGAAATTAAGAAAGGGTAGAATACAAATAATCACATAACTAAGTAGGTAATTAAATAGGTACACAAATAAGATAGGAATATATTTAGATAATGTGTATTCTTACAAGAAAACAAGTTTATTATTATGAATAATTATAAGTAAATGTTCATCATGATGCATTTTTATCTAGATAATAAAAACAATGCAATGAGAGATCCACTGACACACAAGTGCACTGATCACAATGTCTTCGAAACTATGAGCCACATTATTTTCAGTCTCGAGATGCTGGCTAATAAAGGATTTTACTGTGCGCCCGCGGCGCACGCAGCCGCGGGGAACAGCTAGTAATGGAAGCAAATACTAGGGTATTGTAACTTAATAGTAAGATACTGACGATTAGCACGCAGGAGCCCAGCACGGCCGCCTTGTAGCGCGCGTCCAGGTCCGCTGGGAACTTGACGAAGTAGGTGTCGTTATCTGTGAACGCCTCCTTAAAAAACCCGCCGAACTTCTTGGTGATGATTCCTATCTGCTGCTTAGCGGATGTCTGCAGCTGTTGGGTCAATCAAAAGAAAAACATAAATACTTGTCGCCGAAAAAGTATACATCAATCACTACGCATTAGATAAATTGCATAGATATGCAATTATACCTTTGGGTACGCCACAGGATTCAAATGCAACGAGCCAACTCATTAACCGAACGGTCCCACCCAAACTTATCTTGTAGGTATTGTATGTACTGGACTATGGATTGAAGATGGGTTTTAGTAGCAGCGAGGAAACAGTTCTGTAACCGGGGAACGGGAATCGAACCCGCCGCACACATCACCCAGTGAAGTAAGTAAATGTATTGCTTGTTTTAAATTTGTCACTGGAACAGTTTTAAAACTTAATAACTGTTCAAACCGAGGAGGACATTCAAATTCTATGATCACATAATACATACACACTAATGCCAAGTAAGTAATTTGTCTTCGTCCAAAGTGAGAAAACAGTTAATAAAGTAATACGAAACATAACATTTCGATAAATTGGAATATTTTAAAAGTGTATTCTATTGTAGGGATCAAGTGTCAGCATACTTTAAAGGTCCATTCACTGAAGTCTCCCTTGATTCTCAACACGGGTCGGTCCGCCTCGTCGTTGATGTGCAGCACCGGCTTGAAGAAGGTCGGCTGCTGGCGCACCACGCAGGCCACCGACCCGTACATCGAGACTTCCATCTTGTCCGAGCCGAAAGTGTAGGGCCGCCGGAGGGAGAAGATCTGGGAACCATTAAGCAGCTTACTTTAAAAGTAATACATAGAAACTCTTTACTCAATTGTCCACCATGATAAACTCAGTCTTACCATCGGGTCTATCATGGGTTTACACGTTCGCTAGTTCCGCGGGTGACCGATAGTAGCTGTACAATTTGCCATACAAATATTTTACGCAGACGCTATCGACTAGCGAGCGCAAAACTTATGGCTGTTGCCTATTTTCACCCTATGCGATAAGATTAACAACTGTCTTAAATCTTTAGTGTTTTTTGTCTATCTTTTTAAGTTGTTTCTATTATGCAGATATGCGTTGCCTGGCTCCGGTTAATATTATTTTCTTAAATCACCTGTCTCTGGTGCAGATCGGAAATGGTACTAAGCAGGAAATACATCACCGCTATTTAACACGACCGCAAAATTTGGTAAAATTGCGGTTTTTACATGTTAGTAGTGTTGAATTTGATGTCGAAGAATACAATATCATTTTTCCAATAAAAATCGCGATACAGGCGGCAGATGCGTGACCGCTAGTGGTATTTACAACTGAGAGCTTCGGTCTGCGGAGGGCAGTCCCGGCTATCACAGTCTAAGCCATGTCAGACGCCTTCGGGCGGCTTAAAAATCGACACCAGACTTAGCCACTAGTTCATACGACAACAAGAATATTATATTTGTGCTTAGGTTACTGATAAATAAGCTACAATGTAGTTACTCTAATTTTCAGTATTTTTGTGATTTATAGCAAGGGAATAGTTGTTGAGGGGTGTGGCGACCATAGCGACAGCAAACAGTGCGGCCCCGGGTATTACGTTACATTACATGTTTGTTTAACGTTCGCCCTCAAAGGTGTGCTTTTAATTTGAGCATGGCAACAGGTCCACACACGCTAAACTATGTGGATCTCTAAAACGAGGCAAGAGCTTATATTTTGAGAGCCGGGGTGGATTCTCTTCGATAACGCATTTCTTTACCAATTTGTCCTGTGTGTCGTATAAGTCCATGTGGAAGGCTCTGCTATTCCCTCCGAACAGGGCGCCGATTGCGTTCCCTTCCTCTTTCGCCTCCAGTATGACGTCACCGTTGCTCGTGAGCACGGCATACTTGTTGCCCTTAAAACCTGTTGGCTTCTGCCTCACTTTCACCTCACTCAGCGAGATTAGCTGCTGGAGACCTGGAAAATGGAAAACCAAAGTCAATTCAAACCGTTTATTTTGTTTAGGGCCTAAACTTTAGGCGTACGGGGCACTTACAAATTGTGAAATATTCTGCACTTGTGAGTACAAGTCCTAAATAATGCGACTCTGCCTTGTGTTTGCTGCTTGCGGGGTTTAGTCCACCCACTTTCCTCTTAACAACATTGTTCTTAAACTCCATTCATTTATTTAGCATGGAAGGCATCACACCAAATCAATTATTATTTTTCTAATTCACCTCTGTTTTATTATTATTTTGTAAATATGGAAATTGATGTAAACTGTGAGTTGGTATGCACTCCTCATTAAATTAGTTTTCGCATTCATCATCATCGCATTTATTAATGACTATACATTTATTAATGACAATGGTGTTGCCTGCTCAAATACTGTTGCTGTTCCTGATAATGTACACCATTAATTCTTAATCATTCAAAAACGTAACCATCAACTATCTTTCCGGATCTGTTCAGTGGAAGCAGCATTCCGAACCGGTGGTAGATTCTGACTATTCATAAATGCTTTGTTGGTTTACAATTTACATGAATAAAATAATTTTGAGTTATTGTCAGAATTTTTACATGACGCCGCGCAGGCGAGCGCTAATCTTTATATGAAACTAGCTGTGCCCCGCGACTCCGTCCGCGTTCTGTTGAAATTTTTCCTGAATTTTCTTTGCTATAAACCTCACGGAGCCCGAGACCTTTCCAACGAATGCAAAACCGTGGAAATCGGTTTGTGCGTACTGGAGTTATAGCGTCAGGAAGGAAAACCCGACTTATTTTTATATAGTAGATTATTATATGCATGAAATTATTAAGATTTATTTTATACTAGCTGTGCCCCCCCCCCCGACTTTGTCCGCGTAGTATTTAACGTAACAAGAATTTCGGGATTATCGGGATAAAAAGTATCCTATATGTTAATCCCGGTTATAAACTATCTGTGTTCCAAATTTCATCCAAATCCGTTCCGTAGTTTTTGCGTGAAGGAGTAACAAACATACATACATCCACACTCACAAACTTTCACATTTATAATATTAGTAGGATATGACGCCAACGTGACGCCAAGCCAAATGACGATCACGCCAAGTATACTACCACGCCTTTGTTCCCCGAATAACATCTAGGATAACGAGCCACTCAAAAGCTCTCAGATATCAAGTAGCTACTTAACATAAACATCCGATATGCAATTCGACACTTAAGACTGCGCTTATTGGCGGCTTGCCTCCATACGTACGGCCTCCATATTACAATAATAGCGTTATGTACATACACCTATTAAGACACAAACTAAAAGTTATTGATTATACGTTCGCTACAGTCGCTAATCGCTAGCGTTTTCGTAAGAATATGTGTGTGCCAAATTTTCCCTCGGGTGACCGTTAAAGGAACGCTCAACGCTGAATAAGTTGATGTACAAATATTTAACGCAGACGCTAGCAGCTAGCGAGAGCTCGTGGTAGAGCTGCCAGGCGAAGCTAATCGGATTGCTGGACTATCGTATAATCTGAAATGCAATTTAAGATAACTATCTGTTTAAATGTGGTTATCACCCTTATCACTTCGTAATCTGCAGGTGTTTCAAAAGACCGAAATAGAATCTTACATATACATAGTTGATATTATGTAGTTGTCTCGTGAATACAGACGATTATACATAGCTATCATATTTTCTTCCAACTCCTCCTATTATTTCTTTCGATTAAATTCGTGCGGGTTCCAAGACAATTTAACTGTTCCCCGGGACTCGTCGAGGGTCAAACCTCGACGTCATTATTGGTCACCATTGTCGATCCTGGCTTACAGGAGTTACAGTGGTGGGAGTGTGTGGCGGGACTAGTCCCAAAAAAAAAAAAACTATCATATTTTGTGAGTTACGGGTCTTTAAGTATTTGTCAAAACTTTTGTCTTCCGGCTTTTGAACACATGCAATGACCTCAATATTCAATAAAAACATCTTGCATAGGTAATACTTGATATACTTAGGAGAAAAAATACGGGAAAAAATATAAAGTACATATTTCAATTTCGCTAAAATAATATACCATGTGATACTCGTCGAAAGCCCCAAGTAATATTTCGGACCTGAAACACCCTGTATATCTTATCATAAGTACAATCAGAAATGTAGGTACCTACTGGCGGCACCGAGTATATCGCGTAGATATCAACTTATATTTGTCTATCTTAATGACCATATAATGCTTCAATGTAAAACTGCAGCTCCTAGCACATAGGTAAGGTATTAGTAAGCACCTACGGCAAACCGTAGTTTCATGCAAATATTTTACGGAGAGACTAGCGACTAGCGAGCGTAATGCATGCGTGAAACTCCTTCTAGAGCTCAGCTGCACATCAGCGCTAATATCATGAAACAAAAAGATTTGAATGCGCTAAGATTTAGTTTTGTGGGTGCTTCTGTTGATCTTATATCGCTGTGATTACTTCTTTATGGAATCCAGTTATATATATTTTTTGTATTATTTGGCACGTTGCCTGAGGATCCCATTGCAAATCTCCTCTTTTGAAGATTATTATAAAACCCGTGCGGAGTTTATTTAAAAATTAGCAGCTATTTAAAATTTAAAATATTATTAAATATAGATAAGTGAATAATATTTTATAAATTATTAGGTAAGCCTGTTGGCCAATATATTATAATTTATTTACTTACAATAATATAAGTTACCAAATTGAACTTACCCAGTGGATGTGAGTAGGCCATAGTATCGCTTTACACACACACACACACGACCGTAATATAAAAATATTCTTTAGATACCTCTTTATGAGAAAGTACTAGAACAAACTTATGTTTATAACAAACGATAATTTTACCATTACCGAAAGACCGTTTAAGTACTTAAGTATGTTTTCTTTAAGTATATCTTGCGAGCAGACACTTAATTGGTTAATTAAGATTAATGTTCATTTCGATTTGCAACACTACTGTTAAATAAATACGAAACATAGTATAACAGCT
The DNA here is from genome assembly GCA_905147325.1 of Notodonta dromedarius. NCBI lineage: Eukaryota > Metazoa > Arthropoda > Insecta > Lepidoptera > Notodontidae > Notodonta > Notodonta dromedarius. The sequence continues at coordinate 13,564,955 of LR990162.1, forward strand.
AATATAACATAAAATATCATTATTATTATTATACAAGCAAACTTTCCTGCATTATAACGGTATTTACGCACGTATTATTGTTACAAACAACACAAGACACGTGAAACGCAAGGCAGGCGCTAACACAGAGTGAGCTTGACACTCAAATAATACATATACAAGGTACAATGTGAATAATACTGACTCGTGCCACAAGTCGTTCGCCTGCCCACCAGACGGCGGCGCGGCGACGACGCGCGACGGGGCGGCGCGCGGCGCGCGGCGCAAGCGCGCAAGGTATCAATCGTCATGCAAATACCTAGGTACCTAGTTTTTGCTTAGTGTCGATTGAAATTTGACTTAGAAATTATTGGCAATACTTATACTAAAACATGACTCTACGTCATAATGAATCTGATCATTTTAGGAGGATTAATCAAGGAAACGATTGATTAAAAAATATACCTACCTATTTAAGATTAATCTGAAAATAGCACAGTGTTTACTTCAAATGAGTGTTTCCAATGATATTAGAAGTAAAACTTTTTACTTCTAATATCATTGAGTGTTGCATAGTAGATGCATTATTTTTACTTACACTTAAGTCATAGGAAATCAAGTGTATTTTGCTTATTTATTTACCTCAGTAGTTCTGAACCATAATATTGTGTTATTCTTAAGTTTATGTCGCATTCATATATTGTCAATAATTTTGTTGATCTCAAACTAAAATAGGTAAACTATTAAACTTTATCGAGTGATTTTTCCTTATAGTTACATAAATAATAATCTGAATCATCCAGTGGGTTGGTGTACTAAAAAATAAATTGTTTAAAATGTAGAGACCGACCGAAACAAAATTTTCAGCCGAAACCGAAAGTGAAACTTCGGCCTGGGTCTCAGTTTCGGCCAAAACCGAAACCGAAACATATTATTTAGAAATTGTAAAACAAGATTGTAATCTGAAATCAAGTATATTTTTCACATTTAAAATTTATTTTTTAATTAAATAATTGGTCACACTCAGTTAAATCGTAACAATTTGTAGTTTGGGTGATTAAAAAATGATTAGGTACAAAGCATAATTGTCACAAAAAAAACTAAATCAATTACTAAGTACATACTAAATAATTTATGCGGGAAAATAAACTATAAATAAACCATAAATAATAAAATAAAATACCCACGACATTGAAATAAAACTATTTTTCGGATTTTATCGCGTTAATTAACTTTATGTTCCCGATGTTTAACACCGAAACACCGGTACATAGGGCAAACTAAAAGATCAGTAAAAACCCGCGTAAAAGAACATATAGCTGACGTGAAACACCGGCGCTCCACGAAGTCTGCAATCTGTGAACATGTACAGGACCGCACCCGCCATTATATCAGATTTGATAAACCACAGATCCTCGCAAAAGAACACCGATTCCGACCAAGGATGATACGTGAGGCCATTGAAATTAAAAAACATCCTAATTTCAATAGGGAAGATGGCTGGGTGCTACCACCAACTTGGGATCCAGTAATTAATATAATTAAATCCAAAACCAAGTGTACCATTGCAAGACCTCGAGACACTGTGAGCACTTTCTGCGTGGATCGGACCGCAAACAACAACTAAATATGAGGGTACCCAGTTACTAACTATAACATCAGGACGTCTAACACCTCAGTCCCCCCGTGACCATGGCTGCTGTAAAGCAACCGAAACGTCGGGAACATAAAGTTAATAAACGCGATAAAATCCGAAAAATAGTTTTATTTCAATGTGTAGTATTCGCGTAAATATAAGAAAACAATATACCCACGACATGATGACGCTTTGGTCAAAATAATATGTCTACTTACATTATAATAAGGATAATATATTTTTTTGTATCGGTGTTTTTAAGTTTTTTAATATCAGTTTTTATCTTGTTTTTTATACTTTATACCTATTACTAGCAGACACGCTACGATCGACAAACTTTTATCGCCACCTAGCTATAATCTTTTGATTACGACCATTCCAATGAGCCCAAACACGATATCTCTGTTCTGCGATCCTGGTGTGGAGTAGGGTACTTATCCTACAGATTCCAGGTGATGCTGCAGCAGCAGGTCAAGTTTACCAATAAAAATTACTACATCGTATCTCAAAATTTCAACTCGATTGAACGAGTGAAAGTTGCTGCGAATCCCTCACTAATTTATCCCCATATATATTTCCTGCTCCATCCATCACACCCTGAACACCACTTATGTATAACCTATTCATTAAGACCATTCCAATGAGCCGAAACACGATTTCTCTGCCGTAAATTGGTGAGGATTTGGCTATTCTGCAGATTCCGGTTGACGCTGCAGCATCAGGTCAAGGTTACTATATCCTTGTCATTGAAGTAACAGGATACCAAATTTCGATCGATCAAACTGTGGAAGTTGCTCATATCCCTTGATTAACTAGAAAAGAGCTGATAATCTTCAAACGGCTTAACAGATTATCTTGAATCATAGCTAAGAAAACTCTCGATTAAGAAACCTATCATACAAAAAATCTAAATTAAAATCCACCTAATCAATACGATACCACAGACAGACACACAAATACACATAATCAACTCGTAACACCCCTCTTTGTCCGTCGGAGGTTAAAACACAAACACAACACAATGACCCGAACACGTGATTTTTGGCCGAAACCGAAACTGCAGCCGAAACTAGATTTTTTGGCCGAAACCAGCCGAAACCGAAACGGCAACCGAACCTTCGGTCTGTCTCTATTAAAATGTATTTACGACCCTAACACAATACAAGGTCAGTGGCGGTGGGTTGTTTTTCTCTTCGAAATTCGTAAATTGCCCAAAGCACCATCTATTGCCAAACTGCGTAACGTTATGTCTGTTGCAACTTGCTAGAGCTCTGTGGTCTTATTAATGTTTAATTTTCTCCGCCAGTACTAGATGCCGCAAGAATTAATTACTTAATTTCGTGTTATTTATTTAAATTTTAAACTTGTAAGTACTTACCTGCTTTAATAGTACATTGTTACACGAATGGTGAAAGTGACTTATTTAGTCCCGAGACACAAAATAAGTAAGTCGAGGGACAAAATAAGTCTATCACCCGAGGTAAACACTGTGCTTTTCATTACGAATACAAGGAAAGTAAAAATAAAAACAGGAATTGGCTAAAGAAATAATACAAGGAAGCATGAACAATACTCTAAAACTCGAAAAAAGAAAGATCGGATTGCCGCCTATTTTATTTTTTTTCGTTGGCCGGCCAACTTCATTATTTAGCCAGTATTTTTAATTTTCATTTTTAAATATTTTGACCAAATCTATGTTATTTTAAAGAAATTGTTGAAACTAAATTATAATTAAGTCATTTAAAAGTATATATTCTTTATTTAATACTCAACTTTATGTTATTTCAATTTTACATCGTGCTGTAATTGAGTGACTGTAGAAAAAGTTTGAACATGGTTCCATAGAAATGGATCTAGTTTTTTTTTATAATTTATAAGCTGTCAGTTGAAAGTGATTCTCCCGGGCCAGAAAAGTATTACTTTCAACCCGCTCCTCAGGCAACTTCAGACCTACTTTCAGAGTATGAGTGATGAAAAAATATTTTAACATCTCAGAAAGATCTTATTTATTGGCTTACACTCAAAACAATAAAAAATAGGAATTTAACAATATGCTTCTAAGGCTGGGTTGCACCATCTTACTTTAACAATAACAAACGTCAAAATTTCGGTTAAAGTACCCGTTAGGTCAAAAATGAGTTGCACCAGTTGACAAATTGTTAAATGACGTCATAACTTTAACGGTAACTGTAACCGGCCACTTGTCGCTGGTTAGTGTTATTGTTAGTGTTAGATATCCGTCAAAGTTGTCAAACGTTGTCAAACCTCTAAACATCATGTCTTTACTCCGAGAAATACTCGCGGAAACCAGTTCGGAAGACGAAAATGATGACCTGGTCAGTCTGGATAGAAAAAGAAAATTATATTTACCTAGACCCGATCGTTTTGTCACATGGGACGAAGAATCTTTTTTGGCGAGATTTCGAGTTTCCAAAAGGGTAGCTTGGTGGCTGGCATTACGATTACAACGCTGGTTAAAGCCTCCTACGATGAAAAATAAAGCAGTAACTCCAGTGCAGCAAGTACTTATCACGTTAGAATATTATGCCTGTGGTTCGTTCCAAAGATGCGTTGGCGATACAGCTGGTGTGCATAAATCAACAGTATCACGCATAATTTACAGAGTGAGCCGGGCAATTGCAAGCATGCGAGCAGAGTGGATATCCATGCCGCATACCGTTGAGGAGATGGACAGAACAGCAATAGAATTTTATGGCTTAAGTGCTTTTCCGAAAGTAATCGGAGCAATCGATTGCACTCATATACTGATAAAGTCTCCAGGTGGCCCAGATGCAGAAAATTATAGAAATAGAAAATTGACATTTTCAATGAATGTACAAGTTATCTGCAATGCAAATATGTATATTACAAATATTGTTGCTCGTTGGCCTGGCAGCAGCCATGACAGCCATATTTTCAACTCCAGTGTCATCAAGGGCAGACTGGAAGATGGTGAATTTAATGGATTCTGGTTGGTTGGTGACAAAGGGTATGCTGTAAAGCCATATTTGCTAACGCCTCTACGTGATCCTGTTACTGATGGAGAGAAATTATACAATGAAAGTCAAATCCGTACGAGAAATGTTATAGAAAGGGTGTTCGGATGTTGGAAAAGAAGATTTCCAGCCCTGTCCATGAAAATAAGAACTGACCTAGATAGAGTCCAGCCCATCATAGTAGCAACTGCTGTACTGTATAACATTTGTAAAAAAATGCGGGATCCTATGCCGCCATTGGCGCCAAATAGGAATGAGGACCGTGGTTCATCTAATGAGGAAGAGAATATAGTATATACAGTGGCGAGGAATGATGATCGTAACAGGTCACAATTGATCAACAATTATTTCAGTACGCTATGTTAACAAGCGTGTGAGGGAATGACAAACAATAAAAATATTTGTATTAGGTCCTTACATATGAAATTAGCGTTTTGTCGTACGTACGTATTAATCCACTTGAAGCAAATCGGGAAAGTAAAAAAAACTTGAACGATGGGTACCTCATGAATTAAGTGAATCGAACTTGCAAACACGCGTCGACAGCTGTTACTTTGCTAAACCGACACAATAATGAAGGGATTTTAAATCGAATCATTACTTGTGATGAATAGTGGATACTGTACGATAATCGGAAGCGCTCGTCGCAATGGCTGAACCCTGGAGACCCAACCGAATCCTGCCCTAAACGAAAATTGACTCAGAAGAAGTAACTTGTGAGTGTTTGGTGGACTAGCGCCGGTGTCGTTCACTACAGCTTTCTAAAATCTGGCCAAACGATTAAGGCAGATATCTATTGTCAGCAACTGCAAACCATGAAGGAAGAACTAGCTGCTAAACAACCGAGATTGGTCAATCGCTCTAGGCCACTGCTGCTTCACGACAACGCAAGACCACATACTGCACAAAAACAACCACTAAGTTAGATGAGCTACAATTGGAATGTCTGCGTCATCCACCGTACTCCCCGGACCTTGCTCCAACAGATTACCATTTTTTCCGGAATTTGGACAACTTCTTATAAGGAAAAAAAAAAACAACTCCGATGCGGCAGATATCTGTTTTAATCTATTATGAACTATATGTGTGCCAAATTTCATCTAGCTGTTTAGGCGGGAACTGGTAACAGTCACACACACAAACTTTCGCATTTATAATATTATAGTAGGATCAAAATTAAAGTTTAGGTGAAGTGTTTTAATTTTATTTTATTAACTATTAATTAACTTGAATTCTTCAGAATTTTTATTTCTAATTGTAATTTCTCCATTTCTAATTTGTGCCGCTCATCATTATGGCGCAGCGTTTGTTCATGGAGCTCCTGGGCGTGCCTTATTGTTTCGTTAATCTTTTGGAGCTCCAGCTCCTGCAAGTTATCCATGACTGATAACTTTTTTTACCGCAGTAACTGCCGGACCATGTTGCCATTAACATTATCCGCAGATCTCCGTTTGTTAGCTCGACCTGACAATAAATAAGTATTTTCAGGTATTGTAGCACTTTAGATTTAGGTATTTTCATTTTTCTACATGTTTAATTTTCGTCATTATTATGCATTACGTTTTAGCGGTGATGATATTGGTCTCTTGAGGGAACTGTAGGGTGTACTTGGATCAAAGTGCCACTTCTCTTTTGTCTCAGAGGCCTCGTTTACATCTGCTGTCGTTATTTCGGTATCGGTAATCTGTAAAATAAGTATCTAACAATATTACTGGCTTCGTGATCTGTCACGCCAAAATGTTACCAGTGTGTACCTAGAACTAGGTATTTTTATGTAAATCATACCTTGTTTTGAAGATGAGACTCCTCAGTCATATTATAGTCCTCAACCACTTCAATGATCATACTATCCAGCTTTTTTGCAGGCTGTGAATAAATACGATTATTATTATACGATTTATTTTATGAAGAACTACATGAAGGTAAATAGTGGGTAGGTAATTTACTAACAGGTTTTTGATTTATGACATCATCGTCATAAATAGCCTTATTACCATAAATTGATGATGGTATAATGTCCCTCAGCCAGTCTGTAGTATCGCCCAAACCAGGCGGTGGTGTTGGTGGTGGTCCTCCTCCAGTGCGGCGCATTTCTTGCCGTTCTTTGCAAGCTCCCTATAGACACAGGTCTATGTAAATGAAGTAGATAAAACAGAGAAACTAATTTATTCAACATTGTATATACAAAAAAGGTACCTTCTTTGCTGTTCTTTTTAAATTCTCAAACTTATATTTGAGTTGCTTGGCTGTACGTGGAGTATCTGCAAGAGCATTGAACTCAACATGGATTTTATCCCACGCACTTTCCTTTTGTTTGGAACTAATGCTGTCCGTCTTTTTGCAAAATAAAATATTTTTATATTTTAATAAAAGTGTTTGCAGTCTGTCCATTTCTGCTTTTGTGAAGTTTACACTTCTTTCCCTGAAACGTTAAAATATAACAGCAAAAGCCTAATGGATATTTAACGTACGTAATTGTTCGACCCAACAATAATACGCGATTTAGACAAAGCAATAAATAGGTACGTACTTTAATGGAATGTTTCCCAACATATTATCGTCCATATCCTTACTTTGCTACCAAGCTTCCTCTTCTTTCGTCAAAAATATGGCCCATCCAGTTCTATAGGTATTTCGCCAAAGTCAAGTAATAAATAGTAATAACAAACACAATTCCTCGAATACAATGAAATAAAATGTCACTAAAGACAGCGCCAGAAATAAGGTTTATAGCTATTTAGTAATGCCAAATTTAAAAAATGTTACCCCCAACGATTTTGAGGTAAATTACGCCTCATTTGACTTGCAACCCTGATAACTTTAACAAAGCTAATGAATTCGCCGGTGCAACACATTTTGATGTATCCGTTAAAGTCAGCGTTACAGTTATTGTTAAATTTGACACAAACTTTTACTTTGACTGCTACTTTGGTGCAACCCAGCCTAACTGTCGTGGAGTCCACTTAAATTATTTTGACGTTAAAACAATTATCTTTTGACGGTGCCCATAATACGAGTGACGCTTAGTTTGATGTGTTAGTCGAAGAATACTTCTTTGGTGTAGTATTATACATATATGTCTTTATACACGTATCTATGTCTTTATTATACTTGTATAAGTAAGTGTCTATTACACTTGTGCCATAGGATTTTATGCCTGTGCAATAGTGTCGTAGGTATTACAATTACTTTCTATGCGAATAAGCAATCTTAAGGTTTACAAATTGTAATGAAACAAAATAGAACTGTAATGTAATAGACGTAGTACTCGTATGAATGCCCAGAACGTGTTGCCATTATACGCAAAGTCCCAAAAATTAAACATTATAATTATGCGCACAATTATTTTCTCAATTCTGATGAAGGATCTCCATCAAAAGCAAACACCATGAATTATATGCCTCACAAGCGGAAGTTGTTTAACGTACCTAAATAGAATGAGGGCATTTCATATTTTACAGCGCGGAAGGGTATAAAAGTGATTTTTATTTACAACCCCTTGTAGGGGCTCCGGGATCGCCGCCCTTATTTTAATATCTGATGGCTACCGTAACCTGAAACGTGTAATATGGAGAATCATGTTTTTTCGACGATGTCCTTATTGTAGGATGAGAGATGAACGGAGGGAAGGTTCTGCAAGGACCTCTTTTTAAGATGTATCAATGTCGGCAAACATGCGTACGACCCGACTGATGTTAAGCTGTTACTGTAGCGTTGTATGGCAATACCAAAGGCATCGCTAGCACTTTGCCGATCTGAAGTTAGTTACTTTATACAGATGTCCTATGGAGGGGCATACTATCCCGGCCGACCCGGCCCGTATATGTAGTGAAATGTATTCTTTACACTGTGGTTACTTACTTCTTCTTTCTTTCGTACTAACTCATGTTGCCACGCTCACTGCATGTTGCGTTGTCTGCAGCTAGTCCTCCTTCCCGCAGGTGGTAGGGTAAACTGGGAGAGTTAGTAGTACACTAGTTTCAATCCTACCAGTCAGCCCGACTGGCCAAATGATGTCCACTCATTATTTTCTCCTCAAACTATATTTCATGTTGGTAAATCACAAATCAAATCAACTGGCGGAATAATCGAAACATTACGCTTCACCGCAATAGCACGAGCAGGGAATATCGATTTTGTCCCTCATTAGAGACCATTGAGTACAGCTACCCTTGACCTTTACTAGGAACAAATGAAAATCATAGACAAGGTTGTGCAATCTTTATACATCTATACAAATCAATCAAATTGGAGTGTCTGTTAGTGATATCAAAATAACACCTTTTCACTAAATGCATATGAAAGTACATACGCCAACTATAACAAAAACGCGATAAAAAAAATTTTTGTCTGTGTGTCGGTATGTTTGTTCCGGGTAATCTCCAGAACGGCGGGACCGATCTTGACGGGACTTTCACTGGCAGCCAACTGATGTTATAAGGAGTAACTTAGGCAACTTTTATTTTAGAAAAAAAAATCACAACTTGGTCCTGTCGCGCGGGCAGAGAACGCGGGAGCGGGCTTTTGCGATAGATATATAAAGAAAAATGAGATTAAACTTAGCATGGGTGTTTTTTTATTAACTTCATTATTTTCTTAAACTTTGCGAACTGAACAAACATTTTTTGTTAAATTATTTTTTTGTTCAGTTAAATTTCACGCGGACGAAGTCGCGGGCACAGCTAGTAAGTATCTCATAAATTATGTGTAGGTTAAGGGCTGCCTGGTCCTATGTTCAACGTCTTCTAAAGTCAACGTCAACACAGTTCAGACTTCTAGGTATGAGAGCAATCCAACGTGTAAAGACTGTCAAGGGCTTGGTAACCCTGAGTCGTTCTCACGCAATTTTAACTTATTGGAAAGATTGGGACAAAATAGATATTTCACACGATTGTCTTGTCACAGCGTTGCGGTGGCCTGCAGATGAGGCGGAGTCGACATAATTTGGTCCTGTCAAAAACAGATACAAATATAAATCCGTGTTTATGTTACGCCAGTACAGACTACCCCTAGTACCCGTTTGTATAGCCCCTTATACAATGGTCCTATGTAAAATGGCAACAAAACAGTCCCTCCGGTGATACGGATGGAGATACATGTTCATTATGTATTTATTTCGAAAGCATCACTTGATACATATCTGCGGACACCCGCAGGGACAGTGGGAGTTAGCTAGCTTATGAATTTACAACGAAGATTAACGATATTAACTGCGGACGGGGTAGTCCCGGCGACCCAAACCTGACGCTGTGACTTGAGGATGCTTGGAAGTTTGGGGTGGGCAGTATATGCATACATTATGAGTTGATTATGATGGTGTATGAGATAGTGCAAAGATTGTTAGGATACTAGAAAATTTATAGGACATTCTTAATATTTTAGTTTTTTTTTTATAATGTCGTCTTTATAGTCCAACGTAAAATGTCTCGTTTGATACATGGCCACTCTAATATGTCTCGTACAAATACCCTACTGCCTTGAACTGATCTAAAGACATAATTAATTAAGTATAAACTCTGAACTCTATTAACTGTCTCTATCCCGTGCATGGAAATGGCCGCAGTAATGTATGCAGAAGGGATATAACAGCGTAATGCCCTCTATAAAAACCCTCATTACTCGGAGCCGAGCAGAACCAACATAATAACGCGAACGGGAACATTAACATAAAATTTTACGCAAACAAACACTTACGCACAAATAAGATGAGACAGGTCGAGGCGAAAGTCGAGTCAACTGTCAACTCGACAGTGTTGGGTCGAATCTACACTTGCCGTTTTTCGTCTATAATAGTGTAAGAGATTGCATCGACAAGTTTTAAAGATCTGTACCTCGATGGCTATATGGAGAAATTTCACTCTTTTTCAGTTTTATCGAAGACTTACACGAAGATATCATCTGAACCAGAACTTGTGAATCTTCAAGAATGACAACAACTCATCACCCACTCAGAATTACCATTCCCATGCAGGATAATGAGCAAGACTGGTTACCACTTTAAAATGTATGTATATATAGTAGGTACATGTTCATGGTTACTAAAATATACCATAAAAGTGGTGTGATAAACAGAAATGACCCTCTAGCCTCTAATATCAGTAATAAATGTTACTTAAACCAACATCCTGCACCTAGTCCATCTGCAAAGTGGATAAACTTACCTTATTATCCCGGATTTGGTCGTCGTCGTCATCTTATTTACTAATTGCTTCATTTAAGAGGAGGCATTCGCAATTTTTGGGTTTTTAATTCGAAATATTTCTATCATTTTATAGATTAAGAAGCTTATATTCAGATATGTGTTATTCAAAAACATTAACTAGGATTACATATATAGGAAAACAGATTAAGTGAAATTTCCTCGATAGAAAAAAAATCCAATGTTGGCTGTTATTGCTTTTTATTTTCGTTTCATCCACGATATTATTACGAATTAGATCATGTTTTTTTTCTAAAACATAGTAAATGATAATATCTAGGATCAGGATAACCGAAAAATTTAATTAATTCCCTAGTTTTGTTAAAAACCAAAGAAATATTGTTTAGCGCTTATGTGGTTTAACTTCCGAGCGCGCGGTCACTAGTGTCATCTCATATTTTCTATACATGAAGTCATTGCATCACTGTCATATTCTAACTAGCTCAGTCGTCTGCGGACGTCATCGAGGTCGGACTTATGCCGAATATTTTCAGATCCGAATTTAAATAAATTCGACGTAACCATTACGTAAACGAGGAGAGTGGAAACTCCTTTGGTCAAATAAAAAATATGTCAAGTGCGAGTCCGATACTATATGTACTTGTATATAGTAGTAATTTGACAGATTTTCAGACTTTTTTTTAAAGTTAATTATTCTATTTCCATATAATTTCCAACGTAAATTTTCACTTGCTGAATGGCGAAGGGAGACATTATGAGTAAAGATACGTTTATTTAAAGACATGTATTTCAGTAGACATTGCTTTTGCATATTAAGTACTTAACGATATGGTTATTTAATTAATGATTTATTAATTATATTTTATATTATAATCGTTGTTTATTTATAACGTCGTTCAGGGGGAAGGGGTATTTTAAATTTCAACTTATATTTTTGACTATTTAAAATGTACTAAAAAATATAATTTGGCCGCCGCTTGGCGCAGTGGTTCGAGCGTAGGCCGCTAGGTTCACTGCATCGGGTGGTTGCGGGTTCGATTCCCGACAGGGTAAATTTCTAAAATGGCCTCTTCGTAATTTTCCCTAGTCTGGGTGACACTGGGATCACCCCCAGTCCATTGTATGGTACCCATAGTACAAGCGTTGCTTAGTTTGGGACCATACAGTTGGTGTGTTCGTTTGGCGATATTTATTTATTTGTATGTTAATAATCGTATGACATATTCGTATGACGTAATCGAATATGTCATAACATACAACAGTGAAAAAATATTCAAAATAAATTTTAATTTGGCATTAACACAGACGTGTAAGTGATCTTATCCGTGTCCGATATCAATTCGAATAATTTAAAATACCACCAGTTAGAGGTGATTACGTGAAAAAGGCCATTGCGAAGCTTAATATTTAGTAAAATAATAGTTTCAGCCCTTTTGACGTCCCACTCCTGGGCACTTGCCTCCCCTCAACACGAGAGGGATTCAGGCCATAATCCACCACGCTGGCCCAGTGCGGGTTGGCGGATTTCACATGTCTTTCGAAAATTTAAATCCTCTAAGACATGCAGGTTTCATCACGATGTTTTCCTTCACCGTAAGCAAGTGATAATCATATATAGAAATTATGATTCGCACATAGATTTCGAAAAATCCTGAGGTTCGAGCCGGGGTTTGAACCCGAGACCTGGTAGCAGCCCGCAAGACGCGGGCTTAACCAATCGGCAATATTGAATCAATGAGATTTATTTTTTAAAACTGGTAACCTACCCTATAATTATATTGCTTTCAATATTTAAACAGTTTTGTAGCGGTACCAAAAATCAATTTTAGCGCCAGTTTGCAGCCTTCTAGCCTCTGAATAAAAGGACTGTGACGTCGGGCAGTCGGACAGAGTGACATAACCAAATTATCTGGCGAACCATAGATATAGGAAGAAGCGAAAACTAGGACATAAAACATAGCTTGATTGTTAGAAATAAAATAAGGTTTTATTTTAATTTCATATTTGATTTCTTTTTCTGGATTTATTCTCTGTCAATTGTTTAAAAAGATAAATTGTCACTCTCTTGTAATTTTTCGTTCCTTTATGTGTTAAATAAATCTACTAACTAAATTTATTATATACTAGCTGAGCCCGCGACTTCGTCTGCATGGAATTTAACTTTTCAAAAAAGCCCGTCCCGCGTCCTGAGCCCTCGAGACACGAGTCATTTTTTTATTTTGTTTTTCTAAAATAAAAGTAGCCTAAATTACTCCGTGAAACATCAGCTATCTGCCAGTGAAAGTCTCGTCAAAATCGGTCCAGCCGTTTTGAAGATTACCCGGAACAAACACACAGACAGACAGACAGATAGACAGACAGACAGACAGACAATAGTACATTGTTACACGAGTGGTGAAAGTGACTTATTTAGTCCCGAGACGGGGTTTGGCGCCCGAGCGTAGCGAGGGCGCTAATAGTTCGAGGGACAAAATAAGTCTTTCACCCGAGGTAAACACTGTGCTTTTCATTACGAATACAAGGAAAGTAAAAATAAAAACAGGAATTGGCTAAAGAAATAATACAAGGAAGTATGAACAAAAAAAAAAAATCGGATTCCTGCCATTTTGTTTTTTTTTCGTTGGCCGGCCAACTTCATTATTTAGCCATTATTTTTCATTTTCATCTTTAAATATTTTTCCCAAATCTATGTTATTTTAAAGAAATTGTTGGAACTAAATTATAATTAAGTCATTTAAAAATATATATTATTTAAATAATACTTAACTTTATGTTATTTCAATTTTACATCGTGCTGTAATTGAGTGACTGCAGAAAAAGTTTGAACATGGTTCCATAGAAATGTGAAAATGAAACTAGTTTTTTTAATATAATTTGACAGCTGTCAGTAGAAAGCGATTCTCCCGGGCCGGAAAAGTATTACTTTCAACCCGCTCCTCAGGCAACTTCAGACCTACTTTCAGAGTATGAGTAATGAAAAAAATGTTTAAATCGCGTTTTTGTTATAGGCGTCGTTTATACTTTCATATGCATTTAGTGAAAAAGTGTTATTTTGATATTACAAACAGACACTCCAATTTTATTTATTTGTATAGATATCATTTCCATCCCACTGAGCTCTGCAATAATTAGTCATAAAGAGATGCCATGACTAATATTGATATCTGCGACTTAAGTCAAAGTGATATTTATAAATATTTACATTTTTTTATATCCTTTTAAAATGTCTATAGAAATGATGGATGTTTCTTGCTATAATCAATGCTAAAAACTAATATTTTAATATAAAATGACATTTATTCTCTTAAAGGAGTACAACCCAAATCCATATCTCGGTCAGTTTCTGAATCGCTAAAACAATCTTGTAAATTAATTATGAACTCTTGTTCGCAAATATTATCAAATCGGACGTCCCGCTCCCAAAATTAGATTTTATGTTGTCACTATTATTTTTGATCCAGTATGCACAAATGTAAATAATGTTATGATATTAAAATATACAATCAAATTAAAAGATAAATTAAGTTTTATTTCAAATATCGTCTGTGGTCACGATGATTCATCGCCCATCACTAATTAGATCGGCATGCCCATAAAGTATGACATTGACAGGTACTGTCTGTACTATTATGAAATTTAAGACTTCATCAGACATTATCAGACAGTTGTCGCAGCGATCAAGCTATATTTTATGAAGTATAATTATGTGAATTTTTTAATCCCAAGTTGCGGACTTCAAATATTTGGGAAAATCTGGCATAGGTTTTTTGCGTGCCGATTACGATTATGACGTAAATTTTAGATTCCAAGATGACAGACGACCGACCTTACTATCGGACGTTTATAATCTAGCTAACTACCGAATTTAAGATAAATACAAATTTTCGCCATAATTCAATTTGTAATTGCCTTTGTGTTAAAAGACTTATTACCGGTTTTTTTTTAAACGGAACATCTTTACTTCGACTATGCCGCGGGCACATGGAATCAGTATACTTGACGCCCAAATTTTTGGTGTAATGGGCGACTAAGGAATTAAAAAAAAAAACCGGACAAGTGCGAGTAGAACTCGCGCCCTGAGGGTTCCGTCCAATATTTTATTATGATTTTAGATAGTTTTTCCATTCCTGGATTCCAATATCGATACCGGCAAGATATTTTTATAATAAATAGCTTAAACAAATCGGGAACCCAATACAAACTGCAACCAAACTGAATACAAACTACAATACAAATTCTTATTTTACACACTTAGGGGTGGAATTTTACAAAACGCTGAAATTAATATTTTTTCTTTGTTATAAGTAGCCTCAATACTTATTTTCATGTCTCTAGGTTCATTTATTTTTTTACCCTATACAAACTTTCACCCCCTATTTTCTGCACTTAGGGGTGGAATTTTACAAAACGCTGAAATTAATATTTTTTATTTGTTATAAGTAGCCTCAATATTTATTTTCATGTCTCTAGGTTCATTTCTTTTTTTTACCCTATACAAACTTTCAGCCCCTATTTTATGCACTTAGGAGTGGAATTTTCCAAAATACTTTCTTAGTGGATACTTGCGGTATATAAGGTACCTACTGTCAAAATTTCATGATTCTAACACCAGCGGTTTGGGCTGTGCGTTGATTCCATTGTATTGATAAGTGAATTTGCGAAAAGTATCAAAATATGTGACATAAATCACCGTATCTTTTAATTGCGTTGACTTAGAAGCCTATTTTTTTTACACCTACAAGGGACCATAGCATTTGATATTTGGTATTAATTTCAACTTGATAACTCTACCCGTTTCTGAAAAAAAAGGTCTTGACAGACAGACAGACAGACAGACAGACAGACAGACAGACAGACAGACAGACGGACAACAAAGTGATCCTATAAGGGTTCCGGTTTTTCCTTTTAAGGTCCGGAACCCTAAAAATAGAACTGACTTCAATAAAACCTGCACTAAAAAGCTAGAAATGACAATTTATTTCATATGGAGTTGCTGCAGTGGTGGAATCTTTACTCTACGTTAGGATAGCTTCTTAGGTACCTACCAACTCCTACTTACTTGAATTGACACTGACTCCAAATTAGGGACCTCAACATTTCTAGCGTTTTGTTTAGCGCACCCGGGTTTTTTTTGGAGTCGATATTTTTTTAATAAAGTTTTGGTCATGTTTTTAATGCTAAACTACGTATTGAATTGCTGGTAACTGTAAATAGTCCATCTCCCAAACTACTGAACCGATTTTGGTAAAATTTCTATGGGTCCTACAAGTATCAATAAATAATAATATAAACAATAAAAATATCTAATAAATAAATATTCTTTCAAATTGGTTTATAAATGACGGAGATCTGAGGTAACATACATAAAAAAAACAACTGAACTGAGAACTTCCTCCTTCTATTTTTAATTCTGTTAAAAAAGAACTATTTAGGCTGCTCCATAGATTTCCGTAGTGCCGACGTCATGACGTGGCTAGCGAATGCGAGTGTCAGATGGCCCAAAATCGCGATTCATTTTTCTGGCCACAGCCCCTTAACAAATAACGATAGAAAAAGGAATTACCACAGCTACCGGATGGAAACAAAAGTGAGGCAGCAATACAATTACCAATTGTGATATACAATTATCCGAGAAGCCGATGATCAAAGACATTCTTGATCACAGGATGCCTCCCAATTACTGCCTGTCTGTTCTTAGGGAGGGAGGGGGGTTGTGTTATAGTATGTATATGTGATGTGTTATTTTGTGCGGTGATTGATTTCAACAACTATTGAATTAATAAACAAATATCGCTGAGATGTAAAGAGTAAAATAATATAACAATAAACAATAACCTGTCGCTAGAGCTGCAAACAAAAGTCATTGCAGTCCTTGGCTTTTAATCGTTCTTTACGCTCGATAGTCGATAGCGTCTACGTAAAATTTAGTGTAGACAATCGTTTTGCCCAAAGACCTATTAGGAATTTTGGCTTCGGTTTTGCTATCAGCTATACCAATATTTTGCAATGTCCATAAAAATATGGATTTATTTTCTTCTTTGAAAACATTTTAATGTAAAAGACAACTAAACACTTTAAAATCACAAAATTGCAGTTGTAAATCAAAAAATAAAATACAAACGCTTAAAGAAAGACTAGAAATTTTTAAGTTAATGTAAAGTTAACAATGTTAAGCAGAGGGACACTCGGGACGGAGATAACTGTTTCAATTATGTTCTGTAGGTACTTATAACGCGAAAAACATTTAAACGGTCGCTCGCGGAGCCGAATAATTAAGAAAACTAGACAATCTCTTCGGCAAAATGCGAAGAAAAGATAAACTTGAAATTTACATTGCAGCAAATGAGTTTTTTCTTGAGTTAAGGCACAGAAAACATTTTCTGTTAGGCGCTGCCTAGCTGTCCCTTGTTGTCGTGGTTCGTGTGGACTGTATTTCAATTTTCAGGTATAATAATTAAAGGCACGTGAGCACTTTAAAACATTTATTTAAGCTACACAACACTGTATTATATTAAAAATATCAAATATTAAACGAGCACTGTACTGTCGTCTTGCTGCTTCGTGAGAGAGAGATACATCGATACACATTGCCAGTATTAAATATTTTTACGAATAAAATATTGTCTATGTTGTTAACATTTTCATTGAGACTATTTAAACTCGAACACATTACTTAGACTACTACAGAATGAAGGGCTTCCCGTTATAATAAATAATTTAATATGTGTGAGCCAGAATCTACGATGGTCAAACAATAATGTTGGTCATGCTCACTTTAATGTACATACTTGGTTGCGGTGGCTGTGTGGAGGGGTCGCCCTCTTCCCTCTATTATGGTTGAGGAGAGTGATGCCGCTTTTCAAGTCATGCTCGTGCGCGGGCGCTGCTTGCGGGGATTGGTCCACTCACTTTCCTTTTAACAACATTGTCGTTAAATCCTATTCATTTAGGAAGCAGCATTCCGAACCGGTGGTAGATTCTGACTATTCATAAAAGCTTTGTTGGCTTTTGTGAATAAAAATAATTTTGAGTTCAGTTGAGTTAATAATAATTATAATCGTAGAATACACCAATTTGTGTTACGATCTGTGAAGAATAATAATATAATCAATAGGCGGTCAGGCAAGCAGGAGGATTTCAAAATAAAACGTATTCAAGGGGTAAACTACGTATTTCTTGCAGGGTGTGAGAGGAACAAAATGCAACAACTTGAACTCCATCGTGACGTCAAACTGCTAGGTATTTTTAGACATTTTATGATAAATACCGCTCAATTAGGTTGACAACAGTAAGTTTTTTAAATGAAGTTCCGTTCATTACATTATTTCTTTATAACTAGTCATTTTATTTACAAAAAAATAAATAAATATGAACACTACTAAATATGGCGGAACATTCGGGAGGGCAGTCTTGTTGAATTTAAGTCCTTCTATCACAACCTGCCAGGTATACATCCAATTATCAGTAACCCTGAATAATAAAATTTAGAAAATAATCTCTAAATAGAGCATTAGCCCTTAAACATTCAGCCGAGTGATTACCATAAGTAAATATAATTAAATTTTAACATATATTTTCGACCATGTCTGCTGTAAAATTTGTGAAGTACAAACAATCTTTCTTCAAATTACAATAAGTTTAATAATAACATATCTGAAATTTTGACATTCAGATGGGCGCCCGAGCTCGGTCTACTGGTCTCAGACAGGCGAAGTTGGTAAACCAAAGTTGGCGATCTAACATTTCATGGGTCATTGAACTAGGCACAACAATTAGCAATGACAACATAGTTTTACTTAATTTCACTAAACATAATTAAATTCTCTTCAAAATTTGGTACAAATAAATGGAATTTGTGATGACTAACGTACTACTAATTAAATAATAATAATATAAGAATTCTTGAAATTATTTCACCTGATTGGATTAAATAATAATAGTTAAAATAACAATAGAATTAATTAAATCTGAGACAGACGTAATCTTTACAGTACATGAATAAATACATTTTCAAGCCGATAAGCTAATTAATGAAGAACAATATTAATATTTTTATAGTTCAAATTCATGATTCATCTCAAGTTAATGAAGTGTATTATTATCATATATGTAATTCCCCTCGTTACTATGTGATAATTAGAAGGTCGCGTTGGTTGCTATCCTGTATTCAATCCTCGGGTTGAACGCATGATGACGCCTGACTCACCCTCTGTCTTATACCGAAGCCTATGTCGTAGACCTACCAATACCTTTTGTCATAGTAGTCCTACCATAGTTTAAACGTCAGCTTCGAATTGCTGGCCTCTACGTCCAATATTTATTCAGAGTTTAGAATATGGCAGGTCCTGTCATGGATATTTAAGGATTTTTGAAGCCATTCGTTGTTCTATGTTACACATGAGTCCTTCGTGAGAAGGCGCGGCGTGGACTCGTAAAAACTTAAACAATAAACTGTGAATGCTATCACTGATCAGTGGGTCGGGGTGGGTTTATAGCCAACTCACCGGCGGCACTGTGGGTCCGTACGCGTATTTATTTCACACGGGCCTAATTTATTTTAGACTCAAATATTATCTTGGCCAATTAAAATTGGAAAAATCTTTGATACAGAAAGAAATCCATTATCAAAGGGCAAAATACACCATTCAAAAAATTAAAATAATATATTAAAAAAATATTTAAACTCAACACCCGCTGTTTTGGTTTCCTCCAAAATAAAACGAGTCGACAAAACATTTTGTTCACATGTTGTGACGTAGCAAAAGCAGTGACTCTACTCTCTATTTCCATAGTTTTCTATTACAATTTATTTGGCTTTGGTTCTATTGTTTTATCCATGGAACTTTATAAAAATAATGTTTTCCACTCTTCCACTGTAATCCTATTTCACTAGCTCCACTGTGCAGGACCGATGATCGCGATAGTCTCAGGCGTTGAGCCATCTCAGGAAGTGGGCGGCCCGCCTAACAACAGCGCTCGCCGTGGGCGGGCGGCGCCAACTCCTTATCTCCTCAAGTTTTCCTTTCAGCTTCAAACCTTCGAAGGGAAATTTTTAATTAGATCACGTAGCGCACTAACTTGATGTTGTGTTAGTTTTTATTTGAGAGAGCGAGACTCCGTGGGTGTTCTGACCTTGAGTTTATTTTTGTTTTACGAGTAGCGAAGGTGATTTTAAATGTGGTCATTGACTCTGAGTAAGTGGTGATAATAGTTTATTTAAGGTCTTAAATTGGTTATAGGAGGCACGAATTTACTAACCAATTACCGTAACGTTAAATCATGCATGCCAAGGTTTTTGTAAAATTAAAATAATGGGTGAGTTTATGACTCTGTACAGAGGGTGGTATCTCGGATTTTTTTACATTTTTTCACATATTTCTTTAAGTTTATAGATTCCAAAGCTTATTTGGAGATACTTATGTGTTTTTTCAACTAATGATCTATGATTTCATAAAAGGAAATGATTACATAAAATTTTCTATACATATAGAAAAAAGGCAAAGTAGGATCCAATAACAGTTGTCGGTTACCAATTTTTATCCCATAAAACTTAGACTATAAAACAATAGGTAGACGGAGCGCCTAGAACACAAGAGTGTGACCACCTAAGCAAATACAAATTCAAAGCGAATACAATCTCGCGTCAGTACTGAACTTCGCGTCGCAGTGCTTACACGTCAAAAGTGGTTAGTTGTTTAATTGTAAAAATGCCGCCTTGCGTGATTTAAAATTGTAAAAATCGCAAAAATAAAAAAGAGCAGTTGGAATATCTTTCCACAGGTAACTATTGTTTATTTTATATTCTGTAAATTATTTACCCACAATTTCGTATGGCTCACTCGGAACACAAAATGTTGACAGTAATTGGTTGGTGTTGGCAATTTACATCGAATAAGTTTCCTTGAATGAGGGGAAATGTGGATGGGGTGTAGAAAGATGATTAATTTATACATTTATATATGGAAATAATGTATGTATATATATGTCGCAGCCAAATAGCTTAATTCGCCGTTCAATTAACAGCCTAGGCACTTTATTAAACAGCGCCGTTCAACTAGTGGCAACTTTACACGCACACAGATGTACGTGTCCCTACAGTGCCCCTCCTAGTTGTCACGCACACATTAAATGCAATGCGGCTTCACATCGTTTGTTGCGTTTACTCCATCTGGTTAAATCTGTGCCATAAAATGCTTAAATTATAAAATATGCCCTTATCGCCACGTCTTCATCAAGCCACGTCCAAAGGCGGTTGTAGTTATAGTTATGCAAAATATTGATTTGACCTTTTGAGCTCTTGGGCCTCCCAACAACAGCTTTCGGCTTCATTTAGTTTTCATAAAACTCTTTAAAATATATATATTTTATACTTAAGATACTATATACTTAAGACACCGTCTGTGGTAAGGTCCATTCTCCCGCAAGCGATCATGAGATTACTGAACAAGTCATCTGTTAGGTACAAGTAGTGGTTTCATTCCATGACTATTTTGAACAGGCAGTCAGTCCCTGGTGCTTTTCGTATCGCCCCCAAATGTAAAAACATGGAATCATTTCACGAAATTAAAATACAAACCAAACAAAGCGGAAGATCCTTTATATAATTATGCTTCGCAGTGTATCTCGTGTACACAAAGTTTTAAATACATCAAACGTACTTGAAGTTGGACAAGAGCCGTTTCAATTTAACTTGTTACTTGACAGAAAGAACTCCAGGAAGTGGGGAGTGGATGTTGTGTTGTGTTGGCTGTGTGGCTGTTGACGCTCGGCGGCGCTGCTAACTGTACACAGACAATTTGAGCTTTGATCTTTGAAATAATAGTAGTAAATTTAAGGTTGTGTTATTTTTATAAATCTTATTGACTATCAAAACAAACACATTTGTTACAAATTTATAATTGTAACTTACAATTATATTAATTGGAAAAAATATTTTTCATGCGTAAACATGATTTTTATATTAAAATTCAAATAAAACTGTAATTTATGGACGCATAGAGAGAAAATTTTATTTCAATCGGCTATCGTCAACCGCACTCGAACGAGTAATATAGTTATTCCAAGGGATTCAATTTAAATTCGATCTTTATTTTACGTCTGCTAACGTTTTGTATGTAATTTCGCTTGCAGAGATAAATGTTTTTTACTGTTTCAATAGTATTTTTTTCAGTTTCACTTGAAAAACCTTCCTTTGTTGGTTAAGTTTTGTTTACTCGCGCTGAGCGGAAGCGGTGTACTCGATTAGGGTAAAGTGAAACGGTAGGTTTATATTAGATGATTAGTTTTTCTCCAAAAACGATTAACAAACAATAATTTTCAATTTTGTAATTAAAATCAGAGAGATCTCTTTAGAATATAAATGCAGGCTCTATACCTAATAAAAAAGTCACTAATCACCACTATCCATGTTCGGGGAGGTACCTACCCCAATAAATTAGATATTGTACATTTTTGAAATTGAGATCTGCTTCTATGGTATTTCTGAACCAAATTTATCAACGTCCGTCAAAAACTATATAAGTTAAAGCATTGAGACAGAATAAGACGGGCGGAAGGATAGACTAGCTGATCTTATAAGGGTTCCTCGCAGGGACTACGAAACACTAACAAGCTTCAAAATATGAAAAAATGAAATGAAAAATAATAATTTATTTGATACGTCGTAAGGTAAAGTTGTACTAAGTGGTACTACATACATCATTGATTGACGTAGGCGTTACTTTGCGGAAATCCATTGTAAAACAATTTAAAAGAAGGACCCACCACTCACCCTTGGCTTGTTAACCTCCAAAATTATAAATAAAATAGGTTGATCGATAATGGAAGAGGTCTTCCATTATCGATCAACCTATTTTATTTATAATTTTGGAGGTTAACAAGCAAAGGGTGAGTGGTGGGTCCTTCTTCTAAATTGTTGTACTACATAGATACAAGAAATACTTATTCTCAGTTCTTTTTTATTTAATTTTCAACACAGTCTCCTTGTAACTCTATAGACTTCTCCCAGCGATGCTCCCATCTCTGTAACCCATCCAAATAGTACTCGGCGTTTTTCTCTGCAAAAGAATTGTTCACGAAGGTGATTGCATCTTCATTTAAAGAAAATCGCTGTCCTCCGAGCAATTTTTAGTTGAGGGAACAAAAAGAAGTCGCTTGGGGCTAGATCTGGTGAATAAGGCGTATGCGTAGTATGCTCCTGTAATGATTTTGCCTTTTTGAAGATAATCGATTAAAATAACTCCATGACTATCTATCCCAAAAAACAGTCGCCATCACTTTCCCAGCCAAAAATACAGTTTTTGCTTTTTTTGGAGCCGGTTCCCCCTTTGCAGTCCACTGTTTCGACTGTGTTTTTGTTTCGGGCGTATAATGGTGTATCCAAGTTCCATCTACAGTAATTAATCGGCGCCAAAACTCGGATTTATTTCGCCTGAACCGCATCAACAGAGCGTTGGAAATGTTCATTCGAAGACGTTTTTGGCCTAACGTGAGCAAACGCGGCACCCAACGCGCGGACAGTTTTCTCATGGTAAATGGTCTAAATGGTAATTTAATATATTATGACAAACACGTTCTTTTGACATGTTCATAGCCTCTGCTATCTCTCTCACTTTAATTCGGCGGTCATTTAGCACCATTTGGTGAACTTTGGCGATGTTTTCGTCGGTAGTTGCAGTTTTTGGACGTCCCGAACGTTGTCGTCTCCCAAGCTCTTACGGCCACGTTTAAATTCAGCTGCCCAAAATTTCACCGTGGTAAATGATGGTGCAGAGTCCCCGTACACAGAATCCAACTCATAATTGATTTGCATAGGCGTATTGCCTTTCAAAAACAAATATTTAATGACTCGATACTCGATTTTGTCCATTTTCATAAAAACACTCACATCAACTCCCTCAATCGACTGTTACATAACAACTGCGCGTCCAAAATGGCTGAAACTTTGGTGAGTAACTGTCAACAGATGAACAACGAAATTCACTAGCTTTTATTTACGAGTGATGCTACCTTCATGTTGAGGTCGGAAACTTTTCAGACCACCCTCGTATATATATCTGCCCTCTGACAATCATGGCCACACAATATAAATACGACTTATACCAATAATCTGGAACTTATAGCCAGAATGCATCTCATAACAATTCCACTAAGCCCAAACACGACTAGGTCACATTGTTTTATTATGGAGTTCCGGCGCCTACCTTCCGGTATCACCATCAGATGATGATGAAGCCGGAAGGTAGTTTATTGAGACTGTTCTAGTGCCCACAACCACCGCTGAAAAGTCACAGGAAAGCCAATTACGCAATTTAGTTTACTTAATGATCTATTTTCCAGTTATTTTGATTTAAATGCCAAACTACTGAACCGACTGTTAAAATTTTTATGGGACCAATCTGCAATAACATCCTTCCAAATGCAAAAATATTTTTGCAAATCGGTTTATAAATGACGGAGTTGTGAGGTAACAAACATTAGAAAAAAAACATGCAAACGAATTGATAACCTCCTCCTTTTTGAAGTCGGTTGAAAATATACTTATGACGCAAATATTATAAAATCAATAAAAGTTAATATCTACGAGGGATAGTCGCGGTCGTATCATAGTTAATGACACATTATTGAAGTGTAATTGATTTAATTATGACGGTATCACGGTCTGTCTTTGGAATAGTGGCGCTATTTGATTTGTCATCAACGTGTTTATACAACCTAATGCTCATGATTGCTTAGAAAACATTTTACTTTAATGAAACAACTTATTAATTCTCCAGGCTTGTATTTCAATAAACGGCGGTCTCTTTTAAACAAAAATGTCGATGCAATTTAATTTATAATAAAGTTTTTTATATGGCTATGTACTGATGTACCGACCTTGAATTATTTGATTCATTTATTAGTTAAGTATATTTAGTTAAAAAGTAAATATAATTTAATCTTTGGCTGCGTAGACATGGATTGTCGCTCGACCGTAGTAGATGAGTTGTATAAATCTATTTATTATCTATGTATTTATCTTCAGTAAATAAAAACTTTCAACAAGTATAAAATCAACCTTTAATACAATCGTAAAAAATCCATGTAGGTAATGTACTTAAATGCCCTATTTGACTCATTACAAGTAATTCCAACCCAAACCAGGGTAGACCTTGTTAGCAGGTAGGTGCGGTGAAAATATTCATTATGTTTGTATTAGCAGAGGCTGTATGTGTACAAATCTGAGGTAACGCAAACTTGAGCCCACATACCATTCTTTTACGAATACTGCGAAAGT